>JBAIZL010000001.1:403504926-403539926 GCA_036971475.1 Prosapia bicincta
TCGTTTAAACTTTGGTTGCTCTCTAAATTTTATTATTTGTTTTACCGTAGTTTTTTACTTTATTTTCCTAATAATTGTTTTGTTTCAGTTTATAACACCATTTCTCCTATAACATATAGTTATACAATAATTCTTATCTATTAAGTTATAAGTAAAATGGAAAGGGTTTTCTGCATTATGTACATAGTGACACATATAAATATGTATTTAAGAATTATAGTTTATAAATTAATGCTTAAAATATATTTTATCTATTTTGATATCGTTTCATTATTTCTTGCATTATTTTGTCCCCACGGACATATCAAACATGTAAATTCAACAATCGTCTCTTCATAAAGCTCGACTTCAACGTAAACTGAACCAAAATGTTTTATGAAAATTACATTTTTGGTTGAAAAATATACTATATCTGTAAGATCCAGAATATAGGTTGTTTCAATGAAAAAATCGTTAGTCGAATAAGTATCGTTTTTTAAAGCAGGCAATTCGAAAATTAATTGTAATTCAATAAAATATACGTAAATTTGTGTTTAATATTAATACAATTTTGTAAATCGTTTTTTCATTTGGAGAAACTGAAAATATTTCTACTACCTTTCGTGGAATAAAGTCTTAATCAATTGACTAAAACCATTTATACTTGATAGAGTGTTGTATACACAGTTTTATGACAGAACGATATATATATATATATATATATATATATATATATATATATTAAAAATATTTCAAAAACAAGAATACTTTTAATGAATATATTTATTCAAAGCTTTTCGCCGATTAAATAGTACCAGCATCTTCAGATATTTATTTATTAGATTATTTATATATTAATATTTTATTAGATAAGTATTTTCCGGAAGATGCTTTTACTATTTAAACGGCGAAAAGCTTTGAATAAATATATTCATTAAAAGTATTCTTGTTTATGAAATATTTTAAATTTTTTAACTATATTACAAGAAAACATAACACCATATTTAATATATATATATATATATATATATATATATATATATATATATATATATATATATATACAGCCTTATGATATATAGAGTTTTATGAGGACTATATATATTTATAATTTTTTGACGGAACAATATATACAGTTGTGTGACGGAACAATATATGGAGCTTTGAGACAGAAAAATGTATGTATAGAAATATAGACAGAGAAGATTTGTTCTTTGTATATATTTGTGACAAGAACAGTATATAGAGTTTAGTGATAGAACAATATATACAGTTGTATGACAGAACAATAAATACAGTTCCATTACGGAACACTATATAGAGTTTTATGGTAAAACAATTTATGTAGTTTTATGTTAGAACAACATAATATAGACATGTATGTCAGATTTAGTTTTAGATAGAAACAATATATATAGTTGTGAGACAGAACTATTTATAAATATATAGTTTTAGGATAGAACAATATATAGAATTTTATGAAAGAACATTATATAGTTTTACGACAGAACAATATATAGAGTATTGGGACAGAACTATATATATATATAGCTTCATGCCAGAACAATGTATATACTTTTTGAAAGAACATTATATAGATTTTTATGATAGAACAATATATACAGTTGCATGACAGAACAATATATACAGTTGCATGACAGAACAATATATACAGTTGCATGACAGAACAATAAATACACTTTTATACCGGAACAATGGGTACAGTTTTATTTAAATTTGACCGATTTATAAAATTTGGGTGATACCTTCCTGTGTTCTCTATTTACACGGAGTTAGTACGCTCTTTCCCCGATAGAGAGTAGATAGAACTATATTGAGTGTTCGGCCTTTCCCACGTGAGCGATGATCTCTCCCCGGTAATATATTGATGCCCATACCTTAAATCTATCTAATAAAAAGTTGATTTGCATACACTTTCTGTAAGATAAGAGACAAATTGTGTCATCGCTGTTAAACACGAACACTAAATGAATAAAATAACAAAAGAATTATATAAAACTGTTAATTCAATTTGAATTAAATATATAATAAACAAAATATTATGGAGGTTTCCATAGATTTCTGTCATTTATAATGTGAAGCTTAAATCGTTATTTCCGTCATTATATTATGTACATAAAATAACATAATTAATTTATAAACTACAAATTCAAATGGGTTTTTTACACGTACTATTACAATATTATAAAATCTAAATAACCCTATTCACCAAACTATAGCAAACCCATCCCGAAGCACTAGCAGCTCATGCAGAACATACATTTTGTATTAACATTAGCCTATTGTGTATGTATATATAGGGTAATCCATCAGGATCCTGATTTGTTAGTAATACATGTCATATGGAGGCGGGGGTGGGTTAGGGTGCACCCGCTTCCCTCCCTCTCCCATTACGGATTAATAGTTAAGCCGAGATAGAGTCAAGTACAAATTCCACCCCGGTCTTATTTACAATAGGGTGGTTTTATTAATATTTGAATGCGACTGTTGATCGCGTCGCCGAGATTAGGGACGGCGGGGCTCTACATACTATCTGCGCAACTCTTAATTTCGGGTGGACCCTCGAATCGCCAAAGTATACGTGATTGAGCTGGAAAAATTTTCAAACGTTCAATAATCTGACAGATACGTCCGTTTTATTCTAGGGTTTACCTGATAATATTTTTAGTACCAAAAGTGGGTAAACCTTTCGTGAATTTTCACAATATTTTCAAGCATATTTTAAAGTTGCAAAAATTTTTCTGTGTATGGTAATTTTAAAATTAAATTTACATTGAATAAAAACGAAGATTTCCGGCTAAAATTTTAATAAAAATTTACAATTAGCACAACACTCAACTACCAAAGAAGAGATGCAACTTCCTTTTAAAATCAAACTGCAATAATTTGAATTTGCTTAATGTAATCATCTTGAATTCACTGATTAAACTAATTTTAAAAATACTTAACTAAGTGAATACGTAATTGCTTACCTGCTGACGCGTTTCAAAACAATCGTTCCTTTTACGAAGGTAGAGGGTTAGCTTCGTAAAAGGAACGATTGTTTTGAAACGCGTCCGCAAGTAAGCAATTACGTATTCCCTTAGTTAAGTATTTTTAAAATTAGTACAATAATTTACTAATGTTTATTAATTTCACGTGTATCTATACCGAGAGTTTATTTTGATTAATTTCAAGTAAAATGTGAAGGAGGCAATATTAAAAAAATCTTCTATACAAAATTCTCAGAAGAGTCAAAACTATTAAAATTTTTTACAATATTGGTATTAAACAATTTTATCCCGCACTATAAATGTTTTAGGTTAATATGATTTAGAGTCTTTCTTCTTAGCAATAAAATCATGCCAGTCGTGTGGATGCCGATGGAGTCTAACTTCGAAAAGCTCATTTTATAAAATAGAATTTCATTAAAGATTGTTTTCATAAATTTTAAAATTTTGTTTGATAGGCGATAGCAAACGCGTTTAACAATTACAGCTTCAATCAGTTCATCACCCTTAATGTATTGAAAAATAAAATATTTTTCCTTAGGGAAAAGCTTTACCTGACTTATAATGCACTTTTTAGAAAGTATCATAATTTATGAGTATAAAAAATTTTAAAAAACATCTAACAAAGGTCATTTAATAAAACCCCAATAACTGCAATAAAATTTAGTTATTTACAATAAATCAACACTGATGCTCATTTCGGTTAGAAGATACATCTCCAGAGGTATCTAATAGTAATAATTGACGTTTAGAATATAAAAACTCTCGACCCCTGTTACCCTATTAAAGAAATTACTAGATTTTGTAAATTATTTTGATCCATTAGGCTATTATTGAAGGTATCGACCTTGTAACCGATATATATATATATATATATATATATATATATATATATATATATATATATATAGTGTCGGTTTATAGTAAATAGATTAATTTTATTTTATTTATTGGGTTTCTCGTAATTGTGTTTATTTAAGTGATAATCCAGTCAGTCAAGGAAATATTCAAATAAAACCTGTTGGTGAATTAAAACTTATAATTTAATCAAATATTCCATATTCCTGAACATATAAGAAATAGCATTTTATACATAACCTACAAATAACCTCTAAGAAAAGACAAAAACAATTGTTAAATGAAATCAAATAATTTAATCATATATTGCATATAAATGTATAGAGAACTGCATTTGAAAATTATTTATACATAACCTCCAAACATCCTCTAACTGGAGACGAAAACAGTTTTTATCATTATTTGCCATGTTTCGTAAATCGAAAATCTTCGGGGACTAAACTCGGTTATCTCTGCATATTTGTGCTTTCGGGTGATTTCCTATGCAATGACGTAATATTTTAGCGTTTAAATTTCATAGGAATTTTGTTATGTTCTACGCCATTAAAAGTTTCACTTAAAAATATGCACTCAGTTTGGGTAACTTGAGGACGTAGGATATTTACAAGATACCTAACTGTACTTTTACAGTTTTCGGACTTCAGCTATATGCCTTAGCTTTAACGGTGATACCAATATGTCTTCCAGTTTTGTAAACATTTAAGTATCGAGAACTGCAACTTCATAAACTATGAAAAACAAGGTTATACAGTCAATGTTAGTGAAATTGTGGTTATGTAGGTCACAATAGCAAGCTCTTTTGTGCCTAGATCTCAATAAACGATCACTGTATGAATTTAGACTTCTCATGAATCTAATTTTCACGAAATAGCGTGAATAGCTAGCGCACTAGTCTTTGTGGAAATGATGAGTCAGATGTCAACAGCACTGGAATTGTAATGAAGCGGTAAGAAAGAAGCTCCTGCAAAGTCTGTTATAGGCTATATCCCAACGTAACGCAATTGTGGGTTGCTTAATGTTAGATTTCAGGGTTAATAGATTGTAACCTAAAACATAATTTCCTCATAATACAGGCATGTATAACTCCATTAAGTTTGACCTATTTTTTTAATAATGAATTAATATGTTTTATACTAATGAACTATAAATAACATTAGGTCCAGCAGACAAATGATGTGTTCGCTCTAAACAACGATGAACAAAATTTAAGTGAGTTTATTTTACTGTTTTGCTTTTGTTTGTTTGGCTTAGGTTCAACAAAACTGAAATTTTTAATTTTTTCATCAGTAAAATTGCCAAGAATCGACGTTTGCTTAACATAAAAATGGCCGCCAACATCAAAATGATGTTAAAATATAATTTATGCATTTCTGAATTTTAGATTAATGGTATTTTGTATTGTTTAAACATTTTAACAATCAACAAAACCCAATTATTTAATTTCAAGACCTCGTACAATATATTTATCCGATTTAAAAACACAAAGAAATTTTTCTGGAACCGGTTCTATAACAAAAAAATGTTCTTGTAAAAAATTGGTTAAATAGGTTTTGGATACTGAGAACAGATGGGAAAGCCTTCTAATTTAGTGTTCTTAACTAAATTACTTTAATAGCCAGTACTGAAATTTTGGTGCAATAAATTATGAAAATTATTATAAAATTATTTCCACAGTTCATAAATGACTTCATAAATGTTTCTCTTCTACAATTGAGATTGAACCTCATTTTCGGTTGTATAGTAAAGTTGTGTTGCCTCTTGTCAAGCGGCAACATCTACAGACGGAATAGATTATACAAGTATACCATCTATTACATATAATTTCCTACATCGGCTGATTTCGTGTTCATATAGGGGTTATATGTTTAAATAGTTTTCAAATGTAATTTCAAAAACCGAGAAATAACATAGCCTATATCCATATCAGTTAGGTATTGTTAAGTTGATTTTTACTTCATAAAATTTAAATGTAAACTTCAGAACTTCATAAAAAACAAAATTATTCAGAATAATTTAGTGTAATAACTCTAAACAATAAATTATTTGTAAGAATTTTATTATTGGTAACATTATTGGTAATATTTTAGAATTGCACGATTTAATGCCTTTACAGTGCATTAGACTCTGTGATGTAATGCTTTTAGTACATTAGAATATACAATAGATCTCTAGGGAAAATTACATTTTGTAAAGGTTATGTTGCGTTCTCTATCGTTTGTTATTACCCCTATAGATGACATGAGAACCCCCACAGAGGGTTAAGGACTAGCTGCACCTAGTAAGAGGGATTTGACGTCCCTCGAGGTGACCCTGTCTGACCCGACACCACTGACAACACATACTTCCTCAATAGGCACACTCATACACACGCGCGCGCACACACATACACACACACACACACACACACACACACACACACAAACACACACACACAAACACACACACACACACACACACGCACATCAATTAATAACAGGATTGGCATAACACTTACATCTTCTCATATGGAGTTTCTACTGGTCAGAACCATTACCCGTTGTAATGCTGATGTGAGTAAGCCTTGTTGAAGGTATAAGTGCGGCTTTTTGTTTGACATTTAAAAATGTCGGCATTGGTCAGGTGTCACCAGCTGCGCAAAAGAGAAATGTTTCTAACAGACTGGTTCATGCAACATTCCTACATGCAAGCTCTCAAAAGCATATTGTACCGATGCTTGTGAGTAACCCTTGGCGATATTTTAAATATCAGCGTTTGAACAGGTTAGCTCGAACCGCTCGAGCGTATTGTTGACATCCATGATGATAGGAACCAATGTGGCGAATCACGGTGTCTATCACCAAGTACGATCATTTAACTCTCCTAAAGCCAAAGAGGAGATTTCTATCCTGAGCACCAGTCAAAGCATTCGTTATCGTCTTCTGCAGCTAGGAACCAATGTGGGCGAATCGCGGTGTCTATCACCAAGCACGATCATTTAACTCTCTTGAAACCAATGAGGAGATTTCTATCCTGAACTCCAGTCAAAGCATTCGGTATCGTCTTCTGCAGCTAGGAACCAATGTGGGCGAACCGCGGTGTCTATCACCAAGTACGATTATTTAACTCTCCTAAAGCCAAAGAGGAGATTTCTATCCTGAACTCCAGTCAAAGCATTCGGTATCGTCTTCTGCAGCTAGGAACCAATGTGGGCGAACCGCGGTGTCTATCACCAAGTACGATTATTTAACTCTCCTAAAGCCAAAGAGGAGATTTCTATCCTGAGCTCCAGTCAAAGCATTCGGTATCGTCTTCTGCAGCTAGGAACCAATGTGGGCGAACCGCGGTGTCTATCACCAAGTACGATCATTTAACTCTCCTAAAGCCAAAGAGGAGATTTCTATCCTGAACTCCAGTTAAAGCATTCGGTGTCGTCTTCTGCAGCTAGAAACCAATGTGGGCGAATCGCGGGGTCTATCACCAAGTACGATCATTTAACTCCCCTAAAGCCAAAGAGGAGATTTCTATCCTGAGCTCCAGTCAAACCATTCGTTATCGTCTTCTGCAGCTAGAAACCAATGTGGGCGAATCGCGGTGTCTATCACCAAGTACGATCATTTAACTCTCCTAAAGCCAAAGAGGAGATTTCTATCCTGAGCTCCAGTTAAAGCATTCGGTATCGTCTTCTGCAGCTAGAAACCAATGTGGGCGAATCGCGGTGTCTATCACCAAGTACGATCATTTAACTCCCCTAAAGCCAAAGAGGAGATTTCTATCCTGAGCTCCAGTTAAAGCATTCGGTATCGTCTTCTGCAGCTAGGAACCAATGTGGGCGAATCGCGGTGTCTATCACCAAGTACGATCATTTAACTCTCCTAAAGCCAAAGAGGAGATTTCTATCCTGAGCTCCAGTCAAAGCATTCGGTATCGTCTTCTGCAGCTAGGAACCAATGTGGGCGAATCGCGGTGTCTATCACCAAGTACGATCATTTAACTCTCCTAAAGCAAAAGAGGAGATTTCTATCCTGAGCTCCAGTCAAAGCACTCGGTATCGTCTTCTGCAGCTAGGAACCAATGTGGGAGAGTCGCGGTGTCTATCACCAAGTACGATCATTTAACTCTCTTGAAGCCAAAGAGGAGATTTCTATCCTGAGCTCCAGTCAAAGCACTCGGTATCGTCTTCTGCAGCTAGGAACCAATGTGGGCGAATCGCGGTGTCTATCACCAAGTACGATCATTTAACTCTCCTAAAGCAAAAGAGGAGATTTCTATCCTGAGCTCCAGTCAAAGCATTCGGTATCGTCTTCTGCAGCTAGGAACCAATGTGGGCGAATCGCGGTGTCTATCACCAAGTACGATCATTTAACTCTCCTAAAGCAAAAGAGGAGATTTCTATCCTGAGCTCCAGTCAAAGCATTCGGTATCGTCTTCTGCAGCTAGGAACCAATGTGGGCGAATCGCGGTGTCTATCACCAAGTACGATCATTTAACTCTCCTAAAGCAAAAGAGGAGATTTCTATCCTGAGCTCCAGTCAAAGCACTCGGTATCGTCTTCTGCAGCTAGGAACCAATGTGGGAGAGTCGCGGTGTCTATCACCAAGTACGATCATTTAACTCTCTTGAAGCCAAAGAGGAGATTTCTATCCTGAGCTCCAGTCAAAGCACTCGGTATCGTCTTCTGCAGCTAGGAACCAATGTGGGCGAATCGCGGTGTCTATCACCAAGTACGATCATTTAACTCTCCTAAAGCCAAAGAGGAGATTTCTATCCTGAGCTCCAGTCAAAGCATTCGGTATCGTCTTCTGCAGCTAGGAACCAATGTGGGCGAATCGCGGTGTCTATCACCAAGTACGATCATTTAACTCTCCTAAAGCAAAAGAGGAGATTTCTATCCTGAGCTCCAGTCAAAGCACTCGGTATCGTCTTCTGCAGCTAGGAACCAATGTGGGAGAGTCGCGGTGTCTATCACCAAGTACGATCATTTAACTCTCTTGAAGCCAAAGAGGAGATTTCTATCCTGAGCTCCAGTCAAAGCATTCGGTATCGTCTTCTGCAGCTAGGAACCAATGTGGGCGAATCGCGGTGTCTTTCACCAAGTACGATCATTTAACTCTCCTAAAGCCAAAGAGGAGATTTCTATCCTGAGCTCCAGTCAAAGCATTCGGTATCGTCTTCTGCAGCTAGGAACCAATGTGGGCGAATCGCGGTGTCTTTCACCAAGTACGATAATTTAACTCTCCTAAAGCCCAAGACGAGATTTCTATCCTGAGCTCCAGTCAAAGCATTCGGTATCATCTTCTGCAGCTAGGAACCAATGTGGGCGAATCGCGGTGTCTTTCACCAAGTACAATCATTTAACTCTCCTAAAGCCAAAGAGGAGATTTCTATCCTGAGCTCCAGTCAAAGCACTCGGTATCGTCTTCTGCAACTAGGAACCAATGTGGGCGAATCGCGGTGTCTATCACCAAGTACGATCATTTAACTCTCCTAAAGCCAAGAGGAGATTTCTATCCTGAGCTCCAGTCAAAGCATTCGGTATCGTCTTCTGCAGCAAAGAACCAATGTGGGCGAATCGCGGTGTCTATCACCAAGTACGATCATTTAACTCTCCTAAAGCCAAGAGGAGATTTCTATCCTGAGCTCCAGTCAAAGCATTCGGTATCGTCTTCTGCAGCTAGGAACCAATGTGGGAGAGTCGCGGTGTCTATCACCAAGTACGATTATTTAACTCTCCTAAAGCCAAAGACGAGATTTCTATCCTGAGCTCCAGTCAAAGCACTCGGTATCGTCTTCTGCAGCTAGGAACCAATGTGGGAGAGTCGCGGTGTCTATCACCAAGTACGATTATTTAACTCTCCTAAAGCCAAAGACGAGATTTCTATCCTGAGCTCCAGTCAAAGCACTCGGTATCGTCTTCTGCAGCTAGGAACCAATGTGGGCGAATCGCGGTGTCTATCACCAAGTACGATCATTTAACTCTCCTAAAGCCAAAGAGGAGATTTCTATCCTGAGCTCCAGTCAAAGCATTCGGTATCGTCTTCTGCAGCTAGGAACCAATGTGGGCGAATCGCGGTGTCTATCACCAAGTACGATCATTTAACTCTCCTAAAGAAAGAGAGGTGATTTCTATCCTGAGCTCCAGTCAAAGCATTCGGTATCGTCTTCTGCAGCTAGGAACCAATGTGGGCGAATCGCGGTGTCTATCACCAAGTACAATCATTTAACTCTCCTAAAGCCAAAGAAGAGATTTCTATCCTGAGCTCCAGTCAAAGCATTCGGTATCGTCTTCTGCAGCTAGGAACCAATGTGGGCGAATCGCGGTGTCTTTCACCAAGTACGATCATTTAACTCTCCTAAAGCCAAAGAGGAGATTTCTATCCTGAGCTCCAGTCAAAGCATTCGGTATCGTCTTCTGCAGCTAGGAACCAATGTGGGCGAATCGCGGTGTCTTTCACCAAGTACGATAATTTAACTCTCCTAAAGCCCAAGACGAGATTTCTATCCTGAGCTCCAGTCAAAGCATTCGGTATCATTTTCTGCAGCTAGGAACCAATGTGGGCGAATCGCGGTGTCTTTCACCAAGTACAATCATTTAACTCTCCTAAAGCCAAAGAGGAGATTTCTATCCTGAGCTCCAGTCAAAGCACTCGGTATCGTCTTCTGCAACTAGGAACCAATGTGGGCGAATCGCGGTGTCTATCACCAAGTACGATCATTTAACTCTCCTAAAGCCAAAGAGGAGATTTCTATCCTGAGCTCCAGTCAAGGCATTCGGTATCGTCTTCTGCAGCTAGGAACCAATGTGGGAGAGTCGCGGTGTCTATCACCAAGTACGATCATTTAACTCTCCTAAAGCCAAGAGGAGATTTCTATCCTGAGCTCCAGTCAAAGCATTCGGTATCGTCTTCTGCAGCTAAGAACCAATGTGGGCGAATCGCGGTGTCTATCACCAAGTACGATTATTTAACTCTCCTAAAGCCAAAGACGAGATTTCTATCCTGAGCTCCAGTCAAAGCACTCGGTATCGTCTTCTGCAGCTAGGAACCAATGTGGGCGAATCGCGGTGTCTATCACCAAGTACGATCATTTAACTCTCCTAAAGAAAGAGAGGTGATTTCTATCCTGAGCTCCAGTCAAAGCATTCGGTATCGTCTTCTGCAGCTAGGAACCAATGTGGGCGAATCGCGGTGTCTATCACCAAGTACAATCATTTAACTCTCCTAAAGCCAAAGAGGAGATTTCTATCCTGAGCTCCAGTCAAAGCATTCGGTATCGTCTTCTGCAGCTAGGAACCAATGTGGGCGAATCGCGGTGTCTATCACCAAGTACGATCATTTAACTCTCCTAAAGCCAAAGAGGAGATTTCTATCCTGAGCTCCAGTCAAAGCATTCGGTATCGTCTTCTGCAGCTAGGAACCAATGTGGGCGAATCGCGGTGTCTATCACCAAGTACGATCATTTAACTCTCCTAAAGCCAAAGAGGAGATTTCTATCCTGAGCTCCAGTCAAAGCATTCGGTATCGTCTTCTGCAGCTAGGAACCAATGTGGGCGAATCGCGGTGTCTTTCACCAAGTACGATCATTTAACTCTCTTGAAGCCAAAGAGGAGATTTCTATCCTGAGCTCCAGTCAAAGCATTCGGTATCGTCTTCTGCAGCTAGGAACCAATGTGGGCGAATCGCGGTGTCTTTCACCAAGTACGATCATTTAACTCTCCTAAAGCCAAAGAGGAGATTTCTATCCTGAGCTCCAGTCAAAGCACTCGGTATCGTCTTCTGCAGCTAGGAACCAATGTGGGCGAATCGTGGTGTCTATCACCAAGTACAATAATTTAACTCTCCTAAAGCCAAAGAGGAGATTTCTATCCTGAGCTCCAGTCAAAGCATTTGGTAGCTGGGAACCTTTTAAGGCGAGAACATAAGAGTGGCGGAACCGTATTCTCTTGTATCAACTGTTCCAATCTGATTTAAATAATTAAGGTTTGAGTAAGTAACAGATTAAGTAACTCGTCTTCTAGTTGTTGGCATGAATGGACCTGTTAAATCCTGAGGTTAACCTGATACCGTGACCCGTGATGGTGCCGGGCATCTATACCAGTTGGTTGCGAGTTGTAAATCCCTCATGGAGACATCACCAACAGGCAACAACAGGAATTACTTAGACCCAGACGTGTACCAGTAAGAAAGCTGTGACAGGTAGATTGTTCATAGCAGGTCAAAGATCGACCCCAAAAGATACCGGAGCAAATATACTTGCGTTGGGATTAAGAAAACAGTAAAAAACCCACCGCAGGCTCAATCACATCATCACTTTAGAGGGAAACAATAGTCAAAGTAGTGGAAAATGTTGGTTCACACCACCAAGGGGAGGGAAAGCAGTAAAATTAGTTTTTTGGTAATTTGAGATGAACTCTACTGATTGGTTATTCCTACACTTGGTAGTTACGGGCAGTACTACACTGATGTTCTTGGCCAAGTACATCGAAAAACCTTTAACACACTATTGTCATTTGCGATCTTTATGAAATAAACAATTATTATATTAATTCTTTCGTTTTTTATAAACAATTTTTTGTTAACGTTACTTATATCGTCACGTTCACTATTATTACGTTATTCATTCAAAATATTTTAAAATTAAAAAATATGTTTTTTTGTTTATTGTTCGAAAAATACACAAACAAAAATACATAGATGCCATTATTTCCTAACGGGTGTGGATTTTCAAAGGGTGGAATGAATAATTGGTAGGATCAAAGGAAGTTAATATTCCCTGGTAAAACTTGAGCTCCTCCATTATCGGGCCTGGTCAAATAGTCCTGACAACTCCAGCTATGCATTGCAAATATATAAGCCACGGGCCGGATCAAGCTTTGTTCCAGCTTTTATGCTTTATTTTTATAGCCCTAAAAGTACATACTCCTGATATCCGTTAAATATTTTTGGTGTTTACATCTGGGTTGTTTATAGTTTGCATTCCGCCTTAATTTTTTAGTTACGAATAAAGTTAAAATCGAAATAAGTTTTAAATGTTTTAGTTTAGACTCATTATTTAGTAGTTGTTTCAAACTTATTAGCTTTGTATGTGTTTGTATACATATATATATGTGTATATATATATATATATGTGTGTGTGTGTGTGCGTGTGTGTGTGTGTGTGTGTGTGTGTGTGTGTGTGTGTGTGTGTGTGTGTGTGTGTGTGTGTGTGTGTGTGTGTGTGTCTGTGCGTGCGTGCATCCGTCAGTCCGTCCGTCCGTGTGTGTGTGTGTGTGCGTGTATTTGTGTGTGTGTGTGTGTGTGTGTGTGTGTGTGTGTGTCTGTGCGTGCGTGCATCCGTCAGTCCTTTCGTGTCTGTGTGTGCGTGCGCGCGTGTGGTGTGTAACATTTATTATTATTGTATTCGGTATAACTACTTGAGGGTATTATTGGGTATTACTTGAAACCATTTTTTTAAAATTTGTATTACGCCTGTCAGTTTTTAATCTTATTTTTCTTTGTACTCTACAATACTGCGAAACGTATACACTTGAATTAGCAGGCTCTTATAAACAGAATGCCGATTATTGCATGTTATATTATAAATTTAAACACACATTGAAGATAAAGCTGAATTTAAACTATTTTTGACTAACGAACTTCATTGCGTTTATGCAGCTAGGTTTTTGGATTATATATAGGCTAATCATATATCATCATCGCTCGCATGCGACTACTAATAGATACGACACGGTTTTCTATAAGGGACGTTTCTACATTACGAATGTTATTAACATTTATTTTGTCAATTGTACTCAGATCTACTCGGCAACTACCTGAATAAAAACGTAATAGTAACAAATTATTTCTAAGGTATATTTTACCATATAATCTGTTATTGACGACGTAATCGCATCACCAGCATTGTACTTTAGCCATACCGAGGGTTCATGAATACGCATTTGTAACAGAATGTGTGCCATCATATTTTGTATTAAAAAATATGCTGAACAGAGAAACATATTCTCTTTTATCCTTAAGAGCCTCCAACCAATTATTTTGGTGATACAAATTGATATACTTATTCAAATAGTTTTGAATAACGTAAAATTATAAATGATTTGAGACATTTCTCTTTTTCCCTAATTTCAATGATTCTTTGTATGTATATTGTAAACGTGTCTCGAAATACTCTGTAGGAAGATGAATCTCTCTAATTAATGTCAGAGCACAATTATGGCTCATATGGGTAGTGTCATTTCCCTAACGTAAACCTGTTCGATAACTGAGTATTTGATCAGTAGTGTGTATGATTTTATAGCTAATTAAATATACCACAACCTAACCTTGCCCAACCTAACCTAACAAAGTAAATGTATAAAAGATATTCAGCCAGAAATACTATTTATTAAGCTAAAATAAAATTTTAACCAGGTTGTAATATAGAAAATACCAACTATTACAGCTAACTAAATAGGTATAATAAAACATGACCTTACCTAACCTTAGCTAACATAAGCGAATTAAGGTAGTACAATAAAAAAAATTTAACTGGAATGATTATCTTATTAGGCTTGAACAAAGTTATTTAACACGGATAGACAAAATTCCAACTATTACAGCTTATTAAATATATTAAAACCTAACCTTACCTAATATAACCTACAAGAATAAGTACAATAAAAAACCTTTAACCGGACTTACTATCTATTGAGCTTGAAAAAATATTTTATCCTGGATTAATTAAATATATCTATCATAACCTAACTAAGCCGAACCTAATTTAACCCAATCCGACGTAATATAATCCACCCAACCTAGTTTAACCCAGCCCCTACTACCTATACATTTAAACCTTGTAAATGCACAGATATTATTAAACTAGTAGATTGTTCATTTATTTACTTAAATAATTTTGTCATGTCCTCAATCTCTTACTTTTCAAGTAGTTAATTAAAAGTTCTGAGTTATTAAATATTAAAGTAGAGTCTCGGTTTTAAGGTCGAATTTGACGGTATTACTTTAATGCGTAAAAACCAATCTTTTTAGAAAATAAATGAGCTTTTATGCCACTTAAAAATTGAATTTTTCCAATTTATATCCAACTGGAATTATTATTTTAACTTCATTTCTTTGAGCGTTGTGAAAAAGTTTGGAAAAATCCGTCAGATTTGTCGCCAGTAAGTGGTTGGTTATGAATATTTATGGGTGTTGAATGACTCATTTATTGAGAGCATCGCATGAGCGAAGTGTCAGATCGGGGATAAAAGAGAATGTTTATATATAATGAATGCTTAGTCTGTGGGTGGAGGGGGGTTTGTCCCCGGGCTTGAGTTATGGGTTCCCCAGGGATGAGATCAACACCAGTTATCCATTGCCACCCCCTCCTACCCCGGCCTACTAAATTATCCACCCGGCATTAGCGCCAGCTTGCTTCTCTTGACGTTTAGCTCGCTAGCCACAAAACTGTTCACACAGCAATCGTATATTTTTTAAAATACCATATACCATACTGATGACTTATATAAAAAACATGTAAGTTACTTCTTTTTAAAACATATTTGCTTAAGATTGTTACGTTAAAAGAATAATTATTATGAAAATTTTATTTTTATAAAACTTTCACCGTAGAAACAGTTTTTAATTTCCTGTTGCTTGTTTCGAAATTTCTTCATTTTTACAGCTTATCTCTGTACTGAAGACGTGTATAACCAAATTTATTGTAATGAAAATATTGCTTTTTAAAAATTGGAAATAATTTGTTAATATTGAATATAATTTATTGTCGTAGTAGATTTTGTAATTTGATTATAGTGCATTGAAAGGGACCTCACTTTCATAGCTATACAGTGTACTTATTTTACAGGCTTTCAAAGAACTGTTGAAGAATAGTAGGCAAAACAAGAATTATTGTTTTATAGGAGGAAGTATTCTTTCAAACGAAGATTATTTCGTTTTTAACTGTGGAGCTATGCGATTGAGTATCTCTTTAAAAATTAGTTTTACTTTCGTTGTTTAATTTATTAACATATTTTAAATATTGTAACATTTTGGTAAATAACTAAATAAATAAAAACCATCTAACCATAACGTTCTTTAGATATTCGCTTTATATTCTAATAACCTATTATTTATATAGTGGTTGGTAGGTTTATATTTATTTACACAATATCAAGAGCACAATGGTACAATATATTACAATTAAAATATTGGAAAGAACACCAATACAACAAAAATAATCAAAAATAACAAATAAAACAAGTCACTTAAGATTAAACCCTTATGTACATTTCGATGACCATGTCATCGTCATCAGAGGGTCTTATTATAAAATTACAATCTAGCAATCAATATGTTACAAACTATAGTGAGCACTTTAGTTTATAACATCTTGTTTGCTAGATTGTAATTTTGTAATAAGACCCTCTGATGATGATGACATGGTCATCGAAATGTACATAATGGTTTAATTTTAAGTAACTTTTTAATTTGTTATTTTTGATTATTTTTGTGGTATTGGGGTTCTTTCCAATATTTTAATTGCAATTTTATTTATTTAGATAAAAATTGGTGCAGAGCTCCAGAAATTCATGTATTCTCTAAATTTTTAAACAAATTTTTCAAATTTTTATTACAAATACCAATTTAATTAAAAATTTTACGAAGCTAATAAATACTGACCACCACAGTTGAAATGCTATTTATTTAGAAAACGTGTTACTAACACTCGTTTGGGAGGACATTTGGCAATCAAGTACCTAAATTTCTACATTATGGTTACGAACTAAAGTCTAAATACAAAAGCTTAAGTAGTTTTAGTTTTTGAAGTGAATACGTCTATTGTGGCTCGTGGACAGGAAAATCGGAGCTGGCATCACTCTCAAACACATCTGTGTAATTGTAAGTAAATGCAAAGCACAAGTATTTTAGCTAAAATAAGCAATAATGAGTAGCATACAGTTAATGATAAAAACGTGGAGGCTAGGATTGTAACAATGACTCACTGAGACCTAATCTCCATCGGGGACAACGATTTGTACATAAACCCACCTCCTTGTGGATATTAAGTGATAGAGTGCGTTAAAGGTATTCAAATGTGTCTTATATCTGTTTTGAGTTATTTTTCCACTAGGGTAGTGCCAGGGATACTGAACTCCCACTACTAGTACCATGAGCATATGCTCTGTTCTGCTTCAGGGAACCATATTTTTTAATACCTATTTGGTATTCTCTAATAACAGCATTTGTTACTTTCTTGTTGCAATGTTTATAATTATTTATTTTACAGGCTTTCAAAGAACTGTTAAAGAATAGTTGGCAAAACAAGAATTATTGTTTTATAGGCAGAAATATTCTTTCAAACAAAGATTATTTCGTTTTTAACTGTGGAGTTATGCAATGGAGTATTTCTTTTATAAATTATTTTTAATCTCATAGTTAAGTTTAAATACTCGATTAAAATTTCGGTAAATAACTAAATAAATAAAAACCAACTAACCGCAACATTCTTTAGATATTCCAATGGAATATTGGATATGCCTAAAGCACGTATAATACAGAACGAAACATTGCCCTCTTATTATTACAACCGGACGTTTTTAAGCTTTACAATTAATCACATTTAGAAATTATACGATTTTAATTTTAAAACTTTTTTAATAGGCATAGTAAATTGATTTAATAAAGACATATTGCTCAAGTCATTAAGAAGTTAGTATATTAGGTAACACAGTATTAACAGTTAACTTGTTAAAAAAATAATGTAAAATGTTTTTAGAGATAAGTTTGAACATATGTTCAACAAATAAAGAAACATTCTCCAGTAGTAACAAAAATAATTTGTAGTATGAAATCATGTGGTATAACTTAATTTAAGCTAAAATACTTGAACATAGCACATATATAATGCCATACAGATGTGTTGAAACGCAATAAATAAATTTTGTTTGAAGTAAATAATTTTGTAATAAAACTTCTGAGTAATATTTCTTTCTAATAAGTAGGCCTTACAAAGTTAATTTATTTAGTAAATACGTCGTTAAAAATATAGTAGCGTATATTACTTATCTATATTTACCATTAACGTATTAATTAAGAAACTTCCCCTAAATGTTTTTTTCAGTACATAAAATCAATAGATAAAGTAACATAACCTTAAAGTAATAAAAACGGATGTGAATTCATATATTATCACATATTTTGTCAAAATATATTGTTTTCTGAATATATAGGAAATTTGATTTAAAAATAAATTAGACAAAGCTTTGAAATTATTTCAATGTCAAATCTAAAACAGCTGTTAACGTTAATAGCTATATCTGCTTTCGGAAATGTTCGGATCAATTCGTTCAGCTTTCGGAAATCTGACATTTGAAATGTGACGTCACCTACAATTTTACTGCCGAAAAAAATCATAGGCATAAATAGTTTACACATAAAAATATTCATATATAATGAATTTCTAACTGGAAGGGTGGTCTCTTTACATCGAATATCTAGATGCGCCGGTTTATTCAAGTATTTACTCAAATATTAGTGGCGTATATTGAGCTCAAGGTAAAATAACAAGGGTTGGGAAGACTTCTAGAGTCCCCTGGGCTTTTAATTCCTCCAGGGATGTTTAGCGTTTTAATGGTGGTATAGAAACGTTGTTCTTTGTAAGTTTTACTTTTCTTGAATATTATGTCATGTGTAAATATGCAAGCGACTACTTCCTTTCTTTGCGCCATCTCCCGCTCAATCTTTAGGTTAACATACTATATGTAAATTTAATAATGTTTCCATTAACTAATAGAGTACCAATTCTATAAGGTAAACTAAAAAATAGAATTACTCCATTGATTTGATACTGTCACAGTCACACATCTAAAAAGCGTATTTAACCACTTTTGCATTCAATTATTAAGTTATACTTTAAAAGTAACAATTTAAAATGTAACATATAATGCAATTATTATTATAAACTCACAAGCAATAACGTTTTTAGAAGATTTATGATATCAGAGCACTATATTAGACTTACTTGTAATTTTCGTTCACCCTACTAACCTGTACATTTAATTTTAGGTTATTTAAGGTTAATTTTTATGTCGTTTTTAGTAATTTAACATCTATTTATAATGTTTTGTTTGTATATTCTGGACGTTTTGTAAGTAATTGATTTATTTTTGGCTGATTGTGTTTTATATAGGGCTTACTTATATATACGATATCACATTCAGATAGCAGTATTTAATACAATTATTATAAACAAAAATGTTATTTATGAAAATTTAGAACACACGCCCGTAACATAAAACTAAACGTTTTTACTGGTATAAACCACACAAAAATCATGACAGAAAGCAATAAATCCATCTCACGATTGTACGATGTATAAACTATGACACGACGGACATGCGTCATGTCATCATCTGATTGGATCGTTGTGGAGCACACTCCCGCTAAGGTTACTGGCATAGTACATAAATACTGCAATAGGTGGTGCATGTGTATATAATGAAATTTAATTGAATTAAATACTGAATAAACTTACAAAATGCTACTACTTTTCTGCCTGAGCATTAAGTCACTTATATAGTAATCAAAGAATTATTATTAATCAATAAATGGCGTTCATGTCACTATTACGTATAGCTAATAGTTGTATGAAGATAAGATTTCATACAACAATTTAAATATAGGTTTAGGTTGGTTTGTATAGCATAAATTTAATTAAGTTGAAATTTAGAAATATTATTATAACAAATGGTAAAACTTTAAAAAACCTTAAAGTTGAAATTTTGAAAAATATTTTTTTTTGCAGACCTATACATTATCAATAGAATTTCAAGTCTGTTTCTATTATAGGTTTATGCATTGGATTGATTATAAATCAGTCAGTCAGTCAGGACATCTTTTATAAATGTAGATTACAATCAAGGAATCAGAGGACCCTACGTCACAAAATGGTTGGAAATCATGTAAATCGACAATTCATTACAGCGGCCCTCTTACATATTCATTGTGCTTTACACATGATGTACGAACCGCTTTGCGAACAAAATGCTTTTTTTTATCCAGCGCAACCAGACATTTAAGTGTTTTTATAAAGTTAAACTCTGAATAATTTAAAAAATAAAGATAATGGTCAAGTTTCGATACTTTTTCATGTATCCTTTTTTTACAAAGGAAAATACGATCCAGTCAATTATTAACATTAATTTTAATTACAGCGACGTTTCAACAGCTTGTTTGTTGTTTTTATCAAGCTTAACACTCATTTACTACGAAAAATCAAAGGCCTTACATTTAACAAATAGATGTTCACGTGCGAATGCAAAATTGTCTTAGCCCCTACGCTGTTCAGCTCATTCTTTTATCGTCTTTTTTTCTTACTAGAAAACATTATACCAATGCCTAGATACACATTAGTAGGATACGATAAATCATTTAGAATATTAAAAAAAAGTAGAATAAGTCTACCGGAATTATAAATTGTTTGTTACAAATAAAGAGGTAGAGTAACTTGTAAATCGTTCTGTTTTTAAAAAAATTAAATTTGTTTATATATATATATATATATATATATATATGTGTGTGTGTGTGTGTGTGTGTGTGTGTGTGTGTGTGTGTGTGTGTGTGTGTGTGTTAGTGTGTGTGTGTGTGTGTGTGTGTGTGTGTGTGTGTGTGTGTGTGTGTGTGTGTGTGTGTGTGTGTGTGTGTGTGTGTGTGTGTGTGTGTGTGTGTGTGTGTGTGTGTGTGTGTGTGTGTGTGTGTGTGTGTGTGTGTGTGTGTGTATGCTGATACGTATTCCTTCACGGATGGAAAAATATGATGAAGAGTTATTATCTGGAGTACATCCGTTCATTCTGAAGTGCACAAAATCGTCAATGCTAGATCAGATTCTAGCGAAACGTCGGAACGGCGATTTTGTGCACTTCAGAATGAACGGATTGCTCCAGATAATAACTCTTCATCATATATATATATATATATATATATATATATATATATATATATATATATATATATATATATATATATATAAACAATACATATCATCATGTTATTAAACATTACCAACATCATAAAAAATGAATCAAGAATTAATAAATAATTCTTGTATTTGAATAATTTGAGTTATTTCGATTATCATACAAGAAAACACACACACACACAAACACACACACATATATATATATATATGTGTGTGTGTGTGTGTGTGTGTGTGTGTGTGTGTGTTTTCTTGTATGATAATCGAAATAACTCAAATTATTCATTACATAAACATATGAGGCATAAAGTATTGGTTAGTACCCAATATAATAATAATCTGTAGAAATAATAGGGAATGAATGGCCAAGAATAGTTTCTAAAGTACCGACAAGGACAGCTTAACCATTGTTCTATTTCGGGAGTAGGCATAAACCTGTGCTATAAGCAACTTATTGAATAAAGAATTCCAAGTGAACAAAAAGCTTGGGGAAAGAACACTGTACCGTTAGTAAGGCTATTTGTAAAATCTGTGGTAGGATCACCGTTTTAACTGAAATACGTAAGGGGGGGGGGAGATTATGCTGGGGGTTAAAAACTAAAACATCTTCGGGATAAAAGAAGTCTTGGAGGAACCTTAGAAGAGGGCAAACGTATTTGGGAGATGGGGGAGAAAGTTGTAAGCAATGTTTAAAAATAGGTAAATTTGTTTAGAAGAGTCAAGGATATTGCTAGTTTTTTATGTATAAATTTTAAAAGTGTGACGTGAATGAATTAGACAGTTAGTTAAAAAATTAGAGAAGTAAGTTATTGTGTGTAAAAGTGCAGTGAAGCAGTGACGCAACGGTCTATTTTCCAGGAACCCAAACAATAAGTACTCTCTTTCTTATCCATTATCCAACAGAACTAAAGTTCAGAGCAAAATTTAAATTCATTGAAATTATAAAAATTAATCTAGTTTTTTCACCAGTGTCTAATTTATAGAAGATCCCGTAATAACGACCCGAGAGAAATTGCAAAACACACTGTAATTATTAAACTTTACTGTATTAAAAACCTAACGCCTCAAGAGTCCATTTTTTTGTAATTGTAGTATTAGTTAAGCAATCAAGCTTTGTCACTGCATCATGTATGGTATAGTTGTAATAATTGGATGTTATAGGAATAAATGCAAGTGATGTTAAATTTTAAATGATTGTTCATTATTTAGAAACCTGAAGGTGTGCCTATAGAAAGGTAAGGCAATTATAATATAACCTAAAGGTAAAACTTATAAAGTTAATAATAATATATATATAAATATATATATATATATATATATATATATATATATATATATATATATATGTGTGTGTGTGTGTGTGTGTATGTGTGTGTGTGTTTGTGAGTGAGTATTAAACTTAGCAAAATTGTTTTTTTGTATACACTTGTCACATACACTTTGATGTATCTAAACAAGAATCTTACTAGGTACATTTGCCAAGTATTAATTGTAAGCTTTTGTTTTTAAGCTTATTTTGAGTCTTAAAATATGCTTGAAAAATAAGAGCACTGTAATTTTTTATAGCTCTCGAAATTCGACTCGCAGATATACCAAGTATGACTGTTGTTTATGTACATTGAAGTGTAGGGTATATATATGTAATGAGTAAGAATATTTCGATTACAATTTAAAATGTTTTTTTAATTTATTTATTTAATTTAAAACAATTTAATTTCAAAGCTTATCGCCAATAAATTAAGTATTATCGTCTTCAGGAAAAAAATTATATCGTTTTTCCTGAAGATGGCAATACATATTTTATTGGTGAAAAGGTTTGAAAATTATAAAAATTAAAAGTATTCTTGTGTATGAAATATTTTATTCATAAATTATATTACAAGAGAACGTATCACCATATTTATACGTATTACATCACCATACGTATACGCATACGTATTTACGTATCGCCATATTTATATTTATTACTTATGGAGAGAGAGAGAGAGAGAGAGAGAGAGAGAGAGAGAGAGAGAGAGAGAGAGAGAGAGAGAGAGAGTGTAACAGACAGACAGAGGCCATAATTTGAAGGAACAATAAACAAGAGAAAACAACCTAAGCTGAAAATCGAATTGCCCACTCCATTGGATTCCGTGTCAGCCGTCACATAATCCTAGACATATAAACAATAACTATAAAGCTAACAACTGGAATAAGAAAGTCACCCCCGCGAGGGGTATAAATGTGGAAAATGTGTTTTAAAGAGGGTTGAAACGACATTAGGGGAGTGGAATAATTCGTAGTGAGGTATTGCTGGAGCTACTTAGGAGGCCTCAAGTATGCCTGATTTGTTTAGAAAATGACAGCTTTCGAAAATGTCCTTCCTTATGGCTTTGTATTAGTCAAGCTTGAATGTTTTAGAGAAATGACATTGGCCTACTACACGTTGAAAAATACGGCTTTTTACTGTGTAATTTATTTTAGGGTGAAAAGAGCGAAACTGGGGAAATATTGTTTTAAATTAAATTTAATGAATCCACTAACTAAACTATGTATTCAGTAAATAGATACCGTATTCAGCTAGTGTGTATTTCTTTTGGAATTGTATTTCATCTTGATAAAATATGACAAGATTTCACAACTAATTAATAAACAACGATTTAAATACGATGGCAATGTCTGTGCTCATATTACCCTATCATGAAACACTACACATGGCAATTACTGGTAATAAAATATTTCAATTCAAATCTGCTTTATAATTACCATTGTGATAAGGGTCATTATTATATGGGTGTTGGGGAAATAGTATCTCAGCAGATATTTTCCCCGTCAAATAGGAGGGGTTGTATTCGCTTCTTTTCCAATGATCAACCTATTCTCTACATCCACCAATCCTCATCAAATCAAAAATCTTTACATATTAAGAGTTAATTGAGTTTTTTTGAACTGATAACTTCTTTATGCACTGTGAACAAAACATCACATAATGCTATTTATCTTACAGCATATAGTGCTGTAACCGTGCACTTGGCCTTGAGAGATCGTAGTAGGCAAGTAGAGGGTCAGTATAAATACTAACCTACACACATGATAAGGACTGTCAAAACTCTGACTCTCTTGCGCTCAATATTAGATAAATGCAACGATAAATTAGCTTCGGTATGAAATAACAAACCATTTTTTTATATGTGTAGACATATCCGACGCTGTGGATTTTTTAACATTCTGAATATGTAACATGTTTTAAGAAGTGGTAGTAAATCTCATGCAATCCTCCACAACCACCAATCCTCACCAAATCAAAAATCTTTACATATTAAGAGATAATTGAGTTTTTTTGAACTGATAACTTCTTTATGCGCTGTGAACAAAACATCACATAATGCTATTTACCTTACAGCATATAGTGCTGTAACCGTGCACTTGGCCTTGAGAGATCGTAGTAGGCAAGTAGAGGGTCAGTATAAATACTAACCTACAAACATGATAAGGACTGTCAAAACTCTGACTCTCTTGCGCTCAATATTAGATAAATGCAACGATAAATTAGCTTCGGTATGAAATAACAAACCATTTTTTTATATGTGTAGACATATCCGACGCTGTGGATGTTTTAACATTCTGAATATGTAACATGTTTTAAGAAGTGGTAGTAAATCTCATGCAATCCTCTACATCCACCAATCCTCACCAATCAGAAATCTTTACATATTAAGAGATAATTGAGTTTTTGAAGTGATAACATTATGCGCGGTGAACAAAACATGAGATTAAATCATCGTTTTCGCTCGCACCACGATATTTCTGAAACGAATACGTTACAGCACATATAGTGCTGTAACCGTGCACTTGGCCTTGAGAGATCGCAGTAGGCAAGTAGACGGTCAGTATAGATACTTTCCTACAAAAATGATAAGGGCTTTCAAAATACTGGCTTGCATGAGACGCTTGATATTGGATAAATGCAACGATAAATTAGCTTCGGTATGAAATAACAAACAATTTTTTAATATGTGTGGACATATCCGACGCAGAAGCTGTTGATGTTTTAACATTCTGAATATGTAACATGTTTTAAGAAGTGGTAGTGCCATCTCATGCCATCTCTTAGGGGCAAGTGCACGAATACCTAGACCGAAATATATAACTAATAACATATATTATTCCATGTAACAGCTGATTTTTGTGCTATAGGTTATGTTGTAGAACAACCGTTTTAAACGTAGAATATTACTAAATAGTTTTGATCAGTAATCAATATATTAATTTATTTTATTTTTGTTAAATCACAATACAAATAATTCAATATAACGATAATAATAAGTTATGTATTTTTAATACAATTTTTGTAAGTCAAACTTTTTTAGGGCCGTCTTATACTTTTTAAAGAATTGATTTGATTTTAACAAAATTGTATTCAGTAAACATAAAATTTCAATGAAACTTTAGCAACTATTGGTTCTATTTTGTTAGAGCTTCTGTTAGGACTTTGTAGAGTGGCATAACCAGGTTATTTCCACCCTACCAGCTTTTACTCACCCGAGCTTATCAAACCTAATTTAAGTTACCTTTTAACAATAATAATTAAAATGATAATATCTATAATTTAAGATAAAACATTTGTTTTTCTTCATATTTTGGTACCGTTTTATGTTTTGGGGGTTTCATGTAATCTTTCTTGCTTGTTCGATCTAAAAACAGTCGTCAGAACAATCTCATACATAAACAAAAACAATCTCTAATATTAGAGAATATATTATCTCATATACCTCATCATATCTAATAAAAGATAATATTATCGTAGTTAGTGTATTTGTTAGATAATGTCATTTTAATTAGTATATATATATATATATATATATATATATATATATATATATATATATATATACACCATATAATGTTAATATAATTAGTGTATTTGATTGGTAATAATATTATTGCAATTAATGTATTAGCTAGATATTGCTATTGTAACTCCGCTAAGCCGGTCCCAAGCCCGGGGCCTCATCTTATGATGGGGAAGGAGGAGGGATAGAGGAGTAACACCTCTTGAAAAAAACCTTGGTTCAGCTGGCCCGGCTGATGGTACCTTGTAAGGGCTCCTTGTATAGGGTTACAGTACTAGGGGAAGGAACCCCGGAAACAAACCAAGGATGGAAGGTATAGATAAAACCATACCTACCGTGCAGTGGGTCGGATCCCCAGTACCGGCGACCGTCGGGAGTGACTAAGCAGGCTCCGGGTCGTCGTCAGCCAGCGCCTGCTAGAAACATACCTCAGGATGGAACACTTAGTCCCTTTGTATGAAAATGTGACAATTGGTGAGGGAAGAGATCCTTTCTCTAGGAGCGCCAAGGTTCAAAGGACACCACCACCAGATCCCAAACCCCGTGAAAGGAAAAGAAGCGACCCAAAGATTGGCAGGAAAAACGTGATGCCTCTCCGTTGGTTACGCAAAGGAGGAAAAGTGGGAGTGCGGGAGCTGGAAAACCGGGAAGCGCAATCGCAGAAAGTTCTCAGCAGTTATGTCCTCAAGTGAAACAAAATTAAGGCTGCTACAGGCAGACAAAAAAATGTCAGCATTGACATTAAATCTAGGATTATGGAGCTCGAAGATCTAGTAGATGGGATAAGGTACTTGAAGAGATCATGTTAAAGGGCTGAATGTTTCCTAAGAAGAAGAGGCACAAAATGCTAGTTCTTCACATATAGGGGAAGGAAAAAAGAGTGGCTTCGAATCCCCTTCAACAGGGTCTAGGGGAAAACAGAGAGACAGAGTCAGGCAAGACGATGGGCTCTCGAGAGTAGATGGCACAATGCCTAAGAGCTCTACAGATCCCAGGAGCTACTAATGAAATCCCTTCTTCTCATAAGGAGAATAAGAATGTGCGACCAGTGGACGGTAGTTCAAACCCGCAAACAAGTAGCAGCTAGAAGGCAGCATCAAAGGGAACTGGCCATTGAATCCAATCAAATTACTCCAGGTCAAAGAAAATGGAAGAAAGTAAGAAATAAACCAGATATGTATGGATTAAAAGCAACAGTGTTACATACGTCAGCGTGTACCTAGCCCCCAATGAGTCCATCGGAGACGTCTGTCAAAGAACAGTTCGAGGACAGACTGCAGGCTACAGACGGTAACATAATTGTTGGAGGAGATTTCAGCGCGAAGGCAACAGAATGGGGCGGCAGATATAACTAACTCCAGAGGCAAACGCGTGATCGAAATTTAGTGAATATCAGCATATGCAGAGCAACGTCGATACTCTGATGATTAAGTACTATGATGAGTAAGCATGCTACACTATTGGGTAAATACTCTGATGAGTAAATACTCTGTTGTGTGAATACTATGGTTAGTAAGTACTCTGTTTTAAACACTCTAATAGGTAATACTCTGATGAGTAAGTACACTGCTGGGTAAGTGCTCTGATGACTAAATACTCTGATAAGTAAGTGCTCTGACGAGTAAATACTAAGGTGAGTAAATACTCTGAAGAGTAAGTACACTCTTGGGTAAGTGCTCTGATGAGTAAATACTCTGATAAGTAAGTGCTCTGACGAGTAAATACTAAGGTGAGTAAATACTCTGAAGAGTAAGTACACTCTTGGGTAAGTGCTCTGATTAGTAAATACTCAGATAAGTAGGTACTATGATGAGTAAATACTATGGTGAGTGACTACTCTGTTGGGTAAGTACTCTGATGAGTAAATACTCTGATAAGTAATTACTCTGATGAGTAAATACTATCGTGAGTGACTACTCTGTTGGGTAAGTACTCTGATGGGAAAATACTCTGATGAGTAAATATTATGGTAAGTAAGTACTCTGTGTTGGTTAAGTACTCTGATGGGTAAATATTCTGATAGATAAGTACTCTGATGAGTAAATACTATGGTGAGTGAGTACTCTGTTGGGTAAGTACTCTGATGAGTAAATGCTCTGATAAGTAAGTACTCTGATGAGTAAATACTATGGTAAGTGAGTACTTTGTTGGGTAAGTACTCTGATGATTAAATACTCTGATAAGTAAGTACTCTGATGAGTAAATACTATGGTAAGTGAGTACTCTTTTGGGTAAGTACTCTGATGGGAAATACTCTAATAAGTAAGTACTCTGATGAGAAAATACTATGGTAAGTGAGTACTCTGTGTTGGATAAGTACTCTGATGGGTCAATACTCTGATAGATAAGTACTCTGATGAGTAAATACTATGGTGAGTAAGTACTCTGTTAAGTAAGTACTCTGATGGGAAATACTCTAATAAGTAAGTACTATGATGAACAAGTACGTCGAGAGTTTGGATGTTAGAGTTCAGTGGACGTTGGAGAGGCAAAGATGTGATGGTTACTTGATGTGGATGGAAGTTAATCACTTTATAGTTTTCATTTGTAAGTGAGTACAATCTTCCCATTATTGCCAATAAAAGCACAATTTTGTAACTATTTTTGCTAAAAAGATTTTAGTGAGTTGTACGTTTTTGGTTTTACTGATATTTTCAAAACTTATAAAATATCCAAGGTAATAAAAATAATATTGGTAATTTAAATATTAAAAACAATAACAGACATACATTGATATAGGGAAAGGAAAATAGATAGGTTATATACTCGTATATAGTTAGATAGATAGGAAGACAGATAGATAGATAGGTAGATGGATAGATAGATAAATAGGGAGGGAGTGAGAGAGAAAGAAAGAGAATGGGAGGGAAATAAAGAGATAAGGGGAACAAGAGAGGAAGGAAACTGGAATAGGGAGGGGAGAGAGTTAGAAAGGGAGAGAGAAGGAGATAGATGGAGAGTGAGAGGGGAAGCAAGAGAGAAAGAGATGGGGAGAGAGGGAGAGGGAAGAGCAAGAGAAAGGAAGGGATCGAAAGAGGAATGAGAGAGGGGGAGAAATGGGGAGCGAGAGAGAGAGATGGAGTAAGTGGAAGGGAGGGAAAGAGAAGGAAGGTGAGAGAGATGGGAGGAGAGAGAGAGAGGGAAGGGGAGAGAGAGAAGGGTGGAACTAGAGGGAGGGAAGCATGAAGAAATAGAAGGAGAGAGAGAGAGTGTGAGAGTGAGGTTGATAGAGAGGGACACATATAGACAGAGAAAAAATATAATGCACTTCAGGCAACTGGATTATCAACATACGTAGGAAATATTGTATTATTATAAATATATAAATATTTATAAAATGTGTGGGCCTATAATTAATTAAAAATATTTCATTTTATAACATTAGAAGTTTTAAAGAGAAGACCGTAGTTTAAAATAAATATGAATGTAACTTTGTCTACATTTAATGTGTATGGTGAAAGAATGTTATTCTTTTTAAATCGTGTCACTATAAGACAAGAAGGGCGTACATTAAAGGTGGAAATGAGATATTTAACAACAAAAATACTTCACTTCTCCCGGCTGCTGTAAACCTTCTCAACAATACAAAAACTCAGTTGCAGTTTATTATATCAACGTCATAGTTAATGCGTAATATTGCATGAGTAATGTGTGGAAAACACTGAAGTAGGTTTCCATATAAAATGTATTTGAGTTTTATTGCAACGATTGCATCGGGTCACGTGAGCGTGCGCATGGGCGTGCATGGGCATGCATGCTCACAAACATCAGGGGAATTTAATTAATTCCCTTTTTCCGATAATGAAATGCAACTTAGGCGAACTGTCAATAATTGAAAAGGCATCGCGCGTGCATCGGCGGCAGCGTGCGCGCAGAGCTTTTCAAAATGGCGAAGCAACACGTTATGAGGATTGCCAATCAAAAAGCAGTTCCCGCGATGGGGCGATGTTTTTCTTTGGTCGGGCGCGACGCAGCGCGCCGGCGTCGTTGCCATGGCAACGGAAAGGGGACTCGAGTCGTTGTACGTGAACATTTACAAGTTGATCAATAGCTCATTCGCTGGCAATAAAAACGAAATCCAGTTTTATTTTATAGCAGAAACAATTGTCTTTTGTCGTGTCGCCAGTATTTCCTTAAAGCTCGACCCAAATTCGACATTGCATTGCAAAGCCGTGGGCGCTATTGAAATGTTGAGCTTTAATATATTTTATTTATAACTAAACTCAAAATTTTTATAAAATGCGAACAGTTTAGGTTCTAAGTGAAGTATTTATCTGCTTAGAAATAAGCTAACTCTCTGTCAGGTTTAGCTGTGGCACGCTGTGGTTTCTTGGATGAGAAATAAGCTAACGCTCTGTCAGGTTTAGCTGTGGCACGCTGTGGTCTCTTGGATGAGAAATAAGCTAACGATCTGTCAGGTTTAGCTGTGGCACGTTGTGGTCACATGGATGAGAAATAAGCTAACGCTCTGTCAGGTTTAGCTGTGGCACGCTGTGGTCACATGGATGAGAAATAAGCTAACGCTCTGTCAGGTTTAGCTGTGGCACGTTGTGGTGACATGGATGTGAAAAGAGGGTCAAAAAGAAGCATACGCTTCATAGAAGTTTAATTTGGCAATACTTCATGGGTAAGCGCTATGTCGTTTTTTGATCGAACGGTTGCCAGAATCAATCCGATAACATTGGTTTTCCCAGTTTCTTTTATAGATGTATAATTTTACAGTAGCCTACTTCAGGTTATGTCATTTTTTGATCGAACCGTTGCCAGAATCAATCCGATAACATTGGTTTTCCCAGTTTCTTTTATAGATGTATAATTTTACAGTAGCCTACTTCAGAGATTAAGGTTATGTCATTTTTTGATCGAACCGTTGCCAGAATCAATCCGATAAGATTGGTGTTCCCAGTTCCTTTAATAGCTGTATAATTTTGCAGTAGCCTACTTCATTAGAGGCTAAGGTTATATCATGTTTTGATTTATATGTTTTGTTATGCCGTGATCCTGGCGCATTCACGAAGTAGTTCGGAATAGGTAATATTTCACACGTAACTGAGGTTGACGTTAGTTTGTATGGCAATGGGCTTTTCGCTTGTAGCAGATGGCGCGGTTGCTAATACATCTGACCGTTAAGAAGCTGCTTTCTCGCGGACACAGATTTGTTACCAACTCGAAAAATAAATAAAAACCGGTTATATCTCGTGTCAAAATTTGAGATTTTTACACACACACACACACACACACACACACACACACACACACACATACTCACACACACCCACATGCATACATACATATATATATATATATATATATATATATATATATATATATATATATATATATATATAATTTCGTTTTCAAACCATTATAACCTGCGATGTCTCTTCTGAAACATGTAACGTGGCAAATCCTTATCTAATGATACAATAAATCAACATACATACGCAGCAACATTTTATTTTTATCTACATCATAAATGATTTTGAAACGTCCAAAATATAATTTCATTCTTTCGAATATCATTATAACATGTCTTAAATGCTTATAATTTAAAGTGTCGCTAAAATGAATATACTATCTTTGTACATAACAAAATAATTCTTTTCAATCTTGTTTTACCCTCAGAATCAAGAGGAAAGCTGATATGATATCGTTTATTACCCACACACCTCTCTTGAAATTTTAACTTCACAGTAGAGTCAAGGTCAATAAAATTTGATTGTTTATTCATCTATGTTTTTCTAATTTGTTTTCTTTTGCCCCTCGCTCAAGCTAAAGTTATCCGGATAAAGTTTATCCGGACCTGGTTGATTATTTATCCATATCTTTTAAAAACTTCTTCACACCGGGTTCAAGGTTAAAGCTGGCTGAGCCTTCGTTGATAATGCAAGTAACTCTTTACAATACTATTTATGAAATGGGATGTTATATTGGATAAACACTTACACACACACACACACACACACTCACACACACACACACACACCCACCCACCCACCCACACACACACACACACACACACACACACACACACACACACACACACACACACACACACACACACACACACACACACACACACACACACACACACACACACACACACACACACACACAGTCACACACACACACACACACACACACACACACACACACACACACACACACACACACACACACACACACACACACACACTCACACTCACACACACACTCACACACACACACACACACACACTCACACACACACACACACACACACACACACACCCACCCACCACCCCACCCACACACACACACACGTGCGCGCGCACACACACACACACTCACACACACACACACACACATACACACACACACACACACACACACACACACACACACACACACACACACACACACACACACACACACACACACATACACACACAAACAATTTGTTCTTTAATATAGTCTATATTTAAGTTAGATGTATTATGAAATATCCTAATATCGATATTATTATTACATAATACGTAAATATAGGCGTAAAACAAAAGCTATTAAATCTCAAGTGGTTCACAAAAATATTGAAAATATTTCGCGCTGTACCTAAAGACAATTGGTTACGGGTCGTAGGAAGAGCCCCCGTGTGATGCTACGCTTCTCTTCTGAAAGCACTTTTCATCCTCCCCCTTCCCTTCAGTTTATATAACTTTATTGCTCCCTAGTCGTCGTGTGCAGCCCTTGGCTCAATACCTACCCACAACCTGTTTCTTACAACCCTTAACACTTTCTTCACCCCCAAAACGTATGAGATTCTCTTGCTTTTAGACAATGCGTTATTGTTATTTCGAAAATGTGTTTAAATCACACGTTCTGCGAACATATGAGTGTTCACTTAGTTCTTTAGGATATAAAAACGAAATATACAAAATAGTTATATTTTGACTTCGTTGAGTGGTTTTGCCTTTAATTTATGAAATGAGTAGAGTATAGGATACGTAACCCATAAGCAAACAGAATAAAATGTTTAAAAATGATAGACCCTAATCATTTTGACAGAAAAGTTGTTTTTATCAGTAAATATTAGTAATGTCAGTAAATATATAAAACACTTTTTCTTGTATAATAATAAAAACAATTGAGGATATTCAAGTACAAGAATGATTTGTTATTTTTATTATATATATATATATATATATATATATATATATATATAACACACATAATATATAAATTATATATATATATATATATATATATATATATATATATATATAATTTATATATTATGTGTGTTTGTATTACATTTTATAGAAGATATTTTAATTCTGGTTACATACTGGTTTAAACTCTAATAATACAATTTTTTATATAAGTTCCGTCAGTGTGTGAAACCAGCCTAGTTATCTTTATATTGAGCCGGGAAAACATTTAGACATAGAGTATATCTTACTTTGGCTGGGCATTAGATAAAACGCCCGTTACGACTAGGGTACAAGAAATGAATTTAAGATGGTAGTTTACTTTATATAGGAGAAGTTTTATTTAAACTGAAGACAATTCGGATTAAGGAACTGGGGATCAAAGTTCAGCTAGAGCCGTTTCGTCAGCGAGCTGCCAAGGGTTTGTGAGTCTTACCTGCAACTCTAAATGTCAAACCAAAATGTCATAGCAAGTAAAATGCAAAATGTCACGCCTCACTGTTAAAAAAATAAACCGTTCAACAAAAAAAAAAAAAACAAGTAATTAAAAAAAATTTGAGTCAATTCCTGCTGAGGTCGACAGAGAAAATTTTATTATAGATACTTTTTAATTAATAATAATAATTATATAAATAAAGTAACATAACCTATGAGTTAAGACACATGTTATACCACATAGCCTATAACATAAAATAATCTGCTTTATGAAATTATATGTTATCATTTTTTTTAAGCCAAATGGGACGGAATAACTATATTGAACACCTTGCCCCTTTTGTGAAAAGTTTTTCATTCTTATAAAACAAATTTATTAAATTAAATAATGAATTAATATTTGAAAAAAACGGCATTAACATCAAGTGCCATCCACTATAAGTTTAAACAGATGAATTTGAACTTGAGTAAATAAATAAAAAGTATTGTAATAACAATTAAAATTATATATATAGCAGGCACTGAATAATCCATTTGTAGTACAAAAATAATAAGTAGTTCATTCGGTTATTTTAATTATAAACATGAATAGCTGAAAATGTTTCTTATCGTGTCAAGTAAAACTACACAGCATTTTACATTGTTATTCTTATCAAGTTGGTTTTATTGTTTTAAATATTTAAATGTGATTTTTATTTAAGTTTATAAAGAATGATATTTTGCTATTATATATTAGTCATCTTAGTGATAAAAGTAAGGACTTCGTTTTTTCAATGAATTCTATTAGTGTTAGATGAGATTCTAGCGAAATGTCGGACCTGCGATTTCATCCACTCCAAAATGAACAGATGTATTCTGAATATCGGATACTAACTATTCATCATATTTTTCCGTCCGTGAAAAAATACATATCAGCATATATATATATATATATATATATATATATATATATATATGTGTGTGTGTGTGTGTGTGTGTGTGTGTGTGTGTGTGTGTGTGTGTGTGTGTGTGTGTGTCTTATATATCTTGATAAAATTTCATTCGTTAATAAAATACTTGTTTTTAAACTTGTAGAGGTTGACACTTGGTGTTAATACAGTTTTTAAAGTATTAATTTTTTTTCAATTTAATTAATTAACTTTATATTTTGCCAAATTATATTGTAATTCTGTCGTATGTGTATACATATTTATATTTAAAAAAATATGTAAATACATGTAACAAATTCACAATATAAAAAAACCACGAAAAATATATACTAGAATTAATAACCATAGAAATGAAAATATCTACAATACACACTAGGAATGCTTGTTTATAAACAAATTCACATTTATGCCTGGAAATTATTTTGTAGTAATATTTACCTAAAATCCGACTATTCTACAGAAGAGGTAACACTGATTCATATGAATAAAGAATATTCAAGGAATAGCATACATACGGCATTATTCAAATCGTAAAGTTTAAGTTCCAAGTTATGCAAAGTAGAGCCGCTCCAGGCTCGGATACCTAAGACAAGAAACACTTAGGGCCAACTTTCACTCACGCTTCCTTAGCTCTAATTCTTGGGCTTAGATAAGATTAAGCCCTCCCCAATCTGGTGCAACCCATTACATTCTTGCTTATTTCCCTCTAAATACCCTCTCTGTGTGTAATTGTAATTAATGTTATGCTTTGGTTTATAGCACCAGGTTAGTCATTGCAAACCGTAAATGGAGTAAGTTCATTTAATTGGATGTATATTCGTTTTTTAAAAAAATGATTTTATA
>JBAIZL010000001.1:403544926-403549926 GCA_036971475.1 Prosapia bicincta
AGACAATCGCACGAACACTTTCTAAGGGTACTCTGAAGTAACACTATAAATAACAAGGTAATAAGTAACATATAGTAATAAGTAACAAGGTAAATAATGGAAACAGTTTCATATAATTCTTTCTAGTATCTCTATTTTTATCTCTTAGGGTATAATATTCGCCAACAATGGACTCTTTCTATTAAAAAAAACACACCCTCTTGACCGCAGAGTGGGGGGTAGTTGTCTCACTTTGTACCCTGGTAGAACAAAACAACAGGTACAACACGAATAACAAAAATACACATAATAAACTATTTATCTATTAAAACATTACTATACTCTCCTATAGTATAGTCGTAGGTGAAGTTAAGATGAATAAACGCCTCCATTGGAGAGCAAGAACCGTATGCGCCAAAATAAACAGTACTCAAATAATTGTAACGTTTAATTTAATTTAATTACATTTTATTTACATAGTTTTTGGAGAGCAAGAGCCGTATGCGCCAAAATAAACAGTACTCAAATAATTGTAAGATTTTATTTAATTTAATTTCATTTTATTTACATAGTTTTTGGAGAGCAAGAACCGTATGCGCCAAAATAAACAGTACTCAAATAATTGTAACGTTTAATTTAATTTAATTACATTTTATTTACATAGTTTTTGAAGAGCAAGAGCCGTATGCGCCAAAATAAACAGTACTCAAATAATTGTAAGATTTTATTTAATTTAATTTCATTTTATTTACATAGTTTTTGGAGAGCAAGAACCGTATGCGCCAAAGTAAACAGTACTCAAATAATTGTAAGATTTTATTTTATTTAATTTCATTTTATTTACATAGTTTTTTGAGAGCAAGAACCGTATGCGCCAAAATAAACAGTACTCAAATAATTGTAAGATTTTATTTAATTTAATTTCATTTTATTTACATAGTTTTTGGAGACCAAGAACCGTATGCGCCAAAATAAACACTACTCAAATAATTGTAAGATTTTATTTAATTTCATTTCATTTTATTACATAGTTTTTGGAGAGCAAGAACCGTATGCGCCAAAATAAACAGTACTCAAATAATTGTAAGATTTTATTTAATTTAATTTCATTTTATTTACATAGTTTTTTGAGAGCAAGAACCGTATGCGCCAAAATAAACAGTACTCAAATAATTGTAAGATTTTATTTAATTTCATTTCATTTTATTTACATAGTTTTTGGAGAGCAAGAACCGTATGCGCCAAAATAAACAGTACTCAAATAATTGTAAGATTTTATTTAATTTAATTTCATTTTATTTACATAGTTTTTGGAGAGCAAGAACCGTATGCGCCAAAATAAACACTACTCAAATAATTGTAAGATTTTATTTTATTTAATTTCATTTTATTTACATAGTTTTTGGAGAGCAAGAACCGTATGCGCCAAAATAAACAGTACTCAAATAATTGAAGATTTTATTTTATTTAATTTCATTTTATTTACATAGTTTTTGGAGACCAAGAACCGTATACGCCAAAATAAACACTACTCAAATAATTGTAAGATTTTATTTTATTTAATTTCATTTTATTTACATAGTTTTTGGAGAGCAAGAACCGTATGCGCCAAAATAAACAGTACTCAAATAATTGTAAGATTTTATTTAATTTCATTTCATTTTATTTACATAGTTTTTGGAGAGCAAGAACCGTATGCGCCAAAATAAACAGTACTCAAATAATTGTAAGATTTTATTTAATTTAATTTCATTTTATTTACATAGTTTTTGGAGAGCAAGAACCGTATGCGCCAAAATAAACACTACTCAAATAATTGTAAGATTTTATTTAATTTCATTTCATTTTATTTACATAGTTTTTGGAGAGCAAGAACCGTATGCGCCAAAATAAACAGTACTCAAATAATTGTAAGATTTTATTTGATTTAATTTCATTTTATTTACATAGTTTTTGGAGAGCAAGAACCGTATGCGCCAAAATAAACACTACTCAAATAATTGTAAGATTTTATTTTATTTAATTTCATTTTATTTACATAGTTTTTGGAGAGCAAGAACCGTATGCGCCAAAATAAACAGTACTCAAATAATTGAAGATTTTATTTTATTTAATTTCATTTTATTTACATAGTTTTTGGAGACCAAGAACCGTATGCGCCAAAATAAACACTACTCAAATAATTGTAAGATTTTATTTTATTTTATTTCATTTTATTTACATAGTTTTTGGAGAGCAAGAACCGTATGCGCCAAAATAAACAGTACTCAAATAATTGTAAGATTTTATTTAATTTCATTTCATTTTATTTACATTGTTTTTTGAGAGCAAGAACCGTATGCGCCAAAATAAACAGTACTCAAATAATTGTAAGATTTTATTTAATTTAATTTCATTTTATTTACATAGTTTTTGGAGAGCAAGAACCGTATGCGCCAAAATAAACACTACTCAAATAATTGTAAGATTTTATTTAATTTAATTTCATTTTATTTACATAGTTTTTGGAGAGCAAGAGCCATATGCGCCAAAATAAACAGTACTCAAATAATTGTAAGATTTTATTTAATTTCATTTCATTTTATTTACATAGTTTTTGGAGAGCAAGAACCGTATGCGCCAAAATAAACACTACTCAAATAATTGTAAGATTTTATTTAATTTAATTTCATTTTATTTACATAGTTTTTGGAGAGCAAGAGCCATATGCGCCAAAATAAACAGTACTCAAATAATTGTAAGATTTTATTTAATTTCATTTCATTTTATTTACATAGTTTTTGGAGAGCAAGAACCGTATGCGCCAAAATAAACAGTACTCAAATAATTGTAAGATTTTATTTAATTTAATTTCATTTTATTTACATAGTTTTTGGAGAGCAAGAACCGTATGCGCCAAAATAAACAGTACTCAAATAATTGTAAGATTTAATTTAATTTAATTTCATTTTATTTACATAGCTTTTGGAGAGCAAGAACCATATGCGGCAAAATAAACAGTACTCAAATAATTGTAAGATTTTATCTAATTTAATTTCATTTGATTTACATAGCTTTTGGAGAGCAAGAACCATATGCGCCAAAATAAACAGTACTCAAATAATTGTAAGATTTTATTTAATTTAATTTCATTTTATGTACATAGTTTTTGGAGAGCAAGAACCGTATGCGCCAAAATAAACAGTACTCAAATAATTGTAAGATTTTATTTAATTTCATTTCATTTTATTTAAATAGTTTTACAGACACATACAAGTAAATAAAAGCTAAATTGGTTAGACTAGAATATAAACATGTTCTATATTACCTCTGTTCAAGTTGAGGCAACACTCGTAACGTTCATGAAGGTTTTGCATCATTTTGGTAAAGAAGGGTTGTTTTACGCTCGTTAAACACATGGTTTTTTCCTGCAGTTGTACGTAGGTGGGTGGTGAGTTATCACGGAAAATCTGTTTATTTTGGTGCATACGGTACGTTGCATCTAAGTGACCATGTCCATATTGAGTGTTAGTACTCTGGCGTCAGGAAATAGTTATTTTCCAATTTAGTTGTAACTTTATGAAGTAAACCCTGTATTGTCCTTTTGCAGTCAAACTTTCAAATACGCGCTTAAAATAGAGTTTAAAACAGTTATATTGATTTGTGTTACTGATCTGAATCTGTTCTACGATCTAATCACTTGTTAACTCTTCTGCCATTAAATTTTTATTGTCGCTCTTGCCAAAGTCAACCAGTGGCCGGAAAGAGTTGCGTCGTGTTATACTTTTATAACAAACGAGTTACTTTATAGTATTTGTTTCTTAGTGTTTAATTTATTTACCTTACTAATCTTAGACTTTCAGTGATTTGAAATGACTCTTTTACCATGCAAAAGGGAAATCGATCGTTTAGTGATGGTTCAGACGATTGGTAAACTTGGGATAGTTCAGGGAATTTACCATTACAGTGTTTCACTTAAATAACTAATTATAATTAAACAAAATTAATAATAGCAGAACAATGTATATAGTATAAACAGTTAAGATCTTACTTTCTTATAGTGGTTGGACAAATTATAAGGCAATATTAGAAGAAATAACTATTATTAATTAATTACCCTTTATGTGTATTATTATTATGTACACACTAACCATTTATAAAAACGTCCAAAAACATTTTTAATTAGGCCTAATAATGACTAATAAATTAACTAATAAGCTATCTACACTAAACACGCACTGTCACTAAAACCTTACTCTTTTCACTATATTAGAAACACTGACCCTAACGCGTAACAAATACTTTATATATCATCTTGCCGCTTCTAGTAATTTTCATCCGCTTTACTTCTAGAATGTTCCTGGCCTTTCTATGAAGGGCAGTTGCGACCACTAAAGCGTATAAAGATCTTGTAACTTTGTCGAGCGTGTGGAATAATTCATGTGTAGGTCCTAATTTTATAATTCAAAATTCTTTACCCCACCGTTTGTTAAAGTTGTTTACAATTGTTAGTAAGTATATTTACAATTGTCAATATTATTAATAGTAAATTATTGTATATAATATTTTGAAGTCTGTTATAATGAAGTAAAAATGGGTAGGTTTTGATCAAAACGCAGAGAAATTGAACAAGGAAAATTAATTTTCTAACATTTCTACATTTAAACGATGTCGTCTTCAGGAAGAATTAATTTAACAAAGTTACAGTTAACTAAAGAAAAAAAATAAACTCAATAGCCATATTTAAATAATTTTGTTCACTATTAAACTTGAAGTACGTTTCACTTAGAAGGTAGCTCTCTTCAGAAATACATGTTCATAGTGATAAAGTAGGTGATGATAACCTGTTTTGGTTTTTCGCCTATATAAAAAAATAAAATTATCATAGTTATAATTATTTCTAACCAGTACTTTTCGAGAAGGATGTCTTGTAGGCCTAATTGAAATGAACAATTAATGTTAGAGTGAATACATTAACCTTATTCTGGTAAGGTTTTGGTTTTTTGTATTAAATCAATTCATATTGTTTAAGAGGACAATTG
>JBAIZL010000001.1:403554926-403579926 GCA_036971475.1 Prosapia bicincta
AGCTCTTCTACTCTTTCCTCTCACCCGCTTTTCTTCTTTTCTTTTGTCCCTTTTATATCTCTTCCACTTCGCCTTCTCTTTCCTTTCTTTATTTCTCTATCTCCCTCGCGTTCTCTTCCTCTACTCACTCTCGTTCTTTACTCCTAACTATTACTCTTCACTCTCTCTATAACTATTGTCTCTCTATCAGTCTATTTATTACTTTTCATCTATCTCTCTATATAAGTTTTAACAAAATTATTAAAGAACTATAAATTTATAGGTTTTATTTTAAGTTGACAGTAGAAATCGCAAATTTCTTTTCTTCAACCATCCCCACATTATGAAGGTTTTCTGTTAGTTAGATTCTTTCATTAATAATTTTAAGTAAAATCTCTATTACCTACATTCCTCCAATGAAATATTCGCTTTTACCGGCGCTTTAATTACATCTCGACAACCTAATCTTAACGGCTTACTATTTACTTTAAAACAAATTCCCTAAACTCCCTATTGTAGTTACATTCTCGTATCTCGCTTTTGTTTTATTTTGTTTCCATGTTTCGCGCAAATACTAGATGGAAGCCTTTTTCAGTTAATCTCATGTCTGTATTTTAATCCAAGTATCTGATATGTCAGGGTTAAATCTGTCTAGACGATTCAGGTAAATGAAGACGACCGGATAATGCCATAAGATGGTTATCAAATAATCAAAGAGTGCTGTACAAAGGATGTTTACTTCTTAAGAGTATGATTGATGGGTAGAGCACTCGAGTAGGAAACAATAGATTCTGGGTTCGATTCCTAGTAGCGCCAAAGAATTTGTGTGTTTTTTCAGCTTTGTGCATTCAGGCTTTGTAAATGACTACCTATTGTCAAACCTAGGGAGTAACAAGGGGTTGAAGCGTACTACTGGTCACATTACATTCTTTGTATACCAAGGGCCCAAATCTGAGTGTCCGGCCTTTGGGTAAGTCTAACCGAGAGTGGATACAATTCCGTTTGTACTATCTGGTCCGAATTAATCCGCGTCATAATGAAGTTATAGAAGACCTGACAGTTCGGAGGATTTACTGGTCCTAAGCAGTTCTGGAAAAGTGGTTGAAAGTGGAGTAACCGTGGGTCGTACGACCAAGCCCATCGTCTCGGGTTGATGCTAGTCACCTAGGCGGGAGTCAGTGGTTGGATTCGTGGGGGCGTGGATTCATGAGCTTACTGAAGATGCTTCCCATCATTCTTCTGCATTGTTCCTTTGCAGGTTAGAGCTAAGAGCCGTAAGGCTAGGTACTCTAAGTCCAAACACTTAACTATTACCTATTATAAATCCTAGGGTAGTAATAGGGGGTTGAAGTGTACTACTGCTCACATTACGTTCTTTGTATACTAAGTGCCCAAGTCTGAGTGTCCGGCCTTTGGGCAAGGCTAACCGAGAGTGGATAGAATTCCGTTTGTACTATCTGGGCCGAACTAATCAGCGTGGTACTGAAGGTACCGAAGACCAGACTGTTCGAAAAGCTTACTGGTCCTGGAAAAGTGGTTGTAAGCTTAATGTCTGATTGGAGTTTGTTTCGTCCCAGACGCCGGTCACTCGTCAAGACCTATATACTCTAGCATACTGCAACCGTGGGTCGTGCCACCAAGCCCATAGTCTCGGACCTGACGCTGGACGGGAGTGGGTAGTTACTTTAAGTCCAAACTCCTCTTGTTTCCCACTAACCTTCTTTCTTCTTACACATTTTCACAATAACACACTTGGTAATGTATCTCGCTAACCATGGTTCATGCTATAAAAAAGGTGTCATTAATTTTATATTTCTTCAGGGGGAAAATATTTTAACTCAAATAAAATGTGAAAAAATATCCTCAATGTTATTAAAGGTATTAAATAAAATCGGAAATTAAAACAGAAAAATATTTTGAGTGTAGCAAAATTAACAAAACTGAAATATGTAGATTAGTATACTTTGATCATGGCGTGATATCTTGTAATGTTTAAGGTTTATTGATTAAACTCCTTAAATTTAATTAGCCTCATAAGTATATCGAAATGGCACAGTTGTAGTCAAACGTTTCAATACAAATGCCATAAAACTTGGATCACAAACCTAGGTGGTGCTGCCGTCTTGAACCCACAGCACTGAGATTACTTTACATAAAGTTAGATTTTTATATTACCGGACGCGCCAAAATAAACAGTACTGCAATTGAATAAGCTATAATTGACTTCTCTTAGGTAGAGCCTGTAGAGTTTTTCTTGGTCGTTTTATAGAAGACCTCAGGAGATTTTGTTGTGCCCGAAACCTGCCTTTTCGTTCACAATGGTTCCAGCATGACGCCACCAGCTACACTGTCTTTGACAACATTGCTTTCCTTCAACAAAACTTTTGCCAATCGCCTCGTCTCCCTTAGAACAAACGTTCCTTACCCAGCCCCCTCCCCGATCTTGCACCACCTGGCGCGTACGTCTGGGAAATGATGAAGGAGAAGATTTTCCGTCATGACCCGCCAAACACCAACGTCAAATTACAGGAAAAAATAACCATTTATATAATGAGCACGAAACAACCACATTGACCAAAATATTGCAAAACCTTTAAGAGCGGTACGAGTGTTGTCTCAAATTGAATGGAGGTCATATACAACAAGTTCCGATTCTAACCGATTTAGCTTTTTTTTAGTTGTACGTGTTTGAAAAACTTAACATAGATTTTCAATAATCAATAATAATAAATCAATAATAATATCTAATTTGTTTCAGTACTGTTTATTTTCGCGTAATGCATGAAATATTGTAACCATCTAGTCATTAACTGATTCATTATGTTCCAATATACACTTGCTGCTTTAACAATGCTGACGGATTATGAAAGCGACAACCGCTGCTCTGCGAGTGCGAGTTTCGTGAAGACGTTCACACAGCCATTGCGATCTCACACCTCTACAACGATTCTGGCACCTATGCGTCGGCAACGGAATACATTAAGCAGTGTGTGTTATTTCAATTAAGCAGACCGTCTCACAAGGGTTAGGCTAACAAATGTCAACAATGGCCTACTTTGTGAAACTCCAGTCCGTATTAAACACGACGCGCCGGTCTTGTAGGCAGCTTCGGCGTATTAAAAACCTCCACCGCGTCTAGAACGTAATCACCCCGTTAAAAAGAAACGACATAAATAATTTAGGTAAATGCTAATCATCGCAACACTATTATTTTCGTTTTAAAATTTCTTCTATTAGTTTACAGACTGCTTATAAATATCTTGTTCAAAATTCTTAATCGCTAATAAAATACTTTTTATTCATCCACAAAAGTTCAAAAAACATTCTTTAAACGTGTAGTGATGCCACGTGATGCTAATACAGTTTTTGTTTCAAATAATAATTCAATCATTAAGTTTAATGAATTAATTTTAGTTTTATATGCGAGATAACTTTTCATAAAAGTGACAAGGTATGCATTTTAGTTATTTCTTCGGCTTAAAATAAGTGATAACATATATTTTCATAAACAGCTGATTTTTATGTATTTATTTATTTAGCCAACGCCCGTCCGTGGCTGTTGGGCCTTCGACGCCGAGCCTCCCAGTATCGTATCGTCAGGTCTTCGGGTAGAAGGTCGAGTTCAGGACAGTGCTGCAGGTGATCGCCATCCATTCTTATTGTGTTGCATAGGGGGCAGATGTCATTCTCAGCCAAACCAATGCAATAAAGGTGTGCTTGGAGATAATCATGGCCAGTGGTAAGACGGAATCTGGCGACAGCTTCAGCTCTCTCCAGGTGTGATGGAATTGGTCCCACCGTTGCAAGGCACTCCCATTTTTTGTGCTTGCTGAGATTTGTAAGTTCTTTATTGGTATGCTGGTTGATCGAAGAGGTGATGAGGTTCTGAGCTGATCGTAGTGTTAATGGGATAGTGGGTTGGTTAGCTTCTGCTTCACGCTTCGCGATAGCATTTCTTTGCCACGGATTCCCACATGGCTTGGAACCCATTGGAGTCGCAGTACCCAGCCGATGGTGATGAGCTCAGACAGCTTGGCACGGCACTGGATGGTACGCAAGCAGTCAGTTGGGGTGTTGTTGCTAAGAGCTGATACTGCAGCTTGTGAATCTACAAGGACGACGGCTCTGCTTGCAGGCAGGTTGATAGTGAGTAGATGATTTGTGGCTTCGTAAATGGCACATTTACGTATTTGCTTGCATTCCTCCAGACAGCTAGTGAGTTTTCAAATAAGCGACAGTACCAGCTGGCGCCTGCACCTCCAGTATGAGGAATGAATGAACCGTCAGGACAGCTGGTTTTATGTTATGTGGTAGAACCGCTGTTTTAACGCTTTTGCTATTTTACTTATGTTTATAATAATTGCAATTATTTAATAAAAAGTTACTACAATAAATAATTTGTTTACCTAAATAGGATTGATATTAAAAATATTTTATTTATATGTCTTGTATGAAAGATATAATTGACATAAAAGTACAGTAGTTGAAAGTTGCAACTATTGGTTATTTGGTTAATGAAAGTGTTTAATAAAGTTTGTTTCGGCGAATGTTACAAATGGCACAGTAGGCCTACAATAATTGTAACACTGAGCGTTTGTGTTTTGTGTGTGTGTTTTTGCTAATACGTATTTCAATCTTAATATTTTGTATACTGAAACTAAATGAATGTAATGGCACACACGTATTGAGAATTTCAAAGATAATAATAACAATTCATAACTTCTGCAATTATTTTGCAAACACAATAGGCTATTTCTAATTATTCGGAATAGTTTACTCTGCTTATATAATATTAAATAATATATAAGAACGTCAACAAGCAAATATGTAGGGCTATATTTCGGTTACCCAGTAAACTTCCTCAGAGGGATTACAAATTCTTGTGTATTGGTATCATGCCTATGAAAATGGTTACTTAATAACCGAAACGTACATGAGGTTAGAATAAAAATATTTGTATTAAGAGGTTTTGTGTATTATTTATTACAGAATATTATTTATGTATTATTTATGTGTTATATAAAAATAAACAGGATAAAAACAAGCTTCCATAAAATATACATGCCTATATATATATATATATATATATATATATATAACCCGACTCACGTACTTTTCATACCATATTATTATATTCATATTCACATTATTATAAATATTTCTTAAAAGCCTGACTTATAATTTACTTTCAAATAGACAAAATAGGCTGAAATAGAAATAGTCTCGACTTATACGGAAGCTTGAAATATCGGGACCCGGACTTTCGAGACTCTACTGTAGGCTATATATAAAGCACACTGCGCTCTACATGGGCTTAGGGTAATACTCAAAATAATTACTTAAACTATTTGTCTAAGTAATCTTTTATCTTAGCTAATCTATTCAGAAGGAGTTTATTAAATCTTAGAGAAAAGAGCTGGGATATATAATCTCTCTCTCTCTCTCTCTCTCTCTCTCTCTCTCTCTCTATATATATATATATATATATATATATATATATATATATATATATATATATATATATATCGCAATATGTAATCTTGTGTATTAATAAAGAACGTAGTCAAAATACAAATACAAGAATTTTAATTAGCCAACGAAAAGCTTTGAATTGTAAATTCAATTATAATTCTTGTATTTGTATTTTTACTACGTTCTTTATATATATATATATATATATATATATATATATATATATATATAGAGAGAGAGAGAGAGAGAGAGAGAGAGTTTTCAACACTGTTTTCTTGTATTCACTTATCACTTTTACTATATGTACTTAAACAAGAATCTTACTTGGTAATTATGGGAGTTAACTTTCAAAGATTGGTAATATCTGCTAGATGCTTGATGATGGAGATACTTCCAATCTTTGAAAGTTAACTCGCATAAATACCAAGTAAGATTCTTGTTGTACATATAGTGAAAGTGATATATATATATATATATATATATATATATATATATATATATATATCAATGTAATTTTCATTCCTGATGATGTTGGTACTGTTTGCCAACGAAAAGCTTTGGATATAAATTAATAAATATTCTTGTATTTGAATAACCTATGTTGTTTTAATATATATATATATCCTTATTTAATGAAAACAAAGGTTTTTAACGTTAGCCGTTGAATATCTGAATGTTATTGTCATCTTGCTTGCTACTCTATATATTAAAATTAAAATTAGAAAGGTATTATAACAGGCAAGATCGCTTTGGTGGTTTTTCACCAGTTTGGCCAATCAAAAATAGTTGAGTTGTATGAAACAATTTATATGTTTCTTTAGTGTACATATTACTAATTTGTTGAAGCTCGTATGTACATAATTGGATTACTAATTATATACACAATCACAAATTGGAGGTTAGGTTGGGCTGTATCCTGTAGCTGTAAATGAACTCAAGTCGTTCCGGGGTCTTAGATAGGCCACCCTTCAATGTATAAGGGTCTATCTCTCTAGTACATGGTTCGAATAATACCAGGGGTACCTCGAATATCGTGTCGTTTGGAAAATCACACAGATCGTAGTTCCGGATAATCGGGGAAACCAGTAGGTTAGGTTTGGACCCTCGACTCACCCGTGTGGCAAGTCCGTGACCAGTCTATGAGTTACAAGGGTCTTTGGAATGTTCCATTCTTGTATCAAGGACCGACGCTATATAGTCACCAAAGTGTGGGAGTCACGAGCTTGTGATTCTTGAGTGGTTCCATACGCTATACTTTAGGTTATCCATATCTTTTATTTATATATGTGCTCTTGTTCTCTTTTAATTTTCAAAATTTTTATTATTTCCTCGATTCTTTCAACGTTTCTCAACTTCTTGTTTTATTTGAAGCACAGACGGGGTAACTTTGGCGTGATACTGAGATAGTGGCAACAATGATATTAGTTGCTTTCCTTTCTCTCCTACTAAAATACTTCTTTAATTTTAATTAAAAATTTGATGTATAGGTCTATTTTGGACAATGTGTACAGAGAAAATTATACTAACATAGTGGGAACAATGAACTACAGTAAGTTGTTTTCCTACCCAGCATATTTAAATACCTTTTTAATTTTAATTCACTCTATTTATCTATTGCTCTATTTTGTACAATATGTATTTAGTCTAACATAGAAAGTTATTGAAATATATTCGGAGCTGATTATAGGTAGCCTAGTCCTATACTAAAAAAATATAATAAATTTGTGTTTTTGTTTTAATAAAGGAAAACAGCCTTCGTTATTTTAATAAAATTAAGAAGAGTTGGAACTGGAGAGGAGTTTCTGGGACACGCTTAATACACATTAGCTTTTCCTTTAAAGCGTGTAAACCCACTGGCGTGGGAAATTATGAGTGAAGAAATGAGCAAATTTCTTTCTGTTACATAGTGAGTTAATTGGACGATTCTCCCAGCTAAGGACAGTTCCCAGACGAACCTAATACAATCAGTGTAACAAGCTTCATGGAAATTCCTTGAAATATTATAAAAAACCAGATAAATATATCAGCAGTGATGAGATATGCGTCAATTGTTATCCTCATTTCGAGTATTACTATTTATGTTTATTTATTTATTTTTCTTTCAATTATTTCTAATAGTTCACACACACTTTATATATATCTTGATCAAATTTTCAATCGTTAATAAAACACTTTATTTATCCACTCAAGTTCATATACATTTAAAAAATTTATTATAGTGAATGTCACGTGATGTTAATACAGTTTTTTTAAAATATAAATTCATTAATTACATAATTTAAATAATTAAATTCAGTTTTATATGGGAGAACTTTCCATAACAGAGGCGAGGTATGCAATTTCGTCCTATTTGTTTTAAAATAACTGATAGCATAAGGTTTCATAAAACAGCTGATTTTATGTTATAGGTTATGTAGTACAACAGCTGTTTTAACGCATAGATTATGTAACTGAATTTATGTTTATTGTAATTATTTAATAAAAAGTAGCTAAAATAAAACTTTTATTGTTGGCCCAAGTGGGATTTGAGTCTAAAATATTTGTGTGTATATTAATTGTTTTAATTGAACATGTTACCATTATAATTTCTGTTCCAAAAACGTTTAAAAGTTTTTATGGAAATATTTTAAACTACCGTAGGGTAGACGCCGAATTCGTATCCTGTAGGCTACACTCGCGTATTGTTAGTGTCACAGGCGGAAACCCCTTCTGGGGAGAGGGTAAGGATTGAGGCTCTGCAGGGTGTGAGTTAATTTATACCTCCGAAACTCATTTTTGGAAATTTAGTTTCAATTCACGCCATTCTAACGATTAAAATAAAAACATTTTGAGGAAATGAGATAAATAACAAAATGAAAGACGTACGCCTACACGAACTCTCATTGTGAGCATTTGTAGTATCAGTACTCATTGATGATGATGATGACTTTGTCATCGAAACGCGTTTGAGTTAATACATTATTAATTAGTGGGATTCATCTTAGATAATGTATTATTGGTTATTTTTTATTATTTTTTGTGGTTTTCCCCAATATTTTTTATTACAATATATTTTATTACTGTGCTTTTGTTATTGTATATCAATAGAGGAACGCAACCTCTGAAGATGTTTACCAGGAAACCGAAACGGAGATAAGGTGATGATTAATATTTAATTAATTTTTTGGGGATTATTGGTATTTTATTGTTAATTACTGGGTTGTTTAAGTATTAAAACATTGATTATTTTAATTTGTTCCAATATATTTTTCTCTCCAAGATCCTTCCTTAAAATCCGTCGAATCGAAACTAGTAAAAAAACTTAAAGGCCTAAAACTTTATCACTAATAAAGTTACAAAAAATCTAGATGTCTGTGTCCGCCCAGACAACCGACATGTCCCTCGGAGGCAAAATGGAAAAACAAACAAACCATCTTGCGGGTAGGAGGCAATGTCCCTGAACGATTCACAAGTCTGAAGAGAAAGCGCTGTTGCCAATTTGTCAAAAATGAAACAATAGTTGTAACAAAAACTTTCAGAGTTGAGTAATGGCTCAACTAGATATTTGAAAGCAAATGAAAAATTAATAATTAATGCAAAAAATTCTAATCTTCCGCACCAGGTTTTTATTTAAGTAAAAATATTTAAAAAGTTATGATCAATAGGTTTAGGTTTAGGACTAAAGTGATGGGTCGTCAGTACTGATAGTTTTATTATCGCACTGTCAAAAAATTATTAATTACAATTTCAAATTGTTCAAATTTTCAATCTTAAGTCAATCTTATCAATGCTTCTTATTCAATCGCTCAAAGTTCAAATGCATTTAACCGTTTTAGTGGATGGTAATTATTGCTAATACAGTTTCTTCAAATATTAATTCAATAATTAAATTTAATGAATTAATGTTTGTTTTACATGGCGGAAACACTTTTCACGAAAAGGCAAAGTGTGCAATATTGTTACCCGTCCCATTTGGCTTAAAATAAGTGATAACATATGATTTCACAAAACAGCTGATTTTACGTTATAGGATACATTATAGAACAGCTGTTTTAACGCATAGGTTGTTACTTTATTTACATTAATTATAATTATTTAATAAAAAGTAACTAAAATAAAATTTTTCTTTAGTGACTTAAGTAGGTATTGACTATAATTTTTTTGCTTATATTACTTGTCAGTCAGTGAAAATTTATTATTTCCTTTTAAATCAACATTTTCAAGTAGTAACCACAATTATTTTTTTCTACTTTACTTAAGAAATTAGGTTGTATCATATCTCTGAGGATCATTACTTGGTAACCGAAACGTACACAAGATTGGAATAAAAATATTTGTATAACTAGATCAATTGCGTTTTCTAATCATATAGCACTGAACAGAAGGAAAATAGTTCACAAAATATTATGTGACGGTTTAGTTTCACTGGAAAATTCCGGGATTGGGGCTCTCATCGAACGCATTTCAGTAGATGGTGCCAAGTCACCCTTAAGTAAATTATTACGTTCTATGAAACTTCGCATATTACATCTTATTGTGTATATATAAAAAATTGACTTCAGGAGTTCTGTTGCCAGGAATGGTGACTCATTTAGTTAATAAGAACTCTAAAAAAAGCTAATCAAAGGTAAATAGATACAAGCTCCACAGATGGTTACCAACAAGTACAACGCAAATCAAAGTAATATTGCAAATCTATCCGCCATTTAAGACAGACACACATTTCATACAAGTAAATACCTATATAGCCTAAAGATTTAAAGTTACCCTTTTCAACTTTACATGGCTAATATAAATTACGCATGTCTTCAGCAACCGGACTCAAATAATAGATTAACAAATAGCACAACTCTATAGTAATGTAACGGACAAGGTCACAAGCGTGATTTAAAGCACACGGCTTGACAAGTATAAGTCATTTCACGCTTGAGCGGACACAACAGTTCGCTGTCTCGTAAGGGTTAGAACCTTCTAGAAGTAAAGCGGGAAGAAATTACTAGAAATGACTATAATCGGCCAGTAAAAAAAGAATGTATTAAGCGTGAATTATAATTGTTTACAATGTAGTGATTAGAGTAAAGGATTAATTGTGACAGAACTTGTTAAGTGTAAACAGACTATGAGCGAATTCAGTAGTTATTAAACGTAATTAAAAGTAGATATTTAAAAGAGTGTTTAGACGTTATTTTATTATATATATATATATATATATATATATATATATATATATATATATATATATTTATATCGAAATTCATAAAATATACATATACAGGAATTATTTATTGTTACATACATTCAAAGGTTTTCGTCGATAAAAAGTTCTGTCATCTTCAGAAATGGATAAAGTCAATGACATATGTTCATAAAACATATGTTAGTTTAGATCCAACAACAGTGTTGCGAAATCTATTACAATAATGCCAAATATATTACCTTGCTGCCGTAATGTTATAGACACTGAATATAACACGTATTAAATAGACCGTATTTGTATTTGTTCATTCGTGTGTATAACGTTACAGCAGCAAGATAATATAGTTTTCAATATTGCAATAGATTTGGCAACACTGGTGTTGGATCTTAACTAACGTATGTTGCATGATTTTCTGTATTAATGTCTGATGATGTAGGAGCTGTGTACCGACTAAAAGCTTTGAATGTATGTAACAGTAAATAATTCTTGTATTTGTATATTTACTTATATTTTGATTACTATACGGAATTTTATTTTTATTTTATAGTATATATATATACTACGCCTACACACACACACACACACACACACACACACACACACACACACACACACACACACACACACACACACACACACAAACACACACACACACACACACACACAAATATTTTATTACCAAATCATTGTTGCCAACTGTTCACGCTGAGTAGACTCGCGATTGAACGTGTCCCAACACTTTATGTTGGAACGATAAAAATAGAAACAAGTCCGTCTGCAGCCCTGAAGACAGAAGTTAGGGAACCCCACGCACCTGAGTCATAAACCGCGCTACCTGACGCCGGCCCACCCACTTGGTTCTAAATGGGGGTCCTATTTATTTTATTGGCGTGTTACATTCTTCTGGTAAAAGAGTTACATTTTTAGGGCTCTTAATATGACAGCTGTCAACACATTCTTACACAGTCCTGCTAAAACGTCTTATCGAGTGTAAGAAGAATGGATTTTAGTCAATGTCAACAATTTATTTTGAAATATCGGTGGCGTTAACTCGGTTTATGTTTTAAGGAAAAATAAAACACATTGTTTAAGAACTAGCCAGGACTATAAAAGCTTACGTCACAGATAGTTTCAGTTTAAGTCAGATGAAAATAAGCAGCTATTATTTATCCCTCTATAAATGAATTGACATATATTTTTCAGTTACTTCTATTAGTTCATTATCTCTTTAGTACACATAGGCCCTATCTTGTTCAAATTTTTATTCGTTATTAGTTTTTTTCAATTATTTATTCATTATTTAAATTTTTGAATTAATTTTAGTTTTAAGCGGAAGAAAAACATTTCACAAAAGGGGCAAGGTATACTATATAGTTTGACTTAAAATAAGCGCTAACGTATGATTTCATAAAACAGCTGATTTTATGTTGCAGGTTATGTGGTAGAACAGCTGATTTAAAGCATAGGTTATGTTACTTTATTTATGTTATTTCTAATAATTTAATAAAAAGTATTTAAATTACAATTTTTCTTTGTTAACCTAAGTAGGAATTTACATTTTGTTTATACTGTTTGTAAGCAACAAACGCTAGTTTTTTTGTAAACAAACTTAAATAAAAATCGTGAGTAAATATTTCTGGCTCATTTATAATAAACAATTTAAAATCTATATAGTTCCAAAGATATTTCGAATACTAAGAAATTCAGATAATAAGACGTTCGTATTATTAAAGTGTAAATATAACATACGTAAAGAGTTAATTGTGTAATTCAATCCTCTAAAAGCATAAAATTTTATTTTATTCTCTTTAATAAAAATATCCGGTTAAACCGGCACTAGGTACAGCTATTTCTCCCTTTAATCTATCTTTTTATCCGGATAATCCGTCTTTTGCAGAAAACAAAAAAAACTCTATATTTACAGAAGACTTATTTCGTAACGGCCACCTATACGTCTTGAATAATATTAAGTTATTAAATAAAATAAAAGAATAATAAAACTGCTTACTATTGGAATGGAAATGAAAAAAACATATTACGTTGTTGAATGTAGGCGTACTCGTGCTTCTTCAGGGAGATCTGGAGAAATATGATGCTTAAGAAATGGTTAAATATCCCCGTTTTGGAAGGTTTATTCTTTGGGGCTGAGCTGAGGAAACTAGGTCGGTATAGCAAAAAATATCTGACTCGAGAAGTGCTTGTAGGTGACGATAGTTAGTTTACGCTTCGTGTCTATTGGAAACTCAAGATCAGAATGTAAAAGCAGAAGTCGCTACTGAGGACGAAAATAGTATGCTATAAGGAGACTTAAAGATCTGGCCTTGAATTAAGGAAATAACCTGTGGAACTCCGACAATGTCTCTAGCTCAATTTTATCTTTGAACCTTCAGAAATTTAAAAACACACTTGAGATATGATAGATCTATGGATTGGAAAATAATTTTTTATAAAAACTAATTGGTAAAATTATACTATAAAGTAACTGTAATTTAATGACAATTTTAACGTAATTACAAAATAAAGTGGTTTAATAACCTGAACACTACAAACTCTATTTTTTTATATAACAAGATTTCGAGGGCAGTAAATCCTTGATATATCTGACGATTGTTATAGCTTTCGTATGACAGTTTGCAATAAAATTATAAATTTATAGAAAAATATAATTATTTATTTATTTGGTTCCTCATTAATAAATTATTTATAGAAAAAGTCCCAGTTAGCCAGTCCCCCAGCATCAGACATTCATCACGGTCAGGGTGAAATTACGCAAGTGGTCAAAAAGTTAGTAACCAGTTACTTTCTGAACCCCCGGGGGTATGGTCGAACTGCGCAGATACATCGTAGGTAAATTATGCACGGTCGATCGTACTTTTTAGTGTAGGCCTACTAGCCGTCCTTTAGTCAACGCTGAGGAAGAGAGTACTAGATTGTAAATGGTAAGGTCTGCAAGGATTTTTATTTCACATATTATTAACAAGTTTACTGTTAGCCGATAGTGAGCTATTTATTATGAGAAGGATTTTGGTCATAAACTTCATGTGTTACACTTTCGTTGAGAATTAATTTGGAAATTGCCAGAAATCATAACAAATCTTTATTCGTTATTAAGTGAAAAATCATTAAACTAGCCTAAGCTACTAAAAATATTTAGTATAATTTTAAACTGTAATTGCATTTTCATTGGCCGTTTTTCTTTTAAAGTACTTTTATGTTTATTATAAGTTGTAATTTTTACTTTACATTTTACTTTTAATTTACACTTTTGCCATGTGATACGTTTTTTAGACTGCGCAGTTCGAATTAACCACATGGGCATTTCGACCAATTAGAGCAGTTATTGAACTCCTTGAGAACGACCATGTGCAGTTTGACCACAACGTACGATCTTTCCACCCGTCCCAAATAAATGACCTAAATGGAATCCTCTTGACATTTCACCAGCCTAATCCCAACAGCCTTGGTACAGTACCTTACCTGCAGCTAGTGTTAAAGAAGAGAAAGGAGAACCAAAACCTCTCCTTCCTGACTGTACCAGACAAATCCTAACCTACGTTGGACCATAAAATTTTACGTTACCTATATAGTCACTTATGCAAACATAGTTGTCCTTAGTTATTTATTGACGCGACACAAATTTAAAATCAGTTAACGTTTCCTTTTGTACTTCAGATTTTGTTATAATAATTTTCCCTAGCGATTGATATTTTTAAAGTCAAAACTTCTATAGCGACGTTTACAAAAAAAGTATTGGATGGACATAAACATGCAGTTTCGCGTCAGTATAATTTCCGTCAGGTTACGCTATGAGTCACCTCAAAGTGAATAAAATGTTAACATATGATTTTATATATCAGCTGATTTTGTGTTATAGGTTATGTTGTTAAACAAATGTTTTAACACGAAGATTATGTTACATTATTTATTGAACATTGTTAAGAAGAAAGGTTAGTCTACTATTAAATAGTTTTGATGAGTTAATAAATTTATTTATTTATTAAAATTTTTATAAATTTCAAATAATAATTCAATATAACGATAGTAGGCCTAATAAGTTATCTATTTTTAATCTAATTTCTTAAATAAAGACTTTCTTAGGCGCGTCTGATAACATATATTTAGGTAATATCTCATTACGTAATATTACATTTTTTTCTTAATTATAAATATCTGAAGATTTGGTGCTATATGTTTTCTCTTCTGTCGGCACTCCCAGGAGTGGGGCAACATAATTTTTTTGTTTCAATTTAGATAATTAGGAAAATTAAATTTTCCGTTATCTGGATTTCCAACCGGAAAACTTCAGGTCTAACAAATAAGTCAAGGCGCTTTTTCATCTACTGTTTGTATATAAATTTTATAAGCTTACCTGCACTCTGGATTCGGTGAGTCCGATCCTCATGGCGATCTCTTCCCTCATGAAGATGTCCGGGTAGTGAGTTTTCGAGAAACATCTCTCCAGCTCGTTCAACTGAGCGGGGGTGAACCTTGTCCGGTGCCTCTTCTGTTTGGAGGGTTTGTTGTCATCGACGGGAGCGGCGTGGAGGCCCGGTGGATCGAAGCCCCCGACCAGCCGCGATGAATGCTGGTGAAGTGTGTGCCCCCCGTGGTCGCCCGTGTTGCCTGACTTGATGTCCACAAGGTGCCCGCCATGGTGGTGGTTACTTCTTTTCAGCTCTTCGCAATCTTTGTGACCTGCAAAATTTCGTTTTTTTTTTTAAATAACATAATTATTATTAATTCAATTGGAATTGAAACAAGTAATATAAACAACACATTTTTGAAGTCAATTGCTACTTATGTCAACCGAGAATAATTTTATTTTAGTAACTTCTTATTAAATAATTACAAATAATATAAATAAAGTAACATAGCCTATGCGTTAAAACAGCTTTTCTAACACATTACCTGTAACTTAAAATCAGCTGTTTTATGAAATCATATGATATCACTCATTTCAAGCCAAATTAGACAAAAAAAAACTATATTGCAAAGCTTGTCCATTTTTAAAATGTTTTTCTCCCATATAAAACTGAAATAATTCATTATTTAATTTAATTATAGAATTAATATTTAACAAAACTGTATTAACAACAATTGCCACTCACTACAACTTTAAACAAATGTATTTGAACTTGAGTAGATTATAAAAAAGTATTTTACTAACGAATAAAAATTTAACAAGAAATAGGGTAAATAAGAAGAGTGTAAACTAATAGAAGGAATTGAAAAATAATTATGAAATGTGAGACAATGAGCCAATAAATATTTACTTGAAGCTGTTCATAGGGTAACTAAAGTTTAAATAAACAAACACTTTCCAAACTGAAACATCTAATTTCAAATTATACTGCATATTTATTTACCGGCATCACATAAAATATTATTTATTTTTTAAACAAATACTTAAGATATTTCATGTAAATCTAATTTAAAAAGTTAACTTAGTTTTTACATTAAATATGCACTAAAAATAGTATTCTGATACCAGCTCGTTAATTCTTATTTATAATAACTTGTACAATAGTAATAATAATATTGTTTTAAAATTATTTAAATAATAATATTGATGATATTAAGGTAGGATAGCAGAAAACCTTATTTGATTCAAACAAGTCGATGTAGCAATAAACGTCAGTAAGTAACAGCAATAAATTACAAGATGTAACCACTTCGTTCCTGACAAGGTTGACAAAAGTAATATTAAGACACGTCTATAGGCTTTATTAAAGTTTCCAATGAGCATGTTTCCATTTTTTTATACTGGAAATAGTTTTATTAGTTTAAAAGTCAGATTAATTTAATTCAGATATATTCGTTTTTATATTACGTAAATATAAAGACACGTCTATAGGCTTTAATAAAGTTTCCAATGAGCATGTTTCCATTTTTTTATACTGGAAATAGTTTTATTAGTTTAAAAGTCAGATTAATTTAATTCAGATATATTCGTTTTTATATTACGTAAATATAAAGACACGTCTATAGGCTTTAATAAAGTTTCCAATGAGCATGTTTCCATTTTTTTATACTGGAAATAGTTTTATTAGTTTAAAAGTCAGATTAATTTAATTCAGATATATTCGTTTTTATATTACGTAAATATAAAGACACGTCTATAGGCTTTAATAAAGTTTCCAATGAGCATGTTTCCATTTTTTTATACTGGAAATAGTTTTATTAGTTTAAAAGTCAGATTAATTTAATTCAGATATATTCGTTTTTATATTACGTAAATATAAAGACACGTCTATAGGCTTTAATAAAGTTTCCAATGAGCATGTTTCCATTTTTTTATACTGGAAATAGTTTTATTAGTTTAAAAGTCAGATTAATTTAATTCAGATATATTCGTTTTTATATTACGTAAATATAAAGACACGTCTATAGGCTTTAATAAAGTTTCCAATGAGCATGTTTCCATTTTTTTATACTGGAAATAGTTTTATTAGTTTAAAAGTCAGATTAATTTAATTCAGATATATTCGTTTTTATATTACGTAAATATAAAGACACGTCTATAGGCTTTAATAAAGTTTCCAATGAGCATGTTTCCATTTTTTTATACTGGAAATAGTTTTATTAGTTTAAAAGTCAGATTAATTTAATTCAGATATATTCGTTTTTATATTACGTAAATATAAAGACACGTCTATAGGCTTTAATAAAGTTTCCAATGAGCATGTTTCCATTTTTTTATACTGGAAATAGTTTTATTAGTTTAAAAGTCAGATTAATTTAATTCAGATATATTCGTTTTTATATTACGTAAATATAAAGACACGTCTATAGGCTTTAATAAAGTTTCCAATGAGCATGTTTCCATTTTTTTATACTGGAAATAGTTTTATTAGTTTAAAAGTCAGATTAATTTAATTCAGATATATTCGTTTTTATATTACGTAAATATAAAGACACGTCTATAGGCTTTAATAAAGTTTCCAATGAGCATGTTTCCATTTTTTTATACTGGAAATAGTTTTATTAGTTTAAAAGTCAGATTAATTTAATTCATATATATTCGTTTTTATATTACGTAAATATAAAGACACGTCTATAGGCTTTAATAAAGTTTCCAATGAGCATGTTTCCATTTTTTTATACTGGAAATAGTTTTATTAGTTTAAAAGTCAGATTAATTTAATTCAGATATATTCGTTTTTATATTACGTAAATATAAATATATGGTAAACAATTACCATAAATTAGTAATTATTGTAAATTTTGTGTTACGAATAACGGCACCGTGTTATCATTAGTATGTATTTATTAAATGCTAATAGATTCGCCCTTAATATATTTTATTTTGCTTTTAATTTGCCACAAACGTGTGCTGCAGAGAATAACTCTAGAGTGTTATTTCTATGTATGATTATGTCTATAATATTTTTTTATCAAAGGGAGTGTCTTTCACTACTCGCGAAGACATCAGAGGAATATTTTTTTTTATTGAGATATTTTTTTTAATTTCTTGTCTGACAATACCTGTTGTGGTTATATTACGTAAAACCGGATTTTCCTAGCAACTCTTTTTTGCATATCTATTCAGTTGGCGTATAGACAGTGTGTATCAGAGGGTTGAAAACGGTCAAAATCTTAAGAAAAAGAAAATGATAGCAATGCCTTTTCCTAAACATATTATAGAAGACGATGAAGAAGAGGGCTATATTTTTCGAAAATACACAAAAAATATTTTATTGGTATGTATGGAAACATGGGGAAGAACAGACTGAGGGGTGACGCTATTATCGACAAAACCGTCCTGGAAAGTGCAAGATAAGAATAACCTGGAGAAAGACACTTTTTGCTGGCTCCCCGCTCGTCGGTTATCCACGTGGAAAGCAGATTCACCGGACAGTAATGTAAGGAATCCAACAGAATTTATCACTGCATAAATAACATAGAGAAGTGCAATAAAACCTTTAGAGACATGCCCAGGAGCTGAAATTAATGCAGTTGAGTGTAAATTCGAGATAAGGTCCAACCATATTAAGAAGCAAACTACAAATAGAAGAGAATAGAGATACGCTTTAACAAGTACATTAGGAACCAGGTAGAGAGATCTTTAACTAACGCAATAAGCAGAATTAATAAATACACAACTGAACTAATTAAAAGATGGTAAGATTAAAGATTCAAATCTGACAATGGACACAGCGCTTTTGAAACAAGGCCGAATGAGGAAAAAGTTATATAAATAAAAAAGTCAGTTCTTACTTAAGTCAATAAAAATAAATTTTATTATAGTTCCTTCTGATTAAATAATTACAAAATACTGAAAAAAATAAAGTAAACAATGGTCAATGGTTAGCAATGGTTAAAACAGCTGTTCTACAACAAAACCTATAATCTAAAATCAGCTGTTTTATTAAATCGTATGATATTACTTATTTTAAGGCAAATGGAACTGGAAAGAAATAACTATATTGCAATCCTTGCCCATAACTATAGATAATAAAAGGTTGGAACTGTAAGGTGTACCGTAAATACGAAATGAATTTGAAGTTGAAAGGAAGTAAATGTATATTACTGCACAAGTTATTAAAACATAATTCAGTTAAGAATAACTTCTTTGTAAAGCACCAACGAAGTAATAAAACTTTACTGTATTGTAAACTTCACTATTTATAGTTGAAATTGTCAATTGATTATCCCAAACATTATAATCTACTACTTTGTTTATATAATGTTTTAAACATTATATAAAGTTTTAATTACTTTACTATATTATTTTATTTTGTAAATAGTATTATTGTTGTATTGTGCATATCTAATAGTACGCATGGACGAGATTTGCGACCTTAGCTTGGAAAACAGGGAAATCAAGGGGTACAAAAGTGCAAATATGTAGGACGCGATGTTTAATAAGAAAGACGATAGCGAGGATAAAATCAGGGGAAAAATAAACAAAGGCAGATTATTAACCTTAAACTCTCTTCTTTGACAAAAGACAATCACAAAGGAAACGGAAAAACAAATTTATAAAAGTATTGTTATATCATGCGGTTCAGAGGCAGGGCCTATAGGAGTTCACCAAAGCCGGTAATAACAAACTAATGACGATGGAAATGGACAACTTACAACGGAGCTGCGACGAGACTTGAAAGGGTCAGAAATGAACAAATACTTAACGAAATGGAAATGTATGAAAGTATAAGGGAGGATAATAGAGAGAAGGCAGTTAGCATGGTTTGGACATGTAATGATGATCGTAGAGAACAGGTTTCTCAGAAAGGAGTAGATTCCCCCTGAGGAATGAACGAGAAGGTGGCCACGAGGAGGTTGGCGTGATGGTATCGAAGAAGCAATGAGTGCAAGAAACCTAGAAGAGGTATCAACGTATAATAGAAGGAATTGGAGATTAAGGACGGAGAGGCGGGGAAGCTGTAACAGATCCGTTATATATATATATATATATATATATATATATATATATATATATATATATATATATGCTGATACGTGTTCCTTCACGGATGGAAAAATATGATGAATAGTTACTATCTGGAGTATATTCGTTCATTCTGCAGTGCATAAATTCGCAGTTCCGACGTTTCGCTAGAATCTCATCTAGCATTGACTAGGTGAACCGAACAACAGTTGAAGAGCGAGTGAAGAGTGCAGATAACTATGCTTTTATATATAGAGCGTTTGTCTTAACAAACGCGATGATACTTTGAATTTGCCTGCAGTGTGGAAATGTGTCATCGACATATTTTATCCGCAGAAAGGTGAACATAAGGCAAGGAATGTGAGTAATTGTTTGGCTCAGGTGTGTGTGGATTGACGTCAATGTGTGATTTGACGTCAATGGGCGTGGCTTCATTCTTATATTATATATATATATATATATATATATATATATATATATATATATATATATATATATATATATATATATATATAAAGAAGACACTGATGAAGATCGGCACTTAGCGATTGAAAACGTTCTGTCTCAGTTAGTTTTAACAAATTTACTAAATATAAAGTTCGGTTAGTCATAAACTATGGTTTAAGTGATTAATAAGATTCGCCGAAAGTAATGGACTACAAAATTCAAGAATATATAAAGAAGTCATTATATTAAGTTAATTAGAGCTCACCATCGTGAGGGATTAGCCAACAATAATTATTGATCACTGATGAAGTGATATCAGTAATAATACTAGATGTGTTGTTAAACTACCGCGTAGTGAGATTTTGGGTGATTCCTTTAAAATTTACCGTTGCCATAAAGAAGTCAATAAACTTTATTTACCGTAATACTCACTTGTAAAGCTAAAACCGTAAGTTTCAAGCGCGTTTTCATATCAAACACCTTCAATGTTCTGCATTGTTGGGAAAAATAAGAATAAAATTGTTAACCGGATCATTAGATATGCTCGATAAACTCTGCACCGACAGTGTTGCCAACAAATCAACGACAAATAATGAGAACCAACTGGTGGTAGAGCTGGAGTTTATTAGAGTTGTTAGGAGAACGTTATTTCCCTATTAGCATATTCTAGCTAATACACCATACACCTGACCGTAACGATACTGTCATTGGTTGCTTTTCCCACAAGTAAACAGACATCGTCGTGACACAGGCAGTCGTGTGTTACACATTTCTATAAAAGTGGTGCCCACAGCTAAAGCAACTGTTGCTTATATATATATATATTTTCTAGATTAAATAATATACACTAATTACAGGAATTAATTTATTGAATAATACACTCAAAGCTTTTCGATGGCTGACATTACCAACATCCTCAGGAGTTACTGACACACACACACACACACACACACACATATATATATATATATATATATATATATATGTCAGTAACTCCTGAGGATGTTGGTAATGTCAGCCATCGAAAAGCTTTGAGTGTATTATTCAATAAATTATATACATATATAAATATATATATATATATATATATATATATATATGTGTGTGTGTGTGTGTGTGTGTGTGTGTGTGTGTGTGTTGTGTGTGTGTGTGTTCGTGTGTGTGTGTGTGTGTGTGTGTGTGTGTGTGTGTGTGTGTGTGTGTGTGTGTGTGTGTGTGTGTGTGTGTGTGTGTGTGTGTGTGTGTGTGTGTGTGTGTGTGTGTGTGTGTGTGTGTGAGCCTGGCGTTCAGATATTCGCATTTCGCTATTGGTATCCAGTTTATGTCTTGAAAGGTTGCACAAAACACTTTCTATTAAATCCGTCTCGGTAACGTTCGACGAACCATGTTTGTCTGCTGATCTTCTTAAGGTTGGTTGCGGTTGTTAACGTGTTGTAGACGCGGTGTGGATTGGTACTGGATGTGCTGGCAGTGGTGGAGGTCGTTGGTAGTCGGCCAGCGGCGTTTCTTCTAAGATTATTGGCTACGATGTTGATTGTTGCTGTTGATCTGATGCTCCTTCCGATAAAATGTATGCTGAAAGAGTGGGTCGACGGACACTGTCCTCGTTTCGTCTTGGATATTGATGGTGAAAGTCTTGTTTCCTCTGGGTATTACTAGGTAAGGCCTATAGAGGGAGTAAGGCCATTTGGAGGGAGTTCTTCAGTGCATCGAAGCGTAAATTTACATGATACCAAGACCTTGAGAATGAAAGTATCTTTTTCGCCGCGTCTTTTGACTATAGCAGGCTTTAATTTTCTGATGTAGCTCCGTAATTCCTGGAAGAGATCATGAAGGTTTAGGGGTTCACTGGACGACAATCTCAAAAACTCTCCGTGTAGACGTATGTTTTTTCCGTACATTATTTCCGCTGAGATGTTTCGCATGTGCCTTCCAGAGGCGAGATGTGTCTTCCATCTATGCTGCTTCTCGTCGACGTTGCAAGTAGACATTGATGTTTTTACATTCAGACTCTGTAGGTTTACCGTTAATTAAAAATTCTGCCTTTACCCATAACCATTGTTTTCTTTTAATTTAAACCAAATTTTTACTACAAATGTTCAAAATAATATTTGTAACGATAAAAAATTTAAAATTATAAAATTTAGGCTTGGTTCCTATGAATGAAGCAATTTTGAAATGGATTGGAATTTTTAATAAAGATTTTGATTGGAAATGATTAGGCTCTTACTATAAATTGAAAGTAATTTATCACATATCGATAAAAGGTGATATTTGCTATGTTGGAATACACAGATTTACACCAACCAAACCCACCGGTATGTTGAGTCTAGAGCAGAATACATATAACTGCCACAAACAGACCCACCGGTATGTTGAGTCTAGAGCAGAATACATATAACTGCCACAAACAGACCCACCGGTATGTTGAGTCTAGAGCAGAACACATATAACTGCCACAAACAGACCCACCGGTATGTTGAGGCTTAGCTGGAATATATATCTTTACTTTACCAAATCCAACTGTATGTTGAGGCTGTGTTGGAATACACAGATTTACCCCAACCAAACCCACCGGTATGTTGAGTCTAGAGCAGAATACATATAACTGCCACAAACAGACCCACCGGTATGTTGAGGCTTAGCTGGAATATATATCTTTACTTTACCAAATCCAACTGTTTGTTGAGGCTATGTTGGAATACACAGATTTACCCCAGCCAAACCCACCGGTATGTTGAGTCTAGAGCAGAATACATATAACTGCCACAAACAGACCCACCGGTATGTTGAGGCTTAGCTGGTATATATCTCTTTACTTTACCAAATCCAACTGTTTTTTGACTATAGGCTAAGAATATCTAGTTTTGCCACAACCAGTCCGACCTGTATGTTGAAGCTAGGATGGAATATATAGATTTACACGATTATCTTCATTTATATAAGCCTAAAGGCTCTCACTGTATCTGAAAAGATGTTGACCTTGGATTCACAACCATAAATAGGGCACTATAATATCGCATTACGTAGGTCGTTTACGAGGAGTTAACCTGCTTTCCGTCGGGATAAAGAGATGTCTCAACCTACTACTGCACACAGCTTGTCTGTTATGGATATAATCATGTATCTATAGTCTATCGTCTGTATAAATATTGAAACTGTTTATATTGAATAAAAAAACATTCTTAGAAAGCGGAGTAGTCTATTTGAGTGTTAAAGTCTGCAGAAAAATTATAAAGTGTATTTTTATTAGTTTTTTTGCTATAAAATTTGCATTACATTCACCAGATTTGTATAAAACTTTGTATATATTTCAAATTGCCATTAGAAAATCGAAATATTATAATAAAAGGTAGCTTGTCTATAAATGTAATTGACAGAAAACTGAGAAATCTTACCATAATGCGAATAAAACGTCCGTCAAAGACACGTCATTATAGACCTACGTATTTTCGTTTGGCGACCGCTGCATATTTCAGAAATAAAACGCATGGAGAATCTTTGACTTCTAGACAGACTTTTATTCATGAGAAAATGCCCGTAAGTGAAGACGAAGTTTAGCGAACTTTAAAAATCTTTTCGCAAAATCGAAACATCTTTATAGAATTGTTTAGATTTTCTATAGAAGAGCTCCTTTTTAAAAGTTTTTTTTATTTCTTGCAGCCTTTATCTTGATTTCTTAAACTACACAGCCTTTTTCACGTAATAAACGTCACTGCTCATTGGGCTATTTTAAAATTTTGTAATGAAATTGTAGGAATAAATTTAATTAACTAATTTTGTCATATTGTGTTTATAGGAAGCCATAAAATATCATAAAATGTTTGAAAATTTTCGGCTTATAAATAGGTTTTTATTTCCTTCCAGAATGTCAAAATGCGGTCTTCAGATATCCTTTCCCCAAGAGGAATTTTTCTGTCTGCGCTACTGAAACCTAGATAGAGATGCATCACCCTGTTCTGACAGTCTACATAAGAAGGGTTTTGGTTTTCGAGGACGTATTATAAAGTTTGTGGCTAGCGCTAAATCTGTGAGTTATTTATAAGGTTCCAAACAATAATTTAGGTCTATATCTCCACAGGGATGCATTTTTACACGCTTATTTGACGCTCACATAATTTTGACTGACTCACTGACTTCGTTACACAAAAGAATATAAATAACAGTGTAGATAGTAACAAGTTGAATATTATTGAAGTTAAATACGAACTGTACAAAAGCAATTTTTGAGGTACATTCTAAATTTCAATTTTGAAACAAACAATAATATTTAAAAAAAAATTCTACTACAGTAGAGTTTCGATAATTCTAGGTAGGTTGGACCGAGATCGCCTCGGATTACACGGAAATACGTTCCTGTTCATTAGACAAAACAGGTGTTTTAATGAACCCTAGTACAATACTATAATTAGGAATGCACTAAATCAGTTTATAGAACTTTATATGGACATTTATTGTAAGCCCGAATCATTTCCGTTCCATACCGTATAGATATAAATATTTATCATTTTCTTTCAAATATATGAAATAGGCTT
>JBAIZL010000001.1:403582426-403589926 GCA_036971475.1 Prosapia bicincta
ATATATCAGCTGATTTTGTGTTATAGGCTATGTTGTAGAACAGCTGTTTTAGCAGGAAGGTTATGTTATTATACATTATAAGCATGAATTGTTAGTTTTAAATATTTTGTATCTTGTGATAAATATATTAATTTATATTCCAATAACGGTTGAAACATACTAGAAATATGTCAATATTATAATAATAAGTTATATATTTTTATTCAAATATTTTAAATTGAAACCTTGACGAATTTGACACTTTATAAGAGTTTATTTTAATTACATTACGTTAAATAAAATTTTTGTTACGTACATTTTTTTAACGTGAAAATAAGTTTTCTATCACCAATATTATTTTATTATAAACTAGATTAGCCAGATTGTAGTAAAACTTCTATTAACTCTTTTAACTTCTGTCAGGCATTCCTACAGATTGAAAATTTTATAACCTAATACAGTAGTCTCAAAATTCCGAGTCCCGATATTTCAGGATTCCTTTAAATTCGAGCTTATTTTATCTATTTGAAAGAAAATGATGCGTCGAGCTTCCATGAAATGTTTATAGTCATAGTGTATGCAAAGGAAATGAGTCGGGTTTCCAAGATAAGTTCATATAAAGTTCTATAAACTTATTTAGTGCATTTTTAATTACGTATAGAATTAGGGCTCATTACAATCCCATTTTTTTTCTAATGCAGAGGGACGTATTTCAGTGTAATCCAAGATTTTAATAATTCGACGGGTTCTGGGACCATCTACCACGAATTATCGAGACTCAAATGTATTTATTTCTCTCATAAAAAGAGAGAACAATTATTTGTGTGTTTTTTATTTTATCTTTAAACAAATAATACAATTATATTTCTTAAAAAACAAAACCAATATTGGTACTAAAAGTTACGCTAGCAATGTACGAATATTACAATTAGATTACAATCTAAGTAAATACATCTTACAATAAACTGAAAACACAACGCAATACAAGAACAATTACCAGTAATCACTCAATTATATAGTTATAAGATAACCTTTGTACTTGTAAGAGTGTATTGTCTTTGTTTTTAGCTAACTAAATTGTGGCTATAGTCATTGTTAAGTGTAATTACTTAGCCTAAAGGTTAGTTAATTAGTTATTTGACTTGTGACATTTTAACAATGACAATCATTGACAATTTCTTTTATTTTCAAACCTAACAAATCACCGCTTTTACGTACTTATAACCTAAGTAAGTTTTTAAAAAACGTGCTGAGATAAAATCTGGTGGATACCGACGAAGAGTTAGCGGGGTCGGGAACGTTTTGCCTCTGCAAGTTTCTTTAAAATTTACATTAATTAGAAGTCTTATAAGTCATAATTTTATACATTCGATAATCAATTAGTTATTACTTGAGCATTGCTGTTATGATACGGTGTTGGTTGTATTGGTATTTGTAATTTAGAAATATATTAATATCATCCAAACCCATTCCTAACCACGTTAACTTACTTGAATGTATACGGCTCAATTAAAACAGATCTACTTGTCACTAAGATAGCCTAATGATGTCAAAAAAATCATTATTATTATTAAATTATCTATGAAGATAGTTTGTAAGAATCCATTAAAATAGAATATGTTGCCGTATTTGTGTTTTTAAATAAAATTTTCTGATTAAAAACTTTTACTTTGTAATTAAACTATACTTGACTTTATATAAATAATTGTTTAAAATTTATAAAATGGACACATACTTATTGAGTAAATAGCAACACTCAAACTCACAATGGACTCTATGCCTTTGCTTAACTCAAAGAAGTTTCCATAATTTTCATCTCGTCATCATCAGTTACAACGCTACAGAATATTAACACTTACTCGTTTTAATGTTAATTTGTAGCAATCACAAAAAAGTAATGGAAACGCGTTCAAGATAAATATAAGTTATAGGATATTTGAGTTTATTTGTTTTGTTATGGCTTTATTCACAAACTGAGCTTATGGTGTTTTTAAGCCTAGGCCTATAGTAATTGTTAAACATTTTATTTATTTATTTTTGTAATTAAAAAAATTTTCTTTTAGTTTAAAAATATTTTATATACTTTTATTTCAGTGGTACAAAATAAATAAAGGGAAAACTAGTAATAATATTTTTTTAAAAAATTAAGGATCTTTTTGTAATAATAGCTTGGATTGAATATGCAATGGATTTCAATTTGTTAAAGAATAATTATGGTCTTATAATTTTGTAGGCTACTACACTAACAAACCCAGTGGGTTACATAGTCTAATTATTAATAGAATTATTATTTCTAGTTTATTAAATCATTTTTAGGACTTTTCTTTTGCTATTAATGGTGTTGTTTGTAAGTAGTTCAATAAGAATGGTTTTATTAGGAGTTTTCTTATTATATAAAAGTGGCCCAATGCGTGTTGAAGCATTTGATAGCAACGCATTATACAACCAATTTTAAAAACTAAAAAATATTCAAATATATAGGGTACAACAAAATTTTGAAACGGTTACGTTAAACTCGAAATGACAGAGATTAAATGATCTAGCAAAATATAAAATAGTGTAAAAAGGTCGTAAATAGTTTTTAAAAACTACCTACATTTTAGCTTTAGTCAAAACTTCTCAAGCACTGAGAATAAATTTTTTAAGTTAATTTGTCAATTTACATAATATTACAGTTATAAAATTTACAGTTATTAAAGAACAATATATTCTAATTTTTATAAATACAAAATCCTGTTTTACAATTAGCCACAGTTACAATTTGTATCACCGAAAAGCAATGTGTTATTACACTTTTGTTATTAGCTTGGCAAAAAAACAACTACACATTTATATTTTTCAGCAGACGTGTTTCGCACTTTGCCAGCGCTTTATTCAATGCTGCTTAGTCTCGGATACGGCTGTTGCTCAGCTGTGTTGTGTTGTCGTGAGTCTGTGGTATTGGTGTTCTGTGGTGTGTTATTGTTCATAGAGTAGTTGTTAATTATGTGCTCAAATATAGTGTTATATTGTGAGTGTGTTTTGTCTTTTAGAATTTGTTGTGGATAGTATTTGTGGTGTTAGTATATCTCGTAGTTTTCTGTTGTGTTTAGTTTGTTGCTTTTTTATGTAGTCTAGGATTTTTAGATTGGTGTTTATCACGATATAAAAAAAAGCAACAAACTAAACACAACAGAAAACTACGAGATATACAAACACCACAAATACTATCCACAACAGATTCTAAACGACAACACACTCATAATCAAACACTATATTTGAACACATAATTAACAACTACTCTATGAACAATAACACACCATAGAACACCAACACTACAGACTCACGAGAACACAACACAGCTGAGTAACAGTCTTGTCCGTGACACACAGCATTGAATGATGCGCTGATCTAGTGCGAAACGCATCTGCAGATTAATATCAGTAAGTATAAGGTTTTTTGCCAAGTCAATACAAAAAATGTAATTGTATAAAAACCCTAAAATGTACAACACAAATATGTTTCAATATGTAATGATTAGGCTAATAATCTAAAGTTGCCTTACGTGTTAATTTCATTATTTATTTTGCCTTAAATTAAATGCATTTGAATATTTAAAAATTTTTCTTAAATTTAAACATGTTTAATTAAATATTTTACCACAGGCTTACATTTTATTAAATTCATGTTCGGTTTTAATCCGGGTAAATTTTGCAAACAGGTTTTACTTTTTTCAAAATTGTATAATAGCCCCTATTTCTACTTTCAAATGGGCCAAATTTAAAATATATAGAGGTTTTCTTTTAATATACTTAGGCATTTTTAATCGCCTTTGGTTTTTATTAAGTAGGCCTAACTTGAGTTACAGTAATTCAGTTTAAAATATGTAGCTACCCCAACAAATGAATGGGGGTCTCTTATGTTTTATGGATGAATCCCAAAATATTCCATGCTTAGTATTGGTTTTATGCAGACTTAAGTACAAGAGTTAAACGCCATTTTAAAAACTTTTTAAAGTTATTTAAGATATTAACTCAAAAAGTACTAGCCCTTTGATTTAGCCTTTGAAAACATTAAACGTTTTTGCCGAATAATTACACTAAACTATTTTTTAACAAGTTATTTAAACTCCCATAGGTTACAATTAAATCGTATTTAAAATATTTTAACTCAAAATTTTAAAGGTGACTTGAAATTTAAATATTGCAATCTATAGGTCTACTATTAGTTATAAAATAAAATGTTTTTATTCATAGAACTAATACAATTTAAAGTGATTAGCAATTAAAAATTATTTTTCCAAATATAGGCCTACTCTTTAAAATAAATAAGTAAACCTAGGTTTAAGTCAATACATAGACCTAAGCACCCTAAAAATTTTTTATATTCTAAATGAAATTATAAAAACCCAAGATAAATCGGTGTTAAATAATTTATCTTGTATATTATTACTTCAGAACTGCAAGCTATTAAATTTAAAATTAACGTTTTAAATTCTAATTCAAATAAAGTATGGTTTGTGTAGTTTTGCCTTTAAAAAGACAAGAAATAACTGTTTAAACTTTACAATAATGGTAAAGATTTAGCCATGTTCCACACATCCTGGGGATGTTATTTTCTTTACAATGTAGAAATAATTTTATACAGCCTAATGTTCACTTCTGATTATGTAAATACTAAACACATCTGTAACAGATGCAGAATTTAAATAGAATTCTTGTGTTAGGGCATATCGCAGCTAAAAAACCCGCAAATCTTCAAAGCCATATTTACAATTATAAACAAAATACATAGACCAGGCATATATATTCTAGTAGATTACATTTTACTGCCTTTTCTAACATTACAATATATTATTTTGTTGACACGTTTTGGAATGACTCCATTTTTAAAACCGAAATAGTAAACTTTCTTTTTAACTTTATTAAAAGATAGTAGGCTACTAGTTTAAGTTTTAAAGGTGGAGTTATTTCGAAACGCGTCAACAAATGAAAATATTTTGTTATGTTAGGAAAGGCCTACAAATGGGCTTAGTTATTTTTAAGAATATAAAATAATACATACAAGAGATTTAAAAAAATACAATTTATATATATTTGAGTACATTTATCTGCCATTCCTAACTTTTCAATATTCTCTTCTGTCGACGCGTTTCGGATAAACTTCATTTTTAAAAATTGTCCGAAAAGCGTCAACAGAGGAGAATATTGAAACGTTAGAAATGGTAGTAAAATGTACTCAAACATATAGAAATATTCCTAACAGAAATGAAGATGAGTATATTAATAATTACAAAATACAATTTAAAATCAAATAGTCTGAATTAGTTAACAAAACAGATCTTGAAAATAAATCCTTGTCCCGCGTCAGACGATCCGGCACAAATATCGCTCCGAAATACTGCGCCCGCTAAAGCATTTTAAATAGGCCTATGCAAATTTCATTCTTGAATCTATTGAAATGTATAGCTTTCTTCTAATAAAAAGATTATTCGGCGCACTAGATTATTGCTTTACATTTCGATGTATAAATTGCCTATACGTAATTGGCACGGGGTTAATCATGTTACATAGGCCCCCTTAGGCTTAATTACAGTATTAAAAACCACCAAATATAGAAATTTAAATAAAAATATAAATAAAACCCAATTAGCACAAAAAAATTAATTTATTCTCTATAAAACAACTGGTGTACATTTCGTTTAGATAAGGTAATCATTTTCAGAAATTTAGCCTATATTAGACTACTTGTATATTAAATATTTTTATGTGGTTTTTGTTTGTGTGTGTTTAGTTAGAGGCTAATTCATATTTTACAGTTGCTTGATGGAATAATATAATAAAAATTTACATCATAAATGACAGACCACTGTTTTGCTTCTCAAACGCTATCTGTGTTGGGATATAGGCCTATTGTTTGATAAGGTTGGACTGTGTTTAAAATCTATTATTAATTGTACATTCTGGCAACACTTAAATAAGGTGTGGGCTAGAAGTTTAAAAAAACATCTAAGCATCAGTTTTTCTACAAATTTGTAATGAATAAAAAACCTACCGTCGGCGTCGTTTGAGTCAATTAAACACTAAACAATCGGTGTATAGGCTAAATGCCTGATCTAGTTTTAGGCCTGGTCAATTTAAATTGATTTCGGTTAGTTTATTAAATCAATTTTAATTTATCTATATTTTATAAATATATAAAAACTTATCTATTTAGATTTATATTTGTATTTATTTATTTTTAAATCGATTTTAAAAATTGGTTACTGAACGCGGTAGTCTTTGCTAATGCTTTTGTTCTGTAGTTAAAATTAAAAGAATATTAAGGTTCGTAATTTTCTGAAGCTTAAACATTATTTAATTTCTTATAAAATGTTTTCATCTCCTTAGTTTTCTCTATTTTGGCTATACCAGTGAGTTTGTCCGTTGTAGCTGTATTTAAATTTGGTTGAGAAGAAATTACGAATACAATTCAAAGAACGTAGGGCTACTATAAATAAGTTTCAAAATATAATCCGGTGAAATATAGACGTTATAGAAGTTAGTGGTTAAAATTTTAAATTTAAAAGGTTAAAATAACATATTAGACTTGCTTGCGGTTGAATTTCAATTACATTTTACACACGAAAATGTAAAATAGATGAAATTCTATATTTTCATTTTATGTGAAGCAATATTTTTCAATGCAAAAAAATGTTTAAAAAAAATTTAAAATAACAAAGATAATTTTAAGTCAATGAAAAAAATCTATTTTTTTTATTTATGTAATGATGTTTAAAAATAATAATGTTTTAAAATAATAATAAAAAAAAATTAACGCAAGTTTATTTTCAAATAATTATTTAAAATTATAAATATTTTCTTTAAGCTTCATCGCCTTCGTTTACTTTTTAAAAATCCAAAGTAAATACTTTGAAAATGAAAAATTCTTATCTTCAACAACTTACTGTTAATAAGAAATCCCAAGTTTTTGTAAAGTGCACCGACGACGTCCAGCAGTCTTAAGCCGGTGGGGTCTACTAAAGCGCGACGAACGGGAGAGCGACCCAGTAGGCCACATTGATAGCAATTAAGTACGGGCCCTGGAATAGGTTGGGTGTAGATTGCCACTAATTCGTCTGACAGGGCGTACGGCCCACAGCTGGAATTTAATCAACTAATTTTACTGCCATCCTATCAAAATACAGAGTGCTAATTACCTCGCTGGTTCCTTCGTCTTGAAACTTCGGGACGATCGGCTTGAAAGGGACGAGAAGCGAGGGGCGAAGTGAGAACTACTGTGTATTACTCTAGGTATAAAGAGATCGGGTAAAATTATACATTCCTTTTACTTTGGTTAAGGGTAGGCCTACTGACAAAACTCTCTTTATAGTTTCTCTTTACTTTGAAGTTAAGTAGACCCTACCTAGTTCTAAAAGTTATTTTATTGGTCTAGAATTTAAAAGTAGGGTTCTGTTAGTTTCAATCATTAAAATCTAAATTTACTTAAAATAAAGTAAAAAATATCTTTAGTAGGCCTAATTAGAAATAATTAAACATTAAA
>JBAIZL010000001.1:403594926-403606211 GCA_036971475.1 Prosapia bicincta
TCTAAGAATTCATAGTGAAGACCCCTGCAATATACCTACAGTGTATCCGGTTAAGGTGGATTTAGATTTTTAAAAAAATGTAATACGAATAACGATAATACCAACATTTGGAACTGATTAAACTGTATTTAACGAGAGAACCCTATGTTTAATTAGAGTAGCATTAGGACACTGCTATCTTGACACTACGAAATCTACTCAAACTGAACGTTTGTTTATACACCCCTCGGAATGGAGCCCGTGTTTCACTTTACAAATACTACGTATTAGCTCCAGATAGTATAGACTACATGTTTGTTTCTTACAAATCAATCTATCATGATATTTCATATACTGGTAGTCTAGGAAGTAGTGTAACATACTGCGATAACGTATACAGACATTTTTCATGCAGAATTATTTTTGTGTCATTATATTTCCAACAATAATATGTAATTCTATTCCGACCTGTAGGCCCCTATTTATTTCCCGCTTTGAAACCACTTGCTTCTAGTTTAAAATTTACGTTAGAATTACATATGTGTAAAGAAAAAAAAATTCATAGTTCATTACCTTTTAGTAAAATATTGCCTAGTATTTTATGAACTTTAATTCCGTATGCGCCAAAAACAGTACTGAAACTGAATCAGCTGATAGATCAGCTGTGCCGACTTTTGATTGTTGCCGCGTATAGGCTACTTGATGTCGGGTTTCATTTGAGGTTAGTTTTTGCAAACGAGTTGCTAATTACTGCAGAGAAAACGTTTATCGTAGAACATTATTTTCGCTCATTTGGAACTGCAAGTGCGAGTGGGCCAAGTTTGTCCTACAGTTAATTGCGTTTTAAGGAACAATTTCGCTGTAACGCTTTAATTATAAGTGTTGAAAATTTTCGAAGATTAGGTAGAGTTTGGACAAGGCGGAAGGTTTTTCAGGTCGCCCAACTGCTGTATGTACAAATGAAAACCACGGAATGAGTGTATAACGAGCATGGAACAGCCCCTCTTCTCAAAAACCTTCAAGACCTGTACGAATGTTGTCTCAAATTGAACGGATGACATTTAGAACATGTTTATAGCAGATTCTAACCGATTTATTCTTCTATTCTTTTTATTTCTATGTGTTTGTAAAACTATGTAAATAAAATAAAATAAAATCTTACGATTTTGTCAGTAGGCCTACTGTTTATTTTGGCGCTTGCGATATTTATCGCACTTATTTTAGCCAATGCCAGCCCTCGGGAATTCATTCATCCGGCGCTGTGCATTAGAATAGAACCAAGACGTGGGTGGTGATTGGTCGCTCGATGACGTCACCAGTGCTTGGCAGGCAAGCCTTGACAAGTCTCGAGTATTAGTGTTGTCGTAGTGTCTATTGAGGTGCTATGTGCAAAAAGTTCAGATTCCTCCAAAAGTCTTGATGAAACGGTCTGCTAGTTCTGGAGCTCGATCGCCATGAAGCATTTCAATTGGTGGTGTTTCAAGTTGAAGGAGGGAACGGACAATGGTTTGGCAGTCAAACACATGATCTGGGGTTAGTTGTGATTAGGGACAGTGCTTGCAAATGGGATAAGATTTTATTTTAGTTGGTTATATCTTCATATTTTTGAAATGTCCAGTACGCAGCCTAGGTACTGTAGGGGAGAGGTTTCTTGGGCAGTTTGGCTCGGGAATGGCGTACCTCCCGAGGTCTAAACAGGCTAGAGTCCACCCTCTTTGGAGGCAATGGCAACCCTTTTCTATGAATAGTACAGTAAATAGTGCAATCGAGTATTGGTAAACCCTGCAAATAAATAAAACAAATATGCACTAGGAGCATCAAAACACAAGTGTCTTAGTCAGGACATGCTTTTGGCAACCATGCTGCTCTCAGTTGTGCCTAATCTAAATTACCTAGTGTAATGTGTGACACTCTTAGTGTAATATTTATCCTTTCAAGCTGAGCCATAACATACTAGCACAAACAAAGATCAATTCTTGTGTACTCGTGACAGTTTCATTAAAATATTCATTATCCGGTTCCAAATTAATTTTTGTAATTTATTTAAGTGTAAAACAGGGGTTCTAAAGCTGGAGGACTTAGCAGGTTTCTATGGGGTAGGTGTGGATAAGTACACTGAAACTGCCTACAGACGAGAGCTGTGCAGACGAGAGGTCTATCCTCGTACCAGCGAGTACATCACACGTGCTTACATCAATGACGTCACATGTGCGTACTGAACTACGTCATTGTTTTTTGTAGAACGTTTAGTTTTGATAGAACCTTAATATTGAATTATGGTCTCTGTGCTCAAAGTTAATACCTATGGAGCATAGTTTTAATTATAAGAAACATTATATTTTTTCTACGTTATGCATTTTTAACAATTTTTCAAGGTAAGCTTACACCATTATGTTGTGCAAGAATTCAATCAAGGGTAGGATCACCGGATTATCAGGTTAAATATATTTATAATAAAAGTAAATAAAACTATCTGACGTTTAATTAATCTAACCAGCTTCAGTTTCATTCTCAGATTGTAATTCTCGATAAAATATAAACGAGAAGGGACACCGCCTCGTGTCAGTATTATAAAGGGGGGCACAGACGTGGGCGCCCAATCAAAGTTTGTAGAAGGCGCTGGACGTGAAGATATTGCATACCGAAACATAATGCTGCTAAAAAATTCAAAATTTAACCTTGACTAAGCTATTGCTACTTATAAAGGACTGGGTTACGGTAGGCCTACTTAATGTATAAAGAAAATAAACACACTGATCTAATTACTCGTCCTTTTTATTAAAAATATTTGTAAATAGCCTAAAATGAGTGTAGGACTGTACTCATTTTTTTATATAAATATTTTAGTCTTAAGTCATGTCCTACAATTTACCAATTTTTAGAGTGACTTTCTAGAAAATGTCCACTGGTGTTTAAACGATATCTGGATAACTATTTTGTATTTTGAAACTGGAGATAAGCTACAGAGGTGCCTTGTATTGGCCCAGTGTATAAGCGCAAAACCTGAAAGATTGCAAACTCAAAGTGAAAAGTTTGTTCCGAAAATAATGAAGAAAATTTAATAATGTAAAAATACACAAAAACAAAAATGTAATTCCATTTTACAAAAAAGAAAATTTAATCTCTTCACTTTGCGTTTGAGAAGAAAATATTTTCAAAAGGAAAGTAACTAATTGAGATTCTTGCTTTATTTTTATAGGCCTACAGGACATAGATCTTTTATTTATTCAGGACTAATTAGGTTTTTAGCTGTTAAATTTAACAATTGGCCTTCATCCATTTGTATCCCAACTTTTTTATTAATACTTTGGAGGCCTACATCGCACATTTTAGCAATAAACGTAACGATGTGTGCATCCTGCAGGAATACTCTTGCCAATAAGTATCAAGTGGCAGGGGTGGAATCCGAAGACGTTTCGACTAACGGCGAATGCTCCAGGGAGTGGGGTCTGTTGCCAAGCAAACCAGGAATGCAATATCGGGCCGGTAAAACAGTAACTAATATTGCAGCACAAAGCATACCTGCCCCGACCCACCCTCACCCATCTCCCTCTTCATAAACATACTCACCCCCCCTCAAAACAACCAATTAATAATGTTATTAACGAATGGTTTCAGTGAATATTTCGTTTTTGAATAACGTTTATTAACCCATTTTATTAGAAAAATGCACGTTACCATTAAATAAAACGTTCATGTAAATCACAATTACAAGGTTGTTAAAATAAACCGCACTAAAATAATTAAAATATTTTGTTGGAGTTGAAAATTCTAAAATTAAAAGAAAATTATTTAGGTAATAATAGAGCTATATAGCCTACGTTCGGAAGTTTCACGATTAAATTAAACCCTTAGCCTACATTTTACGGAGTGAAAAATTTCAATACAGTCTACTTTTTAATTTAAAACTCTCAAATTAAATATTTTACTTTACTTTATTCGTTTCTGTCTCCACTTGAGCTACTAGTTTACATTCATACGCTTTACCATATACAGATATGTAAATAGCTGCCACCTATTACTTAATGTTAGTTCTAATTCTCGTATCCTAAATCAGAGTTGTAGGTAGAAGTTGACATTGGATCACACTTCCCGATACATCCATTCTCATTCAAACAAAAAGTAAGTGCTTCTATAGGCAAATTTTTATATATTTATAAATGTTAGGGTATATTGATGTAACCTGTTGATTATAATATTTTTTCGTTATTCTTTACGTTGTCGTATTAACTTTTGTCGACGCGTTTCGGAGAACCTTCATCATTCAGAACGGTCTAATTAAATACGCGTGAGTGCAATATTTTTATCTATAGTCTACGATTTTGTAGTAGAGGTTTGTTACTACTATATGGAGTATATTTAAGTAAGAATTTCGGATGTGATATGGACACTGGAAATAGCTGGGCCTAAATGTAAATTAGAATAGAAATTGAAAGATGTTTGGAAATACTTATTACAAAATGTCTTTGTAACGTGTTGTGAATAAAGGGCTTCGGAAACGTGTTGGAAACGAGCTAACGGTCAGAATTGGGGACTGAGATCTGGTCCTTTGAAACCCACAAATTGCTTTAGTAAGATTAGAACTAGGGAATATAAAGTAGGTTTACTTATGGGTGAATAGAAAGTCTTGAAGAGGCCGTGCCTAGCTTAACTAACGGTAGGCCTAAGTCAATTCACCATTGGACGAGCGTGTATTTGATCATATGAAATTACCACCTGTTCCCAAACCCATGAAGAGGCGAGGTAGCTAATACTGTGTCTATCATCGCTTACCATTAATTTATACGGTACTAGGTTGGAAAAAGTCGCCTCTGAAGTGGAATACAGTAAGAAAAGGTTTGAGTAAGTTGTAAAATTCGTTTCAATATTGGAAAATAGTTTATACTGTTCTTAGAGTCAGTCTTTACTAGTAAAACAATGGAACAGTGGAAACGAAGTCAACAGTGGAAACTAGGTCAACAGTGGAAATGAGGTCAATAATGGAAACGAATTCAACAATGAAAAGGAGGTCAATAATGGAAACGAAGTCAACAATGAAACGAAATCAACAATGGAAACGAAGTCAACAATGGAAATAAGGTCAATAATGGAAACGAAGTCAATAATGGAAAAAAGTCAACAATTAAAACGAAGTCAACAATGGAAACGAAGACAACCATGGAAACGAAGTCAACAATGGAAAGGAAGTCAATAATGAAAACAAAGTCAACAAGGAAACGAAGTCAACAGTGGAAAGAAGGTCAATAATGGAAAAGAAGTCAACAATGGAAACGAAGTAAACAATGGAAAAGAGGACAGTAATGGAAAGGAGGTTAATAATGGTTAATAATTAGAACGAAGTTAAAAACAAAATGGAAATGAAGTCAAAAGCGTAGAGCGTTTGTTTCGTTCCAGAGTCTTACATTAACACGATCAAGATTTTACATACTCGTGAGAGCAAACCCTAGTTTCGGGACTTTGCTATTCACCCTTTTCGGTAGTTACAGGTTTGAGGTCGGATTCGTGTGAGAGTAGAGATTTCCCATGTTGCACATTAGATAATTTATAATTTAGATTAATTTCTATGCTCCTGTAGATAGAGCGTAGATGACTTTAACTGGGTGTTCTTCATCACTATTTTTACAATCTAAATTCTATTTCATGAAAACGCTCGCAAACTATGTCTTTTCTCTCCATATCCTACACTCAAGGTACGTGTGGAAAGCTATAATTAATGAAATTGAAATTTCTTTTATAATTTATACTAGTTAGAAAAAAAAAATATTAAATATTTTTAAAGCCTTTTTTTATTATTTTCAATAATGAAATGGAAAAGTGACAAAAACAATTCTGGTAAGAGCGTATTTTAATTTTAAGAAAATGTTTGTATCAGAGATCATAATCGTGGCTAAGCCGATTACAGGCTTGTGAGGGGGGGGGTGCAGCTGGGCGGACGCCGCTGCTTTCAATTTAATACGGATTAGGTTAGTTGCCAGTTTCCGACATCTAAATGAATCAAACCAACTACTTCTCCGCCCGTATCGATCGCCTTTAATCGAAAGTAAAACACCTGCATTGGCCACCCTTTCAAACTTTTGCCAGTTCCAGTAATGCCTTACCAACGCGGCGCGTATAAACGGGCTATCGTAATTTGCGTTAATAGTTTAGTTGCGATATTAGACCTACTACTCGTACCATGATAGCTTTACTCGAGGCTAAACCTGCAATGTACGACTAGTGAAGGCTAAATAATAGTTTTCCACATACACTAAAGTGTTGAATATGATAATAATATTATAAATTTAATATATAATTACCATATAATATAATTTAATCTTAAGGTAAAACCCGAGTACAAGGGAAAAAGTTAAAATACAAATTTTGTAGTCGTTTTCATTGAAATAAAAAAATAATGTCTCTCAGTATTAATAATGTAGTGTAGTTTATTATTTCATATATATATATATATATATATATATATATATATATATATATATATATATATATATAGGCCCTATTTGTAGCTTTGCAACACTGTTTTCTTGTATTTACTTATCACTTTCACTATATGTACTTAAACTAGAATCTTACTTGGTATTTATTCGAGTTAACTTTCAAAGATAGGTCGTATCTCCATCATCAAGCATCACTGACCTAACCCTTGTCTACTACAACCCTCGGTCAGTGATGCCCGATGATGGCGATACGACCAATCTTTGAAAGTTAACTCGCATAAATACCAAGTAAGATTCTTGTTTAAGTACATATAGAGAAAGTAATATATATATATATATATATATATATATATAGGGCCATATAGGCATATAGGGGTGCATGTAAACTAAAATACGAATACGTAAACTAAACGAATACGAATAATTAAAAACAAAGTTGTTTTTTTGAATTTTGGAAATGGAGGATGATAAAAAATTTAACATTAAGGAATATTGGACCATATATTAAAATTGACATAGGCCTAAAAAAACGAACAGAATGAAATACTTAAGGACAAATGGCCCTTAGTCTATCTTGCTGGATCTTCAACTACGTGTTCTTCGCAAAGTCAAATAAACACTATAGGCCTACATATTGTAGCTAGTTTTATTAATAATCGTACAATGACCTTATATGCGCTTGAAGTCAGACCAATATGATTGAATGCGTAGATATAACTCTTCCTCTCAGCGTAGAGCTATTGATCAGAGGTATAATCTCGCTCCGCTCAGGCGTCGCTGGCACTTGATTACACCGACGGTCGCAGTTAGACCTAATGTGAATTGATAGCGTCTTCGCCCGCTCCCGTTCCTCGGCTAAATCATTCTTCCCGCTTGTCCGTTCTGCGGGATCATTTACCTCTTTTACGTCTTTATCTGCGGCGGGAAATAAACGGCACGAAATGTTTCCCAACCGATTCTTTGTTCCACGCTCTCTCACTGTAAACGATTTCAAGTATATATAAAAGCTGTGTGTTTCAGTATCTCATCACGATAATTTTATAGACTAACGCTTGATGGCAATCGAAATCAAGTTATTTTGAGGTTAGCTTGAGATACCCATATAATACAAGTAGCCTAATATAAATATACCTTATTTACAATTAATTTCTATTCAGGTTTTAAAAAATACTTACTGTTTATTAGCAAAACCAATGCGTTAAAACAGCTGCTCTACCACACAGCCTATAAAAGAAAATCAGCTGTTTTATGAAATCATATTATAACGTTACAAACAGGTGGAAACATATAATAAGAGAAATTAAAAATTGAAACATTCTTAATTTTAAATAATTATTTAAGAAAATAATAATTTGTAATGTTTTTTCTCAACTTGAAACCTAAAAGTAAAGTCATTTTGAAAGAAGCGCGATGTAATTTCTCAGTGACTAAGGCCGTGTTCAAATATGTCAAATGCTAATTTTCACTTAAAAACACCATTGACATCTCTTTTTGATCAGCGGAAGAAGTCTGAGAGAAGTTAAAGTTTTGAAAAAATCGTTAAATCGCACCAAAACAAAGCTAGAGGTATTGTAATGAAAATAGATCATAAACATGAGGGGAGAGAGAGATGTGGAATGCCAGCAAGTGCAGAGTCAGCAATATCAAAAGACTAGCTGAGGGAACGCTAACCAAGGCAAGGCAGTATGGAAACAACACCGAAGATGGTACGATGTCGGGCTCGAATGGTTTTTAAACTGTGAGTGTTAAATAGACAATGGGCTGCTAAAGGCAAGTTGTGACGCCGAAATGCAGAGCTCGTGTATACCCCCTAAAACCGAACATAACATTGGTGTTCAAAGTGCTTTCTGTTTTCCAAATTTTAATATTACACTTCGCGCATTGTTACGTGAACACTAAATAATTAAAAATAATTTTGAACACAAAATGAACTGTAAGTAGGCGTAAAGTGGTTTTGTAACACCGAAATAAATTCAAGATTAGTTAAATAAAGATTAAAAGTTAAATAGAGCGTATCAAAGCAAACTTTGAAAATTTATTAGGTAAAAATTAGGCGAAAAGAACGAGCGCTAAACAACAGATTTCTTTAAAACTATATAAAAACACAATCAAATTTAAAAGAAAAACTATCAAAACAAAGAAGACATCCTGTACGGCCAAACAAAAGCGAACCTACGCGGAGAGAGAGCGAGGAGTCAAGGAGGAGAGTGCGAGAGGAAGATGCAACCCCGGTTCAAGGACAGACCGAAACGAGGTCCAAAACACCGGACCGAGGGCTGCTCAAAAGGAAGAATCCCTGTGGACGGGACTGGCAAACATGTTAGAATGTCTTTAATAGTCTTTACAATTTTTAATTTAATTACATTTTATTGACATTTAAAATTGTTTAAACCAATTTAAAAATTTGTTTTTATTTATATTTTTATCAATTTCAAAGAAAATTAATTTTGATTAAGAAGTAGTTTAAAAAGACTAGAAAATTTAAATGGATTTTAAACTTTTTAAATAACTTCAATAGAATGAGATTTGCAAAGTAAACAGAAAAATATTCAAAATGGCTTTAACTATAATTACTAAAGGAAATAAGTTGAAATTTACAACAATAAGAGAATAATTTCTCAGTTGATATATGAACATGTTTTAAATTTATAAGTTTGTTAGTTTTATCAAATGGTAATATTTCATGTCTTTTTTATATAAAATTCAAAGGTAATTCAAATTTCAAATTGTGGTTTACAAAGGATTCTTGTTTTTGGGAAATTTTAATGACAATATATGATCAATAGAAATTAATTTAGTAAATTAAATTTGAAAGTGAATAAATTTATAAAAAGAACTTAGGTAAAAAACTATAAAAATTGAATTTTGAATTAAATAGATGTATTCAAAGAAGATAAAAGTAGATCAAAATGTGATTGGTAGTAACACAAAATTAATAACTGGGGATTGTTTCAAATATTTTTTCAAATAAATGTAAAGTATTAAAATGTACATTAGAGGTACGTTTTTAAAAATAAATTTTAAATTAAAATTTTATGAAAGTAAATAGGAGATTTGATTATAGTTTTGAAATAAAATGTTTGAATAATTATTGAAAACTAATGATAGATAAATAGCACCACATAACTAAAAAGAAGAAAATTAAAACAAACTTTTGTTCAATTGCATATTTTTCTAGGTTAATATATATTTTGTTCATGATACATCGTTACGGGCTGAATTATTGAGTTGTTAAATGTATTAATGGTTTAAAAATAAGTAACGGCTAATTATTAGAAAATATTTTCAATAATTTGAGAATTTTTAATTTAAAATTTCAAGATAATTTATGTATGTATGTATATATATATATATATATATATATATATATATATATATATATATTTAAATAATCATTAAAATTCCTGTACTAGTAAGTATTTTATATAAATAAAAATCAATGGTTTTACAAACTTACGACTAGTCTAAGGGTTGAATTTATTTTTCATTAAACAAATTTCTTAAATAATTCTACAATCTGATCAATAAGCTGTGTGAAGCCTTTAAATAAAATTTCCCCCGAGACATAGTGACTAGGGTTAAATTAGAGTAAGTTGGGTTTTTAAAATCAAAGTTCAGTGACTGGTTTTCTGGCAGAATTTGGGAAGCAGTGGACAGGTTCTGGCTTGTGTCAGATCATCTTGTTTCAAAACTTACCTGCGTTGACGGTCTACAGGCAAGTGTGGATCCGGAGGAAAACAACGGCCAATAGGTAGAGCGTGCATGCGCTGGGTACGGTAGACCGTCGCGTTGTGTGTTATTATTTTATGCCAAATGGGATGGAGTAAATATATTGCATATCTTGCCCCATTTTTTTAAAGTAATTTCTCCCTTGTAAAACTAAAATTAGTTCTTTATTAAATTTTAAAAAAAATTATGAATTGAAAAAACTATGTTAAGATCAAGTGTTAGGCTAACCCCTACAAGATTTAGAAAATGTATTTGAACTTGAGTGGATGAATAAAAAGTATTTTTTAACCATTGAAGTTTTGAATAAGTTGTAAATATATATATATAGAAAGAGTGTGAACTAATAAAAGCAATTGAAAAAGTTAACTTAAAATATTCTCGCAGTAAAACGAAACAGACTCAATTTATTGGTGGTTGTTATATAGTAAATCAAGCCTAAGTTAATAGACTGTGAGTATTATTCAATTCCTACTATTAGTTCACTCTCTCTCTCTCTCTCTCTCTCTCTCTCTATATATATATATATATATATATATATATATATATATATATATATTATGTATATATAAGCTCTTAATATTATGATTCTGTCATATGTAGGATTATATAGACTACTTATTTATATTAGTTGTACTTATTTAATCATAAAGTTTTAGTAACTCAAATAATTTTTTTTTTTACTTTACCTATGTAGGAATTAATTTGAAAATGTTTTCTTTACAGCTTATCACTAGTTTATAATATACACCGTATTCAAAAATCCTTTCTCAGTTAAAAAACATACATATGTTTCTAAATTTTTCTTTTCTTTCTGAGTAGGTAATAAAGATATTAATGCAGATACAAAGGTAACTTTGATATTTTCCGTTTTTAAAGATAAAAACACTATGTCATGGTTTTCTCGTATACGAACACATTATTTAAATTATTTTCGTAAGTTTTGGCTATACAGTTTAACAGTAGGCTAAAATCGATGAAACATTTGTACGCCTGAATATGTCGAAATTGCAGCCTATATTTGTGTTGTAGTTTTTGTTAAGCCCTATAACTGTAATGTAGGTTATAGGTTATAGGTTACAGTTTAACCCTATAGGTTTAACTGTAATGTTGTACTTTTTGTTATATGGTACATTTAACTTTAAT
>JBAIZL010000172.1:0-155528 GCA_036971475.1 Prosapia bicincta
CTCACGGTAGTTCCAAGAGCTGGGGGAAGAACTGTGGCGTCACAACAAAGTTGCGAGTTACTGTACACGGCCACAATGGACGGGAATGCGGCAATTGTAGGAGAGGATTGCATCTCACGGTAGTTCCAAGAGCTGGGGGAAGAACTGTGGCGTCACAACAAAGTTGCGAGTTACTGTACACGGCCACAATGGACGGGAATGCGGCAATTGTAGGAGAGGATTGCATCTCACGGTAGTTCCAAGAGCTGGGGGAAGAACTGTGGCGTCACAACAAAGTTGCGAGTTACTGTACACGGCCACAATGGACGGGAATGCGGCAATTGTAGGAGAGGATTGCATCTCACGGTAGTTCCAAGAGCTGGGGGAAGAACTGTGGCGTCACAACAAAGTTGCGAGTTACTGTACACGGCCACAATGGACGGGAATGCGGCAATTGTAGGAGAGGATTGCATCTCACGGTAGTTCCAAGAGCTGGGGAAGAACTGTGGCGTCACAACAAAGTTGCGAGTTACTGTACACGGCCACAATGGACGGGAATGCGGCAATTGTAGGAGAGGATTGCATCTCACGGTAGTTCCAAGAGCTGGGGGAAGAACTGTGGCGTCACAACAAAGTTGCGAGTTACTGTACACGGCCACAATGGACGGGAATGCGGCAATTGTAGGAGAGGATTGCATCTCACGGTAGTTCCAAGAGCTGGGGGAAGAACTGTGGCGTCACAACAAAGTTGCGAGTTACTGTACACGGCCACAATGGACGGGAATGCGGCAATTGTAGGAGAGGATTGCATCTCACGGTAGTTCCAAGAGCTGGGGGAAGAACTGTGGCGTCACAACAAAGTTGCGAGTTACTGTACACGGCCACAATGGACGGGAATGCGGCAATTGTAGGAGAGGATTGCATCTCACGGTAGTTCCAAGAGCTGGGGAAGAACTGTGGCGTCACAACAAAGTTGCGAGTTACTGTACACGGCCACAATGGACGGGAATGCGGCAATTGTAGGAGAGGATTGCATCTCACGGTAGTTCCAAGAGCTGGGGAAGAACTGTGGCGTCACAACAAAGTTGCGAGTTACTGTACACGGCCACAATGGACGGGAATGCGGCAATTGTAGGAGAGGATTGCATCTCACGGTAGTTCCAAGAGCTGGGGGAAGAACTGTGGCGTCACAACAAAGTTGCGAGTTACTGTACACGGCCACAATGGACGGGAATGCGGCAATTGTAGGAGAGGATTGCATCTCACGGTAGTTCCAAGAGCTGGGGGAAGAACTGTGACGTCACAACAAAGTTGCGAGTTACTGTACACGGCCACAATGGACGGGAATGCGGCAATTGTAGGAGAGGATTGCATCTCACGGTAGTTCCAAGAGCTGGGGGAAGAACTGTGGCGTCACAACAAAGTTGCGAGTTACTGTACACGGCCACAATGGACGGGAATGCGGCAATTGTAGGAGAGGATTGCATCTCACGGTAGTTCCAAGAGCTGGGGGAAGAACTGTGGCGTCACAACAAAGTTGCGAGTTACTGTACACGGCCACAATGGACGGGAATGCGGCAATTGTAGGAGAGGATTGCATCTCACGGTAGTTCCAAGAGCTGGGGGAAGAACTGTGGCGTCACAACAAAGTTGCGAGTTACTGTACACGGCCACAATGGACGGGAATGCGGCAATTGTAGGAGAGGATTGCATCTCACGGTAGTTCCAAGAGCTGGGGGAAGAACTGTGGCGTCACTACAAAGTTGCGAGTTACTGTACACGGCCACAATGGACGGGAATGCGGCAATTGTAGGAGAGGATTGCATCTCACGGTAGTTCCAAGAGATGGGGGAAGAACTGTGGCGTCACAACAAAGTTGCGAGTTACTGTACACGGCCACAATGGACGGGAATGCGGCAATTGTAGGAGAGGATTGCATCTCACGGTAGTTCCAAGAGCTGGGGGAAGAACTGTGGCGTCACAACAAAGTTGCGAGTTACTGTACACGGCCACAATGGACGGGAATGCGGCAATTGTAGGAGAGGATTGCATCTCACGGTAGTTCCAAGAGCTGGGGGAAGAACTGTGGCGTCACAACAAAGTTGCGAGTTACTGTACACGGCCACAATGGACGGGAATGCGGCAATTGTAGGAGAGGATTGCATCTCACGGTAGTTCCAAGAGCTGGGGGAAGAACTGTGGCGTCACAACAAAGTTGCGAGTTACTGTACACGGCCACAATGGACGGGAATGCGGCAATTGTAGGAGAGGATTGCGTCTCACGGTAGTTCCAAGAGATGGGGGAAGAACAGTGGCGTCACTACAAAGTTGCGAGTTACTGTACACGGCCACAATGGACGGGAATGCGGCAATTGTAGGAGAGGATTGCGTCTCACGGTAGTTCCAAGAGCTGGGGGAAGAACTGTGGCGTCACAATAAAGTTGCGAGTTACTGTACACGGTCACAATGGACGGGAATGCGGCAATTGTAGGAGAGGATTGCATCTCACGGTAGTTCCAAGAGCTGGGGGAAGAACTGTGGCGTCACAACAAAGTTGCGAGTTACTGTACACGGCCACAATGGACGGGAATGCGGCAATTGTAGGAGAGGATTGCATCTCACGGTAGTTCCAAGAGCTGGGGGAAGAACTGTGGCGTCACAACAAAGTTGCGAGTTACTGTACACGGCCACAATGGACGGGAATGCGGCAATTGTAGGAGAGGATTGCATCTCACGGTAGTTCCAAGAGCTGGGGGAAGAACTGTGGCGTCACAACAAAGTTGCGAGTTACTGAACACGGCCACAATGGACGGGAATGCGGCAATTGTAGGAGAGGATTGCATCTCACGGTAGTTCCAAGAGCTGGGGGAAGAACTGTGGCGTCACTACAAAGTTGCGAGTTACTGTACACGGTCACAATGGACGGGAATGCGGCAATTGTAGGAGAGGATTGCATCTCACGGTAGTTCCAAGAGCTGGGGGAAGAACTGTGGCGTCACAACAAAGTTGCGAGTTACTGTACACGGCCACAATGGACGGGAATGCGGCAATTGTAGGAGAGGATTGCATCTCACGGTAGTTCCTAGAGCTGGGGGAAGAACTGTGGCGTCACAACAAAGTTGCGAGTTACTGTACACGGCCACAATGGACGGGAATGCGGCAATTGTAGGAGAGGATTGCATCTCACGGTAGTTCCAAGAGCTGGGGGAAGAACTGTGGCGTCACTACAAAGTTGCGAGTTACTGTACACGGCCACAATGGACGGGAATGCGGCAATTGTAGGAGAGGATTGCATCTCACGGTAGTTCCAAGAGATGGGGGAAGAACTGTGGCGTCACAACAAAGTTGCGAGTTACTGTACACGGCCACAATGGACGGGAATGCGGCAATTGTAGGAGAGGATTGCATCTCACGGTAGTTCCAAGAGCTGGGGGAAGAACTGTGGCGTCACAACAAAGTTGCGAGTTACTGTACACGGCCACAATGGACGGGAATGCGGCAATTGTAGGAGAGGATTGCATCTCACGGTAGTTCCAAGAGCTGGGGGAAGAACTGTGGCGTCACAACAAAGTTGCGAGTTATTGTACACGGCCACAATGGACGGGAATGCGGCAATTGTAGGAGAGGATTGCATCTCACGGTAGTTCCAAGAGCTGGGGGAAGAACTGTGGCGTCACTACAAAGTTGCGAGTTACTGTACACGGCCACAATGGACGGGAATGCGGCAATTGTAGGAGAGGATTGCATCTCACGGTAGTTCCAAGAGCTGGGGGAAGAACTGTGGCGTCACAACAAAGTTGCGAGTTACTGTACACGGCCACAATGGACGGGAATGCGGCAATTGTAGGAGAGGATTGCATCTCACGGTAGTTCCAAGAGCTGGGGGAAGAACTGTGGCGTCACTACAAAGTTGCGAGTTACTGTACACGGCCACAATGGACGGGAATGCGGCAATTGTAGGAGAGGATTGCATCTCACGGTAGTTCCAAGAGCTGGGGGAAGAACTGTGGCGTCACTACAAAGTTGCGAGTTACTGTACACGGCCACAATGGACGGGAATGCGGCAATTGTAGGAGAGGATTGCATCTCACGGTATTTCCAAGAGCTGGGGGAAGAACTGTGGCGTCACAACAAAGTTGCGAGTTACTGTACACGGCCACAATGGACGGGAATGCGGCAATTGTAGGAGAGGATTGCATCTCACGGTAGTTCCAAGAGCTGGGGGAAGAACTGTGGCGTCACAACAAAGTTGCGAGTTACTGAACACGGCCACAATGGACGGGAATGCGGCAATTGTAGGAGAGGATTGCATCTCACGGTAGTTCCAAGAGCTGGGAGAAGAACTGTGGCGTCACAACAAAGTTGCGAGTTACTGAACACGGCCACAATGGACGGGAATGCGGCAATTGTAGGAGAGGATTGCATCTCACGGTAGTTCCAAGAGCTGGGAGAAGAACTGTGGCGTCACAACAAAGTTGCGAGTTACTGTACACGGCCACAATGGACGGGAATGCGGCAATTGTAGGAGAGGATTGCATCTCACGGTAGTTCCAAGAGCTGGGAGAAGAACTGTGGCGTCACAACAAAGTTGCGAGTTACTGAACACGGCCACAATGGACGGGAATGCGGCAATTGTAGGAGAGGATTGCATCTCACGGTATTTCCAAGAGCTGGGGGAAGAACTGTGGCGTCACAACAAAGTTGCGAGTTACTATACACGGCCACAATGGACGGGAATGCGGCAATTGTAGGAGAGGATTGCATCTCACGGTAGTTCCAAGAGCTGGGGGAAGAACTGTGGCGTCACAACAAAGTTGCGAGTTACTGTACACGACCACAATGGACGGGAATGCGGCAATTGTAGGAGAGGATTGCATCTCACGGTAGTTCCAAGAGCTGGGGGAAGAACTGTGGCGTCACAACAAAGTTGCGAGTTACTGTACACGGCCACAATGGACGGGAATGCGGCAATTGTAGGAGAGGATTGCATCTCACGGTAGTTCCAAGAGCTGGGGGAAGAACTGTGGCGTCACTACAAAGTTGCGAGTTACTGTACACGGCCACAATGGACGGGAATGCGGCAATTGTAGGAGAGGATTGCATCTCACGGTAGTTCCAAGAGCTGGGGGAAGAACTGTGGCGTCACTACAAAGTTGCGAGTTACTGTACACGGCCACAATGGACGGGAATGCGGCAATTGTAGGAGAGGATTGCATCTCACGGTAGTTCCAAGAGCTGGGGGAAGAACTGTGGCGTCACAACAAAGTTGCGAGTTACTGTACACGGCCACAATGGACGGGAATGCGGCAATTGTAGGAGAGGATTGCATCTCACGGTAGTTCCAAGAGCTGGGGGAAGAACTGTGGCGTCACAACAAAGTTGCGAGTTACTGAACACGGCCACAATGGACGGGAATGCGGCAATTGTAGGAGAGGATTGCATCTCACGGTAGTTCCTTGAGCTGGGGGAAGAACTGTGGCGTCACAACAAAGTTGCGAGTTACTGTACACGGCCACAATGGACGGGAATGCGGCAATTGTAGGAGAGAATTGCATCTCACGGTAGTTCCAAGAGCTGGGGGAAGAACTGTGGCGTCACAACAAAGTTGCGAGTTACTGTACACGGCCACAATGGACGGGAATGCGGCAATTGTAGGAGAGAATTGCATCTCACGGTAGTTCCAAGAGCTGGGGGAAGAACTGTGGCGTCACAACAAAGTTGCGAGTTACTGTACACGGCCACAATGGACGGGAATGCGGCAATTGTAGGAGAGAATTGCATCTCACGGTAGTTCCAAGAGCTGGGGGAAGAACTGTGGCGTCACAACAAAGTGGCGAGTTACTGTACACGGCCACAATGGACGGGAATGCGGCAATTGTAGGAGAGAATTGCATCTCACGGTAGTTCCAAGAGCTGGGGGAAGAACTGTGGCGTCACAACAAAGTTGCGAGTTACTGTACACGGCCACAATGGACGGGAATGCGGCAATTGTAGGAGAGGATTGCATCTCACGGTAGTTCCAAGAGCTGGGGGAAGAACTGTGGCGTCACAACAAAGTTGCGAGTTACTGTACACGGCCACAATGGACGGGAATGCGGCAATTGTAGGAGAGAATTGCATCTCACGGTAGTTCCAAGAGCTGGGGGAAGAACTGTGGCGTCACAACAAAGTTGCGAGTTACTGTACACGGCCACAATGGACGGGAATGCGGCAATTGTAGGAGAGGATTGCATCTCACGGTAGTTCCAAGAGCTGGGGGAAGAACTGTGGCGTCACAACAAAGTTGCGAGTTACTGTACACGGCCACAATGGACGGGAATGCGGCAATTGTAGGAGAGGATTGCATCTCACGGTAGTTCCAAGAGCTGGGGGAAGAACTGTGGCGTCACAACAAAGTTGCGAGTTACTGTACACGGCCACAATGGACGGGAATGCGGCAATTGTAGGAGAGGATTGCATCTCACGGTAGTTCCAAGAGCTGGGGGAAGAACTGTGGCGTCACTACAAAGTTGCGAGTTACTGTACACGGCCACAATGGACGGGAATGCGGCAATTGTAGGAGAGGATTGCATCTCACGGTAGTTCCAAGAGCTGGGGGAAGAACTGTGGCGTCACAACAAAGTTGCGAGTTACTGTACACGGCCACAATGGACGGGAATGCGGCAATTGTAGGAGAGGATTGCATCTCACGGTAGTTCCAAGAGCTGGGGGAAGAACTGTGGCGTCACAACAAAGTTGCGAGTTACTGTACACGGCCACAATGGACGGGAATGCGGCAATTGTAGGAGAGGATTGCATCTCACGGTAGTTCCAAGAGCTGGGGGAAGAACTGTGGCGTCACTACAAAGTTGCGAGTTACTGTACACGGCCACAATGGACGGGAATGCGGCAATTGTAGGAGAGGATTGCATCTCACGGTAGTTCCAAGAGCTGGGGGAAGAACTGTGGCGTCACAACAAAGTTGCGAGTTACTGTACACGGCCACAATGGACGGGAATGCGGCAATTGTAGGAGAGGATTGCATCTCACGGTAGTTCCAAGAGCTGGGGGAAGAACTGTGGCGTCACAACAAAGTTGCGAGTTACTGTACACGGCCACAATGGACGGGAATGCGGCAATTGTAGGAGAGGATTGCATCTCACGGTAGTTCCAAGAGCTGGGGGAAGAACTGTGGCGTCACAACAAAGTTGCGAGTTACTGTACACGGCCACAATGGACGGGAATGCGGCAATTGTAGGAGAGGATTGCATCTCACGGTAGTTCCAAGAGCTGGGGGAAGAACTGTGGCGTCACAACAAAGTTGCGAGTTACTGTACACGGCCACAATGGACGGGAATGCGGCAATTGTAGGAGAGGATTGCATCTCACGGTAGTTCCAAGAGCTGGGGGAAGAACTGTGGCGTCACTACAAAGTTGCGAGTTACTGTACACGGCCACAATGGACGGGAATGCGGCAATTGTAGGAGAGGATTGCATCTCACGGTAGTTCCAAGAGATGGGGGAAGAACTGTGGCGTCACTACAAAGTTGCGAGTTACTGTACACGGCCACAATGGACGGGAATGCGGCAATTGTAGGAGAGGATTGCATCTCACGGTAGTTCCAAGAGCTGGGGGAAGAACTGTGGCGTCACAACAAAGTTGCGAGTTACTGTACACGGCCACAATGGACGGGAATGCGGCAATTGTAGGAGAGGATTGCATCTCACGGTAGTTCCAAGAGCTGGGGGAAGAACTGTGACGTCACTACAAAGTTGCGAGTTACTGTACACGGCCACAATGGACGGGAATGCGGCAATTGTAGGAGAGGATTGAATCTCACGGTAGTTCCAAGAGATGGGGGAAGAACTGTGGCGTCACAACAAAGTTGCGAGTTACTGTACACGGCCACAATGGACGGGAATGCGGCAATTGTAGGAGAGGATTGCATCTCACGGTAGTTCCAAGAGATGGGGGAAGAACTGTGGCGTCACAACAAAGTTGCGAGTTACTGTACACGGCCACAATGGACGGGAATGCGGCAATTGTAGGAGAGGATTGCATCTCACGGTAGTTCCAAGAGCTGGGGGAAGAACTGTGACGTCACTACAAAGTCGCGAGTTACTGTACACGGCCACAATGGACGGGAATGCGGCAATTGTAGGAGAGGATTGCATCTCACGGTAGTTCCAAGAGATGGGGGAAGAACTGTGGCGTCACTTCAAAGTTGTGAGTTACTGTACACGGTCACAATGGACGGGAATGCGGCAATTGTAGGAGAGGATTGCATCTCACGGTAGTTCCAAGAGCTGGGGGAAGAACTGTGGCGTCACAACAAAGTTGCGAGTTACTGAACACGGCCACAATGGACGGGAATGCGGCAATTGTAGGAGAGGATTGCATCTCACGGTAGTTCCAAGAGCTGGGGGAAGAACTGTGGCGTCACAACAAAGTTGCGAGTTACTGTACACGGCCACAATGGACGGGAATGCGGCAATTGTAGGAGAGGATTGCATCTCACGGTAGTTCCAAGAGCTGGGGGAAGAACTGTGGCGTCACAACAAAGTTGCGAGTTACTGTACACGGCCACAATGGACGGGAATGCGGCAATTGTAGGAGAGGATTGCATCTCACGGTAGTTCCAAGAGCTGGGGGAAGAACTGTGGCGTCACAACAAAGTTGCGAGTTACTGTACACGGCCACAATGGACGGGAATGCGGCAATTGTAGGAGAGAATTGCATCTCACGGTAGTTCCAAGAGCTGGGGGAAGAACTGTGGCGTCACAACAAAGTTGCGAGTTACTGTACACGGCCACAATGGACGGGAATGCGGCAATTGTAGGAGAGGATTGCATCTCACGGTAGTTCCAAGAGCTGGGGGAAGAACTGTGGCGTCACAACAAAGTTGCGAGTTACTGTACACGGCCACAATGGACGGGAATGCGGCAATTGTAGGAGAGGATTGCATCTCACGGTAGTTCCAAGAGCTGGGGGAAGAACTGTGACGTCACAACAAAGTTGCGAGTTACTGTACACGGCCACAATGGACGGGAATGCGGCAATTGTAGGAGAGGATTGCATCTCACGGTAGTTCCAAGAGCTGGGGGAAGAACTGTGGCGTCACAACAAAGTTGCGAGTTACTGTACACGGCCACAATGGACGGGAATGCGGCAATTGTAGGAGAGGATTGCATCTCACGGTAGTTCCAAGAGCTGGGGGAAGAACTGTGGCGTCACAACAAAGTGGCGAGTTACTGTACACGGCCACAATGGACGGGAATGCGGCAATTGTAGGAGAGGATTGCATCTCACGGTAGTTCCAAGAGCTGGGGGAAGAACTGTGGCGTCACAACAAAGTTGCGAGTTACTGTACACGGCCACAATGGACGGGAATGCGGCAATTGTAGGAGAGGATTGCATCTCACGGTAGTTCCAAGAGCTGGGGGAAGAACTGTGGCGTCACAACAAAGTTGCGAGTTACTGTACACGGCCACAATGGACGGGAATGCGGCAATTGTAGGAGAGGATTGCGTCTCACGGTAGTTCCAAGAGCTGGGGGAAGAACTGTAAGCCACAAGCTAGACGTGTCAAACCGCCAACTGCATCGGAACGATTCGATCCGTCTCGCAACTCAGTAATCATGGCATTACGGGGCACATGCGCTAACCTGTCACGTTTAAGCCGTGAGTGGGACAAATTGATCCCTTAGCACAATGCACGGGATAAAACCGGCTCATCAATTACATGCATTATGTCGCGTTATTCGTTTACGTTCCGGGAACTAGTGTAACGTAACAGCGCTTCCGTCACGCCCACAAGTGGAGCTGATGTACCCTGTGTTTGCCCGAGGCAGGGAACGCTTCTCAAGATCATAGGCTACGCTTTCATGACTATGTCTAGCCTTCACTTTGTCGCGTTATTCGTCTACGTTCTAGAAAGGTAAACACCTTTAAAAACTCAATAGTTGTGAAATTAGTAGAGGATACAGTGAAACAGCTGTTCACAAAACGTTGCAGTGCCTGCTGCATCGAGGTATCCCCGCAAGCATAGCTCCAGCTTGTAAGGAGAATCTAATTGTTGAAAGTATTCATTAATTTAAACGTTTTTATAAAAATATTGCAGAATTTAATTGTATTTAAGAGAAGTGTAAAACTTTTAGTTTATTTATTGCACGGTAAATCCCATTCTGAGCGCAACCCTCTGTACGTCTCGAGCTGGCATAGCTCCAGTGTATGACATCTAATCTTGTAACGTATGGAGCGATCGCTTGTTCATATTTTTAAATTAACATGTCAAAAGGAAATAAAAACGTTTTGTCGAATGTCACTCGCACGCCTGGAAACATTCACAGTAGCCGATGCATGGATGTGTGAAGTGAGTGTTGTGACGTTAGACGCGCTTGTTTATAGGAGCGAACTAGTGTTTTCTTGGGGCGAATCAGAAATTCTTCTTATTATAGCTTGTTTATCCTTTTTCGCCTTTTCCCCTTTTTCCACTTTTCGTCTCAGTCCCTTCCGTTTGTTCATGTAACTAACTGATGCTAATAAAGCAGCCTTTCACTGACACCCGGTTGCACGTAATTGCGGCAGAAAGCGGTCCTTCCCACACGAGCCTTACTCCTAGTGATATATCCCTTCCTTTGTCGTATATTTCTTCAACCCTAGCTGCACCTCAATCCTTAACTTTGGTACCGTGACCAAGAAAAAAAACACCTTTTCCTAGAGGTGCGTAGATAAATGTTATGCTACCCTTAATACCAAGTAGAAACTCTGCTAATTGGACAGTTCCTCACTCAGCGATATAACAGGTGACGATTTTTCTAATATTTACATTGTACATTTATTTATATTGTTTACCAATAGCAATTATTCTGTCGAGCATAACAAATAGAGAGACTTTAATGAAGCCGACAGAGAGTAGGTCAGATCAGGTCACTCCTCACCTAAACACTATAACTCCGTGGAGCGTGGCCTTAATACATAGGTCACCATTGAAGGAAATAGAGAGACTTTAATGAAGCCGAGAGAGAGAGTAGGTCAGATCAGGTCACTCCTCACCTAAACACTATAACTCCGTGGAGCGTGGCCTTAATACATAGGTCACCACTGAAGGAAATAGAGAGACTTTAATGAAGCAGACAGAGAGTAGGTCAGATCAGGTCACTCTACACCTAAACACTATAACTCCGTGGAGCGTGGCCTTAATACATAGGTCACCACTGAAGGAAATAGAGAGACTTTAATGAAGCCGAGAGAGAGAGTAGGTCAGATCAGGTCACTCCTCACCTAAAGACTATAACTCCGTGGAGCGTGGCCTTAATACATAGGTCACCACTGAAGGAAATAGAGAGACTTTAATGAAGCCGACAGAGAGTAGGTCAGATCAGATCACTCTACACCTAAACACTATAACTCCGTGGAGCGTGGCTTTAATACATAGGTCACCACTGAAAGAAATAGAGAGACTTTAATGAAGCCGAGACAGAGAGTAGGTCAGATCAGGTCACTCCTCACCTAAAGACTATAACTCCGTGGAGCGTGGCCTTAATACATAGGTCACCACTGAAGGAAATAGAGAGACTTTAATGAAGCCGACAGAGAGTAGGTCAGATCAGATCACTCTACACCTAAACACTATAACTCCGTGGAGCGTGGCTTTAATACATAGGTCACCACTGAAAGAAATAGAGAGACTTTAATGATGCCGAGAGAGAGAGTAGGTCAGATCAGGTCACTCCTCACCTAAACACTTTAACTCCGTGGAGCGTGGCCTTAATACATAGGTCACCACTGAAGGAAATAGAGAGACTTTAATGAAGCCGAGAGAGAGTAGGTCAGATCAGGTCACTCTACACCTAAACACTATAACTCCGTGGAGCGTGGCCTTAATACATAGTTCAGCATTGAAGGAAATAGAGAGACTTTAATGAAGCCGAGAGAGAGTAGGTCAGATCAGGTCACTCTACACCTAAACACTATAACTCCGTGGAGCGTGGCCTTAATACATAGTTCAGCATTGAAGGAAATAGAGAGACTTTAATGAAGCCGAGAGAGAGTAGGTCAGATCAGGTCACTCTACACCTAAACACTATAACTCCGTGGAGCGTGGCCTTAATACATAGGTCACCACCGAAGGAAATAGAGAGACTTTAATGAAGCCGAGAGAGAGTAGGTCAGATCAGGTCACTCTACACCTAAACACTATAACTCCGTGGAGCGTGGCCTTAATACATAGATCAGCATTGAAGGAAGCAGGGTCTGCATATTTCTATTTGGAATTGAGTATTATCTACGAATATCAGCGTAGTTCTAATTTATTCCACTAGAGTATTGTGGCTTTAAAGTAAACTTATGAAATTTGGCAGAGTTTTAATTAAATCTGTTACAAACAAGTGAATATGTCATGAAATTATTTGCAAAGTTTCTAATTAGTGTTCTGTATATATGATTTTAATGATAACATAAAACGCAAGTCTCTACGTTAGGTAATATTGTGATGGGACAGGACATGTTGCATTGAATAAGTCTGTAAACATGGCTCTCCCACGATACTCTTAACCTTGCCAAACACCAAAGCGGCGGTGTAACGCAGCAAAATCGATATTAAGTGGATAGGCGTAATCTACTCGTATAGGATTTGTAACCGGTAAATATGCTGCACACGAGACAAAGAGGTTGTATAAGCGTGCAATATGTCTGCAAGGTAATTACTTTGTGTGTGTGTGTGTGTGTGTGTGTGTGTGTGTGTGTGTGTATGTGTGTGCGCGCGTGCGTGTGTGTGTCTGTGTGGTGTGTTGGTATATGCGCGCGCGCGTGTAACAGCATCTTTTTTTACTGATTTAGTGTATGTGCGTGTGGGTGACTCAGAGTGGTTGTAATATTGTTATCCTGATTTGTGACACGTACAAATAACCAAAAGTTGCCGTCCCCCGTCAGTATTCTTAGACCGTCGCTACTCCTCACTGAGATCAGAAACCTGCATGATACCTTCCCATTCCCCTTTCTATCTCTTAATAGGATTATGTATCTATCGTAGGAACTGAGATTTATGTCCCACAATGGGCCATGATTCTAACCCATCTCTCTAGTAAACTAACAAGTTTATTTGTGGTTTGAAGTATTCCACTCATGCTAAAGGTGTTATCACTAGAGAATATAGTTGAACATATTTACACAGATCGTAACAGAGATTAATAAATAACTTGAGAAAACGAGTTAACTAGAGTGGCAAACTGAATCCGTGATCTTCATGGATCCAGCTGTAGAGATTGAGTTCCTGGTGTGGGAGGTTCCTAGCAAAGCGAACCTTAATGCAACCTGTATTAGCGTTGGTTTGTTCGCGCGTCGTAGTGTCTAGAAGAGAGGTTTGTGCTTTGAGTGAACGCTGTACACCAAATGTGTGTTTCAAGTGAATAATCAACTACGAGTAGGGTTAAACTCTCTTGGTCTAGGATGTATCGAGAGATTATGTTTATCCTAAAGGAAGCCTCTCTATAATCTAGGAATTGTTTGTACACTCTACGTTGAGCATTAAGTATGAAGGTACTATGATACATAAGGTACATACTATGATACTTCCGTGCAATAGAAGCAGGACAACAGCGCCTGCGTGGGTAGTGTAGGCTTGCTCTCAGAGTGTCTCTGACTCCTCTCACCCCCATTCCTTACATAGTCATGAGCTGCCTCCTTACATAGTCGTTTGCTGTCCTCCTTAATTTCCATTCGGATTTTTTTTACCGCTTTGTTTGGTTTTGATTTGGAATTTGTTTTACCTGTGTTGATTAGAGACTCCAGATTTGCCTACTCTCCATTCCTATCCATGACTACCTTTTCATTTTATTTGGCTTGCTCTGTGTATTTATCGCTTTGACTTGTGACACTTCAGGACATGATCCGAGCACCCGACGACAGAGATTCAAGACCTATCCATGACTACCTTTTCATTTTATTTGGCTTGCTCTGTGTATTTATCGCTTTGACTTGTGACACTTCAGGACATGATCCGAGCACCCGACGACAGAGATTCAAGACCTATCCATGACTACCTTTTCATTTTATTTGGCTTGCTCTGTGTATTTATCGCTTTGACTTGTGACACTTCAGGACATGATCCGAGCACCCGACGACAGAGATTCAAGACCTATCCATGACTACCTTTTCATTTTATTTGGCTTGCTCTGTGTATTTATCGCTTTGACTTGTGACACTTCAGGACATGATCCGAGCACCCGACGACAGAGATTCAAGACCTATCCATGACTACCTTTTCATTTTATTTGGCTTGCTCTGTGTATTTATCGCTTTGACTTGTGACACTTCAGGACATGATCCGAGCACCCGACGACAGAGATTCAAGACCTATCCATGACTACCTTTTCATTTTATTTGGCTTGCTCTGTGTATTTATCGCTTTGACTTGTGACACTTCCGGACATGATCCGAGCACCCGACGACAGAGATTCAAGACCTATCCATGACTACCTTTTCATTTTATTTGGCTTGCTCTGTGTATTTATCGCTTTGACTTGTGACACTTCAGGACATGATCCGAGCACCCGACGACAGAGATTCAAGACCTATCCATGACTACCTTTTCATTTTATTTGGCTTGCTCTGTGTATTTATCGCTTTGACTTGTGACACTTCAGGACATGATCCGAGCACCCGACGACAGAGATTCAAGACCTATCCATGACTACCTTTTCATTTTATTTGGCTTGCTCTGTGTATTTATCGCTTTGATTTGTGACACTTCAGGACATGATCCGAGCACCCGACGACAGAGATTCAAGACCTATCCATGACTACCTTTTCATTTTATTTGGCTTGCTCTGTGTATTTATCGCTTTGACTTGTGACACTTCAGGACATGATCCGAGCACCCGACGACAGAGATTCAAGACCTATCCATGGCTACCTTTTCATTTTATTTGGCTTGCTCTGTGTATTTATCGCTTTGACTTGTGACACTTCAGGACATGATCCGAGCACCCGACGACAGAGATTCAAGACCTATCCATGACTACCTTTTCATTTTATTTGGCTTGCTCTGTGTATTTATCGCTTTGACTTGTGACACTTCAGGACATGATCCGAGCACCCGACGACAGAGATTCAAGACCTATCCATGACTACCTTTTCATTTTATTTGGCTTGCTCTGTGTATTTATCGCTTTGACTTGTGACACTTCCGGACATGATCCGAGCACCCGACGACAGAGATTCAAGACCTATCCATGACTACCTTTTTATTTCCTAATGGCAATAGCTCCGGGCAAGTATACAATAAATATACCTTCGGTAGCAAAAAAACAAAAAATACTAACATCACACTAAATTTTATTTTTGTGTACTAAACTAAATTAAAGAAAGGCAGTTTATCAACACGACCGAAAATAATATGATCCTTTTGTGCTTCTTTAATTAAATCTATCTAAACATTGATTTTCCGAAGCAAGAAAATGTAAACGTCGGCACACTGACTTTTCCAAAAAATGTTCTCATTTCACTTTACACCAGTCGACAATCTTCTTGTGCTACGTAATCCTATGACTGTATGACGTATGACTGTATGACGTATAACGTATGACGTATAACTGTATGACGTATAACGTATGACGTATAACTGTATGACGTATAACTGTATGACGTATAACTGTATGACGTATGACTGTATGACGTATAACGTATAACGTATGACGTATAACTGTATGACGTATAACGTATGACGTATAACTGTATGACGTATAACTGTATGACGTATAACTGTATGACTGTATGACGTATGACGTATAACGTATGACGTATAACGTATGACGTATAACTGTATGACGTATAACGTATGACGTATAACTGTATGACGTATAACGTATGACGTATAACTGTATGACGTATAACGTATGACGTATAACTGTATGACGTATAACGTATGACGTATAACTGTATGACGTATAACTGTATGACGTATAACGTATGACGTATAACTGTATGACGTATAACGTGGACGTATAACTGTATGACGTATAACGTATGACGTATAACTGTATGACGTATAACGTATGACGTCTAACTGTATAACGTATGACGTATAACTGTATGACGTATAACGTATGACATATAACTGTATAACGTATGACGTATAACTGTATGACGTATAACGTATGGCGTATAACTGTATGACGTATAACTGTATGACGTATAACGTATGGCATATAACTGTATGACGTATAACGTATGACGTATAACTGTATGACGTATAACGTATGACGTATAACTGTATGACGTATAACGTATGACACATAACTGTATGACGTATAACTGTATGACGTATAACGTATGACATATAACTGTATGACGTATAACGTATGACATATAACTGTATGACGTATAACTGTATGACGTATAACGTATGACGTATAACTGTATGACGTATAACGTATGACATATAACTGTATGACGTATAACGTATGACATATAACTGTATGACGTATAACTGTATGACGTATGACGTATAACGTATGACATATAACTGTGTGACGTATAACGTATGACATATAACTGTATGACGTATAACTGTATGACGTATAACGTATGACGTATAACTGTATGACGTATAACGTATGACATATAACTGTATGACGTATAACGTATGACATATAACTGTATGACGTATAACGTATGACGTATAACTGTATGACGTATAACGTATGACGTATAACTGTATGACGTATAACTGTATGACGTATAACGTATGACATATAACTGTATGACGTATGACGTATAACTATATGACGTATAACGTATGACATATAACTGTATGACGTATAACTGTATGACGTATAACGTATGACATATAACTGTATGACGTATAACGTATGACATATAACTGTATGACGGATAACTGTATGACGTATAACGTATGACGTATAACTGTATGACGTATAACGTATGACATATAACTGTATGACGTATAACTGTATGACGTATAACGTATGACATATAACTGTATGACGTATAACGTATGACATATAACTGTATGACGTATAACTGTATGACGTATAACTGTATGACGTATAACGTATGACATATAACTGTATGACGTATAACGTATGACGTATAACTGTATGACGTATAACGTATGACGTATAACTGTATGACGTATAACGTATGACATATAACTGTATGACGTATAATGTATGACGTATAACTGTATGACGTATAACTGTATGACGTATAACGTATGACGTATAACTGTATGACGTATAACGTATGACGTATAACGTATGACGTATAACTGTATGACGTATAATGTATGACATATAACTGTATGACATATAACTGTATGACGTATGACATATAACTGTATGACGTATAACGTATGACATATAACTGTATGACGTATAACTGTATGACGTATAACGTATGACGTATAACTGTATGACGTATAACGTATGACATATAACTGTATGACGTATAACGTATGACGTATAACTGTATGACGTATAACTGTATGACGTATAACGTATGACGTATAACTGTATGACGTATAACGTATGACATATAACTGTATGACGTATAACTGTATGACGTATAACGTATGACGTATAACTGTATGACGTATAACTGTATGACGTATAACGTATGACGTATAACTGTATGACGTATAACGTATGACATATAACTGTATGACGTATAACTGTATAACGTATAACGTATGACATATAACTGTATGACGTATAACGTATGACATATAACTGTATGACGTATAACTGTATGACGTATAACTGTATGACGTATAACGTATGACATATAACTGTATGACGTATAACGTATGACGTATAACTGTATGACGTATAACGTATGACGTATAACTGTATGACGTATAACGTATGACATATAACTGTATGACGTATAACTGTATGACGTATAACGTATGACATATAACTGTATGACGTATAACGTATGACATATAACTGTATGACGTATAACTGTATGACGTATAACGTATGACGTATAACTGTATGACGAATAACGTATGACATATAACTATATGACGTATAACGTATGACATATAACTGTATGACGTATAACTGTATGACGTATAACGTATGACATATAACTGTATGACGTATAACGTATGACATATAACTGTATGACGTATAACTGTATGACGTATAACGTATGACGTATAACTGTATGACGTATAACGTATGACATATAACTGTATGACGTATAACTGTATGACGTATAACGTATGACATATAACTGTATGACGTATAACGTATGACATATAACTGTATGACGTATAACTGTATGACGTATAACTGTATGACGTATAACGTATGACATATAACTGTATGACGTAAAACGTATGACGTATAACTGTATGACGTATAACGTATGACGTATAACTGTATGACGTATAACGTATGACATATAACTGTATGACGTATAATGTATGACGTATAACTGTATGACGTATAACTGTATGACGTATAACGTATGACGTATAACTGTATGACGTATAACGTATGACGTATAACTGTATGACGTATAACTGTGTGACGTATAACGTATGACATATAACTGTATGACGTATAACGTATGACATATAACTGTATGACGTATAACGTATGACATATAACTGTATGACGTATAACTGTATGACGTATAACGTATGACGTATAACGTATGACGTATAACTGTATGACGTATAACGTATGACATATAACTGTATGACGTATAACGTATGACGTATAACTGTATGACGTATAACTGTATGACGTATAACGTATGACGTATAACTGTATGACATATAACTGTATGACGTATAACTGTATGACGTATAACGTATGACGTATAACTGTATGACGTATAACTGTATGACGTATAACGTATGACGTATAACTGTATGACGTATAACGTATGACATATAACTGTATGACGTATAACTGTATGACGTATAACGTATGACATATAACTGTATGACGTATAACGTATGACATATAACTGTATGACGTATAACTGTATGACGTATAACGTATGACATATAACTGTATGACGTATAACGTATGACGTATAACTGTATGACGTATAACGTATGACGTATAACTGTATGACGTATAACGTATGACATATAACTGTATGACGTATAACTGTATGACGTATAACTGTATGACGTATAACGTATGACATATAACTGTATGACGTATAACGTATGACATATAACTGTATGACGTATAACTGTATGACGTATAACGTATGACGTATAACTGTATGACAAATAACGTATGACATATAACTATATGACGTATAACGTATGACATATAACTGTATGACGTATAACTGTATGACGTATAACGTATGACATATAACTGTATGACGTATAACGTATGACATATAACTGTATGACGTATAACTGTATGACGTATAACGTATGACGTATAACTGTATGACGTATAACGTATGACATATAACTGTATGACGTATAACTGTATGACGTATAACGTATGACGTATAACTGTATGACGTATAACTGTATGACGTATAACGTATGACATATAACTGTATGACGTATAACGTATGACGTATAACTGTATGACGTATAACGTATGACGTATAACTGTATGACGTATAACGTATGACATATAACTGTATGACGTATAATGTATGACGTATAACTGTATGACGTATAACTGTATGACGTATAACGTATGACGTATAACTGTATGGCGTATAACTGTATGACGTATAACGTATGACGTATAACTGTATGACGTATAACGTATGACGTATAACTGTATGACGTATAACGTATGACATATAACTGTATGACATATAACTGTATGACGTATAACGTATGACATATAACTGTATGACGTATAACGTATGACATATAACTGTATGACGTATAACTGTATGACGTATAACGTATGACGTATAACTGTATGACGTATAACGTATGACATATAACTGTATGACGTATAACGTATGACGTATAACTGTATGACGTATAACTGTATGACGTATAACGTATGACGTATAAGTGTATGACGTATAACGTATGACATATAACTGTATGACGTATAACTGTATGACGTATAACGTATGACGTATAACTGTATGACGTATAACTGTATGACGTATAACGTATGACGTATAACTGTATGACGTATAACGTATGACATATAACTGTATGACGTATAACTGTATGACGTATAACGTATGACATATAACTGTATGACGTATAACGTATGACATATAACTGTATGACGTATAACTGTATGACGTATAACTGTATGACGTATAACGTATGACATATAACTGTATGACGTATAACGTATGACGTATAACTGTATGACGTATAACGTATGACGTATAACTGTATGACGTATAACGTATGACATATAACTGTATGACGTATAATGTATGACGTATAACTGTATGACGTATAACTGTATGACGTATAACGTATGACGTATAACTGTATGACGTATAACTGTATGACGTATAACGTATGACGTATAACGTACTGAATAAATAGTGAACGTGTTAGCTATTATAACGTTCATGTTATATCTTCAACAATTAAGTAAGTTGATTAATGACCCTAACCCAGCGTACGCTCTGATTACGTCACGTAATTAATTCAATCTTTCGTCAAAGTTTGTTTTACGAAGATTTAAAAGTATTTATGAAAAGAAACTTCAATACAGTGTCTTTGCAAAACAACTAGGCCTGCCTACCTAAAATTGGCCACTCCCACCTTAATAAGCCCCGCCCATTTCCCAGGATCAATTGACTTGAGGAACGCCGGGTAAATTGAGTCATTTCATCTTTCCTTGAAGGTTAGAAATAAAATCAACCGTGTTAGAACTTTAAATAATTTTTCAAACAATACCGAACTGATTTATCTCGACAATTTGAATAAACTGGCGACGACATAAACGCCCGGAATACAAATAAGCCGTCCGCGATCTTATTAAAAAGTTAGAGCAATCACAGTGTCAGCATAGTAGCGGATTAGCCCATCAGAGCCTGGAATTTAATTAACTGCAGTGAGCAGAATTAAAGACTAAGTTTGAATTGTTTGGTCGAAACCGTTCTACAGTGTTTTATTTTGACATTTGAAATTAAAAGAAATAGTTGCGAGATAATCTTTCCGCGTCGGTGGCGCACTCGTTAAGCTCTTTCCTGAACTAACTTTACAGAGAACTGTGCAGGGGTAAATTTTATGGAAGTTTCAAGACGGTTGCAAATTTGAGAGATTTTAATGCGCGAGTTAATTCTCTTGACAAATGTTTAGAACTAGAAATCCATGTAAAACATCGAGATTCAACTTTTTTTATCTAATTGCTATCTTTTGTTTCTAGAGTTAATGTTTCTGTAGATGAAAATCAAAACTTAACTTCGGCTGAAGACTTCTATGAAGAGTTTTGCCAGCAAAAGAACAAACTGTATAAATAATAAAATAATAAAATAAAATATAAAACATAGAGGCATGTTCCCGATTGTAACGCTGGTATGGTCTGTCGTGTGGAAGGGGGAGGGGACGAAGGTTTAAGTGGAAGTAAACCTAGCACGTTGTATGTGGTACATCGTTATATCGGTGGGTAAAACATAAATTAAATGTAAGTAAGAGCAAATACTTTACGTGACAAGAGGAACATATTATCTGGCGAGATACAGGACACGTACCATCTCCCTTGACTATACTGTGGACGGGTTTCAAGCCCTTGGCTTGGTCGCTCGCTATCCTTGACAGAGCCTGCTATTATATTTTCAATAATATGTCACCTCGATATTTTAGTTGGTAATAGGGCGTTGACTAACCCCTCCATCGGCTACAGTTTCAACCATTAATACATTTCTTATAATTTCTTCTTCAACAAAGATAACATTAAAACTGTTATTACAACCCGTTAGTATTATACTGCCTGACAGGGGGCAGCACTTGTTGCAACCGACATGCGTTCAGGTGATTGCGACATACCAACAAGTTGAAGGTTAGTATTATACTGCCTGACAGGGGGCAGCACTTGTTGCAACCGACATGCGTTCAGGTGATTGCGACATACCAACAAGTTGAAGGTTAGTATTATACTGCCTGACAGGGGGCAGCACTTGTTGCAACCGACATGCGTTCAGGTGATTGCGACATACCAACAAGTTGAAGGTAGGCCTATTCTAACGGCCTCTGCGTGTTTTTAAAATTACGCACAACATAAAAGCCCGATCTACACGCCTTGTCTTGTAAACGGATTACGTGATGCGAGGAGACGCGTTCGTCAAACTGACACTTTGAGTGAGGGAGCTGAGTTTTACGACATTTCGGCATCGTACAAGTCCTATCGCATGCGTATAATAGTGTTGCGTGTGGCCCATTATTCTAATCAGGCAGAAACGTCGCGCTACGCATGTCCTGGAGCGTTACAGGTAAATTGTTATTCCAAAGTAAATATCTAAAACAATTCCATTAGCAGACACGAGAGACGTTCCAAGCACGTACAAGTAACAGATCACGCAGATATCGTGTTGTAGGCTCCTTATGCACTAAGTGGCTACCGTAACGTATGTTGCATATAGTTTGTCCGAAAGCGGGATTCGTAACGCTGAATATGTCTTTATAACTGACTCACTGATTTGCCCGCCGCTGTCGGAACAGAACTGTGTTACGAAACGTTCAGTACAAATGTTTAGAATAATTATCATTTGTGTCTACTTTTAGTACAAAGTTTTAGTGGGGGAAACTGTTCTGTGAGTAATAAGTTACGTTGACAACTGCCCCCGGGGTGGTTACGCAGAGTCACGTGTGGCGACACTGTGTAATTACTGGGCGAGGGTTATTTTTCACAGATAACAGCGGAGGCGAGCTTATCTTGCGGCGAGAACTGCTCAGGTGACAACCCGGCATACAAAGCACCTCATCATAAGCTAAACTAATGTATATCCGTGACTCGCAACCTATCTAGCGCGGGCTTGTTTCCCAGCTTTAGAAATACGACGAACTGTTCAAAAGTGCTCTTCTTTCTCTTTGTGGTGGGGCAAGCGTAAAATAAGGAACGCTTATAGGGTTAGATCATGTTTTATTAGTTCTATAGTGGGGTCGTATGAACCCTTGCTTTTTTTATTACATAAGGCAAGCTAAGGATTGACCAGAAGGGTGGGGGTCTAGTCGTCACGGGCAACCTGTTAATCTGTCGAATAGTTCCGGGCTGGAAAGTAGACGGAATAAAACCGCCGCGAACAGTATAGAAACAAAATGAATATTTTAGTAGTAAGTGAAGTCATACAAATGAAAATAAAAAGTTAAAAAATTAAAAGCCTACCTAATTGAAAAGGGATATTTTCGTTGTTGCTTTTAGACACGAAAACCAACACGTATACACGTGTTTTGTAGTTGTGAGTACATCGGTTGGTCGGGGCAGCGATAGTAAATTTGTCGGGGCAGCGATATTCGGTTTGTCGGGGCAGCGATAGTCGGTTTGTCGGGGCAGCGATAGTCGGTTGGTCTGGGCAGCGATAGTCGGTTGGTAGGGGCAGCGATAGTCGGTTGGACGGGGCAGCGATAGTTGGTTTGTCGGGACAGTGATAGTTGGCTTGTCGGGGCAGCGATAGCCAGTTTGTCGGGGCAGCGATAGTCGGTTGGTCGGGTCGGGGCAGCGATAGTTGGTTTATAGGGGCAGCGATACTCGGTTTGCGACAGTCGGTTTGCCGGGGCAGTGATAGTTGGTTTGTCGGAGCAGCGATACTCGGTTTGTCGGGGGAGCGATACTCGGTTTTTCGGGGTCGACTTCAGGGTTGGGACATATGATCCCCAACCGAATTGGTTGTATTCGTAGCAAGAAATGTATATATATATATATATATATATATATATATATATATATATGATAAATAGTTACTATCTGGAGTACATCCGTTCATTCTGCAGTCCATAAATTCGCAGTTCTGACGTTTCGCTAGAATCTCATCCAGCATTGACGAGGTGAACCCAACAACAGTAGAAGAACGAGTGAAGAGCGCAGATAACTGGCTCTATATCGGCTCTATATATAGGAGCCGAGTTATCTGCGCTCTTCACTCGCTCTTCTACTGTTGTTGGGTTCACCTCGTCAATGCTGGATGAGATTCTAGCGAAACGTCAGAACTGCGAATTTATGGACTGCAGAATGAACGAATGTACTCCAGATAGTAACTATTCATCATATATATATATATATATATATATATATATATATATATATATATATACAGTATATATATATGCTGATACGTATTCCTTCATGGATGGAAAAATATGATGAATAGTTACTATCTGGAGTACATTCGTTCATTCTGCAGTGCATAAATTCGCAGTTCCGACGTTTCGCTAGAATCTCATCCAGCATTGACGAGGTGAACCCAACAACAGTAGAAGAGCGAGTGAAGAGCGCAGATAACTCGGCTCCTATATATATCTGCTCCTATATATATCGGCTCTATATAAAGGAGCCGAGTTATCTGCGCTCTTCACTCGCTCTTCTACTGTTGTTGGGTTCACCTCGTCAATGCTGGATGAGATTCTAGCGAAACGTCGGAACTGCGAATTTATGCACTGCAGAATGAACGAATGTACTCCAGATAGTAACTATTCATCATATTTTTCCATCCATGAAGGAATACGTATCAGCATATATATATATATATATATATATATATATATATATATATATATATATATATATGTATATATTAACAAATTAATGTATTTATATATACTATATTTATGTAATATATTATATTAATAATAATAATTATACTATAGTGTTATATATTATATTATAGTGTTTAAATAAATATACAGAATAAGACCGGGGTAAGTATAGGATATGGCTAGTGGCGGCCCAATATGTTTCAAGAATTTACATATCGGGCGCTCACGTGCCGCGGTCCTCCGTTGATTAAATATTTTCCACGCATTGTTTGTCCCGTTTTTATATTGGAATGTAACGCGGAGTGGGATGCATTTATCGGTAATTGATTTTTTATTCGGTTAATTCAAATCGAATCTATCGGATTCCATGGACATTTTTATGTTTTCGTGGCTGCCTTTTAATTTGAATATTATTGTATTAGGTACAGCTGTGGTTTGATGCGAAATAATTATGTGGCCTATGAATTATTGCTGATATGTGACCTACTACAATGTCCTGCAGGATATAAAACCCTACTATTCCACTTGGCATATCCTAGATTGTTTTGAGGATATCAGTAATATTCATGGACGCGTTAATTACATTTATCTCTGCAATGCTATCCATAACATCCAACGATATTATATCATTACATTTATCCCTGCAAGGCTAACCATAACATCCAACGATATTATATCATTACATTTATCCCTGCAAGGCTAACCATAACATCCAAGGATATTATATCATTACATTTATATCTGCAAAGCTAACCATAACATCCAAGGATATTATATCATTACATTTATCTCTGCAAGGCTAACCATAACATCCAAGGATATTATATCATTACATTTATCTCTGCAAAGCTAACCATAACATCCAAGGATATTTTATCATTACATTTATCTCTGCAAGGCTAACCATAACACCCAAGGATATTATATCATTACATTTATCTCTGCAAGGCTAACCATAACATCCAAGGATATTATATCATTACATTTATCTCTGCAAAGCTAACCATAACATCGAAGGATATTATATCATTACATTTATCTCTGCAAAGCTATCCATAACATCGAAGGATATTATATCATTACATTTATATCTGCAAAGCTAACCATAACATCGAAGGATATTATATCATTACATTTATCTCTGCAAGGCTAACCATAACATCCAAGGATATTATATCATTACATTTATATCTGCAAAGCTAACCATAACATCGAAGGATATTATATCATTACATTTATCTCTGCAAGGCTAACCATAATATCCAAGGATATTATATCATTACATTTATATCTGCAAAGCTAACCATAACATCGAAGGATATTATATCATTACATTTATCTCTGCAAGGCTAACCATAACATCCAAGGATATTATATCATTACATTTATCTCTGCAAAGCTAACCATAACATTCAAGGATATTATATCATTACATTTATCTCTGCAAAGCTAACCATAACATCGAAGGATATTATATCATTACATTTATCCCTGCAAAGCTAACCATAACATCCAAGGATATTAAACCATTACATTTATCTCTGCAAGGCTAACCATAACATCCAAGGATATTATATCATTACATTTATCCCTGCAAGGCTAACCATAACATCCGCCCATATATTCATTACATTTATCTTTACAAAGCTAACCATAACATCCAAGGATATTATATCATTACATTTATCTCTGCAAAGCTAACCATAACATCCAAGGATATTATATCATTACATTTATCTCTGCAATGCTATCCATAACATCCAACGATATTATATCATTACATTTATCCCTGCAAGGCTAACCATAACATCCAAGGATATTAAACCATTACATTTATCTCTGCAAGGCTAACCATAACATCCAAGGATATTATATCATTACATTTATCCCTGCAAGGCTAACCATAACATCCGCCCATATATTCATTACATTTATCTTTACAAAGCTAACCATAACATCCAAGGATATTATATCATTACATTTATCTCTGCAAAGCTAACCATAACATCCATGGATATTATATCATTACATTTATCTCTGCAATGCTATCCATAACATCCAACGATATTATATCATTACATTTATCCCTGCAAGGCTAACCATAACATCCAAGGATATTAAACCATTACATTTATCTCTGCAATGCTATCCATAACATCCAACGATATTATATCATTACATTTATCCCTGCAAGGCTAACCATAACATCCGCCCATATATTCATTACATTTATCTCTGCAAGGCTAACCATAACATCCAAAGATATTATATCATTACATTTATCCCTGCAAGGCTAACCATAACATCCAACGATATTATATCATTACATTTATCCCTGCAAGGCTAACCATAACATCCGCCCATATATTCATTACATTTATCTCTGCAAGGCTAACCATAACATCCAAGGATATTATATCATTACATTTATCTCTGCAAAGCTAACCATAACATCCAAGGATATTAAACCATTACATTTATCTCTGCAAGGCTAACCATAACATCCAAGGATATTATATCATTACATTTATCCCTGCAAGGCTAACCATAACATCCGCCCATATATTCATTACATTTATCTTTACAAAGCTAACCATAACATCCAAGGATATTATATCATTACATTTATCTCTGCAAAGCTAACCATAACATCCAAGGATATTATATCATTACATTTATCTCTGCAATGCTATCCATAACATCCAACGATATTATATCATTACATTTATCCCTGCAAGGCTAACCATAACATCCAAGGATATTAAACCATTACATTTATCTCTGCAAGGCTAACCATAACATCCAAGGATATTATATCATTACATTTATCCCTGCAAGGCTAACCATAACATCCGCCCATATATTCATTACATTTATCTTTACAAAGCTAACCATAACATCCAAGGATATTATATCATTACATTTATCTCTGCAAAGCTAACCATAACATCCATGGATATTATATCATTACATTTATCTCTGCAATGCTATCCATAACATCCAACGATATTATATCATTACATTTATCCCTGCAAGGCTAACCATAACATCCAAGGATATTAAACCATTACATTTATCTCTGCAATGCTATCCATAACATCCAACGATATTATATCATTACATTTATCCCTGCAAGGCTAACCATAACATCCGCCCATATATTCATTACATTTATCTCTGCAAGGCTAACCATAACATCCAAAGATATTATATCATTACATTTATCCCTGCAAGGCTAACCATAACATCCAACGATATTATATCATTACATTTATCCCTGCAAGGCTAACCATAACATCCGCCCATATATTCATTACATTTATCTCTGCAAGGCTAACCATAACATCCAAGGATATTATATCATTACATTTATCCCTGCAAGGCTAACCATAACATCCAACGATATTATATCATTACATTTATCCCTGCAAGGCTAACCATAACATCCGCCCATATATTCATTACATTTATCTTTACAAAGCTAACCATAACATCCAAGGATATTATATCATTACATTTATCTCTGCAAAGCTAACCATAACATCCATGGATATTATATCATTACATTTATCTCTGCAATGCTATCCATAACATCCAACGATATTATATCATTACATTTATCCCTGCAAGGCTAACCATAACATCCAAGGATATTAAACCATTACATTTATCTCTGCAATGCTATCCATAACATCCAACGATATTATATCATTACATTTATCCCTGCAAGGCTAACCATAACATCCGCCCATATATTCATTACATTTATCTCTGCAAGGCTAACCATAACATCCAAAGATATTATATCATTACATTTATCCCTGCAAGGCTAACCATAACATCCGCCCATATATTCATTACATTTATCTCTGCAAGGCTAACCATAACATCGAAGGATATTATATCATTACATTTATCTTTACAAGGCTTACCATAACATCCAAGGATATTATATCATTACATTTATCTCTGCAAGGCTAACCATAACATCGAAGGATATTATATCATTACATTTATCTTTACAAGGCTAACCATAATATCCAAGGATATTATATCATTACATTTATATCTGCAAAGCTAACCATAACATCGAAGGATATTATATCATTACATTTATCTTTACAAGGCTAACCATAACATCCAAGGATATTATATCATTACATTTATATCTGCAAAGCTAACCATAACATCCAAGGATATTATATCATTACATTTATCTCTGCAAGGCTAACCCTAACATCGAAGGATATTATATCATTACATTTATATCTGCAAAGCTAACCATAACATCCAAGGATATTATATCATTACATTTACCTCTGCAAGGCTAACCATAACATGGAAGGATATTATATCATTACATTTATCTTTACAAGGCTAACCATAACATCCAAGGATATTATATCATTACATTTATATCTGCAAAGCTAACCATAACATCGAAGGATATTATATCATTACATTTATCTCTGCAAGGCTAACCCTAACATCGAAGGATATTATATCATTACATTTATATCTGCAAAGCTAACCATAACATCGAAGGATATTATATCATTACATTTATCTCTGCAAGGCTAACCCTAACATCGAAGGATATTATATCATTACATTTATATCTGCAAAGCTAACCATAACATCCAAGGATATTATATCATTACATTTATCTCTGCAAGGCTAACCCTAACATCGAAGGATATTATATCATTACATTTATATCTGCAAAGCTAACCATAACATCCAAGGATATTATATCATTACATTTATATCTGCAAAGCTAACCATAACATCGAAGGATATTATATCATTACATTTATCTTTACAAGGCTAACCATAACATCCAAGGATATTATATCATTACATTTATATCTGCAAAGCTAACCATAACATCCAAGGATATTATATCATTACATTTATCTCTGCAAGGCTAACCCTAACATCGAAGGATATTATATCATTACATTTATATCTGCAAAGCTAACCATAACATCGAAGGATATTATATCATTACATTTATCTTTACAAGACTAACCACAACATCCAAGGATATTATATCATTACATTTATATCTGCAAAGCTAACCATAACATCCAAGGATATTATATCATTACATTTATCTCTGCAAGGCTAACCCTAACATCGAAGGATATTATATCATTACATTTATATCTGCAAAGCTAACCATAACATCGAAGGATATTATATCATTACATTTATCTTTACAAGACTAACCACAACATCCAAGGATATTATATCATTACATTTATATCTGCAAAGCTAACCATAACATCCAGGGATATTATATCATTACATTTATCTCTGCAAAGCTAACCATAACATTCAAGGATATTATATCATTACATTTATCTCTGCAAGGCTAACCATAATATCCAAGGATATTATATCATTACATTTATCTCTGCAAAGCTAACCATAACATCCATGGATATTATATCATTACATTTATCTCTGCAATGCTATCCATAACATCCAACGATATTATATCATTACATTTATCCCTGCAAGGCTAACCATAACATCCAAGGATATTAAACCATTACATTTATCTCTGCAATGCTATCCATAACATCCAACGATATTATATCATTACATTTATCCCTGCAAGGCTAACCATAACATCCGCCCATATATTCATTACATTTATCTCTGCAAGGCTAACCATAACATCCAAAGATATTATATCATTACATTTATCCCTGCAAGGCTAACCATAACATCCAACGATATTATATCATTACATTTATCCCTGCAAGGCTAACCATAACATCCGCCCATATATTCATTACATTTATCTCTGCAAGGCTAACCATAACATCCAAGGATATTATATCATTACATTTATCTCTGCAAAGCTAACCATAACATCCAAGGATATTAAACCATTACATTTATCTCTGCAAGGCTAACCATAACATCCAAGGATATTATATCATTACATTTATCCCTGCAAGGCTAACCATAACATCCGCCCATATATTCATTACATTTATCTTTACAAAGCTAACCATAACATCCAAGGATATTATATCATTACATTTATCTCTGCAAAGCTAACCATAACATCCAAGGATATTATATCATTACATTTATCTCTGCAATGCTATCCATAACATCCAACGATATTATATCATTACATTTATCCCTGCAAGGCTAACCATAACATCCAAGGATATTAAACCATTACATTTATCTCTGCAAGGCTAACCATAACATCCAAGGATATTATATCATTACATTTATCCCTGCAAGGCTAACCATAACATCCGCCCATATATTCATTACATTTATCTTTACAAAGCTAACCATAACATCCAAGGATATTATATCATTACATTTATCTCTGCAAAGCTAACCATAACATCCATGGATATTATATCATTACATTTATCTCTGCAATGCTATCCATAACATCCAACGATATTATATCATTACATTTATCCCTGCAAGGCTAACCATAACATCCAAGGATATTAAACCATTACATTTATCTCTGCAATGCTATCCATAACATCCAACGATATTATATCATTACATTTATCCCTGCAAGGCTAACCATAACATCCGCCCATATATTCATTACATTTATCTCTGCAAGGCTAACCATAACATCCAAAGATATTATATCATTACATTTATCCCTGCAAGGCTAACCATAACATCCAACGATATTATATCATTACATTTATCCCTGCAAGGCTAACCATAACATCCGCCCATATATTCATTACATTTATCTCTGCAAGGCTAACCATAACATCCAAGGATATTATATCATTACATTTATCCCTGCAAGGCTAACCATAACATCCAACGATATTATATCATTACATTTATCCCTGCAAGGCTAACCATAACATCCGCCCATATATTCATTACATTTATCTTTACAAAGCTAACCATAACATCCAAGGATATTATATCATTACATTTATCTCTGCAAAGCTAACCATAACATCCATGGATATTATATCATTACATTTATCTCTGCAATGCTATCCATAACATCCAACGATATTATATCATTACATTTATCCCTGCAAGGCTAACCATAACATCCAAGGATATTAAACCATTACATTTATCTCTGCAATGCTATCCATAACATCCAACGATATTATATCATTACATTTATCCCTGCAAGGCTAACCATAACATCCGCCCATATATTCATTACATTTATCTCTGCAAGGCTAACCATAACATCCAAAGATATTATATCATTACATTTATCCCTGCAAGGCTAACCATAACATCCGCCCATATATTCATTACATTTATCTCTGCAAGTCTAACCATAACATCGAAGGATATTATATCATTACATTTATCTTTACAAGGCTTACCATAACATCCAAGGATATTATATCATTACATTTATCTCTGCAAGGCTAACCATAACATCGAAGGATATTATATCATTACATTTATCTTTACAAGGCTAACCATAATATCCAAGGATATTATATCATTACATTTATATCTGCAAAGCTAACCATAACATCGAAGGATATTATATCATTACATTTATCTTTACAAGGCTAACCATAACATCCAAGGATATTATATCATTACATTTATATCTGCAAAGCTAACCATAACATCCAAGGATATTATATCATTACATTTATCTCTGCAAGGCTAACCCTAACATCGAAGGATATTATATCATTACATTTATATCTGCAAAGCTAACCATAACATCCAAGGATATTATATCATTACATTTACCTCTGCAAGGCTAACCATAACATGGAAGGATATTATATCATTACATTTATCTTTACAAGGCTAACCATAACATCCAAGGATATTATATCATTACATTTATATCTGCAAAGCTAACCATAACATCGAAGGATATTATATCATTACATTTATCTCTGCAAGGCTAACCCTAACATCGAAGGATATTATATCATTACATTTATATCTGCAAAGCTAACCATAACATCGAAGGATATTATATCATTACATTTATCTCTGCAAGGCTAACCCTAACATCGAAGGATATTATATCATTACATTTATATCTGCAAAGCTAACCATAACATCCAAGGATATTATATCATTACATTTATCTCTGCAAGGCTAACCCTAACATCGAAGGATATTATATCATTACATTTATATCTGCAAAGCTAACCATAACATCCAAGGATATTATATCATTACATTTATATCTGCAAAGCTAACCATAACATCGAAGGATATTATATCATTACATTTATCTTTACAAGGCTAACCATAACATCCAAGGATATTATATCATTACATTTATATCTGCAAAGCTAACCATAACATCCAAGGATATTATATCATTACATTTATCTCTGCAAGGCTAACCCTAACATCGAAGGATATTATATCATTACATTTATATCTGCAAAGCTAACCATAACATCGAAGGATATTATATCATTACATTTATCTTTACAAGACTAACCACAACATCCAAGGATATTATATCATTACATTTATATCTGCAAAGCTAACCATAACATCCAGGGATATTATATCATTACATTTATCTCTGCAAAGCTAACCATAACATTCAAGGATATTATATCATTACATTTATCTCTGCAAGGCTAACCATAATATCCAAGGATATTATATCATTACATTTATATCTGCAAAGCTAACCATAACATCGAAGGATATTATATCATTACATTTATCTCTGCAAGGCTAACCATAACATCCAAGGATATTATATCATTACATTTATCTCTGCAAAGCTAACCATAACATTCAAGGATATTATATCATTACATTTATCTCTGCAAAGCTAACCATAACATCGAAGGATATTATATCATTACATTTATCCCTGCAAAGCTAACCATAACATCCAAGGATATTAAACCATTACATTTATCTCTGCAAGGCTAACCATAACATCCAAGGATATTATATCATTACATTTATCCCTGCAAGGCTAACCATAACATCCGCCCATATATTCATTACATTTATCTTTACAAAGCTAACCATAACATCCAAGGATATTATATCATTACATTTATCTCTGCAAAGCTAACCATAACATCCAAGGATATTATATCATTACATTTATCTCTGCAATGCTATCCATAACATCCAACGATATTATATCATTACATTTATCCCTGCAAGGCTAACAATAACATCCAAGGATATTAAACCATTACATTTATCTCTGCAAGGCTAACCATAACATCCAAGGATATTATATCATTACATTTATCCCTGCAAGGCTAACCATAACATCCGCCCATATATTCATTACATTTATCTTTACAAAGCTAACCATAACACCCAAGGATATTATATCATTACATTTATCTCTGCAAAGCTAACCATAACATCCATGGATATTATATCATTACATTTATCTCTGCAATGCTATCCATAACATCCAACGATATTATATCATTACATTTATCCCTGCAAGGCTAACCATAACATCCAAGGATATTAAACCATTACATTTATCTCTGCAATGCTATCCATAACATCCAACGATATTATATCATTACATTTATCCCTGCAAGGCTAACCATAACATCCGCCCATATATTCATTACATTTATCTCTGCAAGGCTAACCATAACTTCCAAAGATATTATATCATTACATTTATCCCTGCAAGGCTAACCATAACATCCAACGATATTATATCATTACATTTATCCCTGCAAGGCTAACCATAACATCCGCCCATATATTCATTACATTTATCTCTGCAAGGCTAACCATAACATCCAAGGATATTATATCATTACATTTATCTCTGCAAAGCTAACCATAACATCCAAGGATATTAAACCATTACATTTATCTCTGCAAGGCTAACCATAACATCCAAGGATATTATATCATTACATTTATCCCTGCAAGGCTAACCATAACATCCGCCCATATATTCATTACATTTATCTTTACAAAGCTAACCATAACATCCAAGGATATTATATCATTACATTTATCTCTGCAAAGCTAACCATAACATCCAAGGATATTATATCATTACATTTATCTCTGCAATGCTATCCATAACATCCAACGATATTATATCATTACATTTATCCCTGCAAGGCTAACCATAACATCCAAGGATATTAAACCATTACATTCATCTCTGCAAGGCTAACCATAACATCCAAGGATATTATATCATTACATTTATCTCTGCAAGGCTAACCATAACATCCAAGGATATTATATCATTACATTTATCCCTGCAAGGCTAACCATAACATCCAAAGATATTATATCATTACATTTATCCCTGCAAGGCTAACCATAACATCCAACGATATTATATCATTACATTTATCCCTGCAAGGCTAACCATAACATCCAAGGATATTAAACCATTACATTTATCTCTGCAAGGCTAACCATAACATCCAAGGATATTATATCATTACATTTATATCTGCAAAGCTAACCATAACATCGAAGGATATTATATCATTACATTTATCTTTACAAGGCTTACCATAACATCCAAGGATATTATATCATTACATTTATCTCTGCAAGGCTAACCATAACATCGAAGGATATTATATCATTACATTTATCTTTACAAGGCTAACCATAATATCCAAGGATATTATATCATTACATTTATATCTGCAAAGCTAACCATAACATCGAAGGATATTATATCATTACATTTATCTTTACAAGGCTAACCATAACATCCAAGGATATTATATCATTACATTTATATCTGCAAAGCTAACCATAACATCCAAGGATATTATATCATTACATTTATCTCTGCAAGGCTAACCCTAACATCGAAGGATATTATATCATTACATTTATATCTGCAAAGCTAACCATAACATCCAAGGATATTATATCATTACATTTACCTCTGCAAGGCTAACCATAACATCGAAGGATATTATATCATTACATTTATCTTTACAAGGCTAACCATAACATCCAAGGATATTATATCATTACATTTATATCTGCAAAGCTAACCATAACATCGAAGGATATTATATCATTACATTTATCTCTGCAAGGCTAACCCTAACATCGAAGGATATTATATCATTACATTTATATCTGCAAAGCTAACCATAACATCGAAGGATATTATATCATTACATTTATCTCTGCAAGGCTAACCCTAACATCGAAGGATATTATATCATTACATTTATATCTGCAAAGCTAACCATAACATCCAAGGATATTATATCATTACATTTATCTCTGCAAGGCTAACCCTAACATCGAAGGATATTATATCATTACATTTATATCTGCAAAGCTAACCATAACATCCAAGGATATTATATCATTACATTTATATCTGCAAAGCTAACCATAACATCGAAGGATATTATATCATTACATTTATCTTTACAAGGCTAACCATAACATCCAAGGATATTATATCATTACATTTATATCTGCAAAGCTAACCATAACATCCAAGGATATTATATCATTACATTTATCTCTGCAAGGCTAACCCTAACATCGAAGGATATTATATCATTACATTTATATCTGCAAAGCTAACCATAACATCGAAGGATATTATATCATTACATTTATCTTTACAAGACTAACCACAACATCCAAGGATATTATATCATTACATTTATATCTGCAAAGCTAACCATAACATCCAGGGATATTATATCATTACATTTATCTCTGCAAAGCTAACCATAACATTCAAGGATATTATATCATTACATTTATCTTTACAAGGCTAACCATAACATCCAAGGATATTAAATCATTACATTTATCTCTGCAAAGCTAACCATAACATCGAAGGATATTATATCATTACATTTATCTTTACAAGGCTAACCAAAACATCCAAGGATATTATATCATTACATTTATATCTGCAAAGCTAACCATAACATCCAAGGATATTATATCATTACATTTATCTCTGCAAGGCTAACCCTAACATCGAAGGATATTATATCATTACATTTATATCTGCAAAGCTAACCATAACATCCAAGGATATTATATCATTACATTTATCTCTGCAAAGCTAACCATAACATTCAAGGATATTATATCATTACATTTATCTTTACAAGGCTAACCATAACATCCAAGGATATTAAATCATTACATTTATCCCTGCAAAGCTAACCATAACATTCAAGGATATTATATCATTACATTTATCCCTGCAAGGCTAACCATAACATCCAAGGATATTAAATCATTACATTTATCCCTGCAAAGCTAACCATAACATTCAAGGATATTATATCATTACATTTATCCCTGCAAGGCTAACCATAACATCCAAGGATATTAAATCATTACATTTATCCCTGCAAATCTAACCATAACATCCAAGGATATTATATCATTACATTTATCTCTGCAAAGCTAACCATAACATTCAAGGATATTATATCATTACATTTATCTTTACAAGGCTAACCATAACATCCAAGGATATTAAATCATTACATTTATCCCTGCAAAGCTAACCATAACATTCAAGGATATTATATCATTACATTTATATCTGCAAAGCTAACCATAACATCCAAGGATATTATATCATTACATTTACCTCTGCAAGGCTAACCATAACATGGAAGGATATTATATCATTACATTTATCTTTACAAGGCTAACCATAACATCCAAGGATATTATATCATTACATTTATATCTGCAAAGCTAACCATAACATCGAAGGATATTATATCATTACATTTATCTCTGCAAGGCTAACCCTAACATCGAAGGATATTATATCATTACATTTATATCTGCAAAGCTAACCATAACATCGAAGGATATTATATCATTACATTTATCTCTGCAAGGCTAACCCTAACATCGAAGGATATTATATCATTACATTTATATCTGCAAAGCTAACCATAACATCCAAGGATATTATATCATTACATTTATCTCTGCAAGGCTAACCCTAACATCGAAGGATATTATATCATTACATTTATATCTGCAAAGCTAACCATAACATCCAAGGATATTATATCATTACATTTATATCTGCAAAGCTAACCATAACATCGAAGGATATTATATCATTACATTTATCTTTACAAGGCTAACCATAACATCCAAGGATATTATATCATTACATTTATATCTGCAAAGCTAACCATAACATCCAAGGATATTATATCATTACATTTATCTCTGCAAGGCTAACCCTAACATCGAAGGATATTATATCATTACATTTATATCTGCAAAGCTAACCATAACATCGAAGGATATTATATCATTACATTTATCTTTACAAGACTAACCACAACATCCAAGGATATTATATCATTACATTTATATCTGCAAAGCTAACCATAACATCCAGGGATATTATATCATTACATTTATCTCTGCAAAGCTAACCATAACATTCAAGGATATTATATCATTACATTTATCTCTGCAAGGCTAACCATAATATCCAAGGATATTATATCATTACATTTATATCTGCAAAGCTAACCATAACATCGAAGGATATTATATCATTACATTTATCTCTGCAAGGCTAACCATAACATCCAAGGATATTATATCATTACATTTATCTCTGCAAAGCTAACCATAACATTCAAGGATATTATATCATTACATTTATCTCTGCAAAGCTAACCATAACATCGAAGGATATTATATCATTACATTTATCCCTGCAAAGCTAACCATAACATCCAAGGATATTAAACCATTACATTTATCTCTGCAAGGCTAACCATAACATCCAAGGATATTATATCATTACATTTATCCCTGCAAGGCTAACCATAACATCCGCCCATATATTCATTACATTTATCTTTACAAAGCTAACCATAACATCCAAGGATATTATATCATTACATTTATCTCTGCAAAGCTAACCATAACATCCAAGGATATTATATCATTACATTTATCTCTGCAATGCTATCCATAACATCCAACGATATTATATCATTACATTTATCCCTGCAAGGCTAACAATAACATCCAAGGATATTAAACCATTACATTTATCTCTGCAAGGCTAACCATAACATCCAAGGATATTATATCATTACATTTATCCCTGCAAGGCTAACCATAACATCCGCCCATATATTCATTACATTTATCTTTACAAAGCTAACCATAACACCCAAGGATATTATATCATTACATTTATCTCTGCAAAGCTAACCATAACATCCATGGATATTATATCATTACATTTATCTCTGCAATGCTATCCATAACATCCAACGATATTATATCATTACATTTATCCCTGCAAGGCTAACCATAACATCCAAGGATATTAAACCATTACATTTATCTCTGCAATGCTATCCATAACATCCAACGATATTATATCATTACATTTATCCCTGCAAGGCTAACCATAACATCCGCCCATATATTCATTACATTTATCTCTGCAAGGCTAACCATAACTTCCAAAGATATTATATCATTACATTTATCCCTGCAAGGCTAACCATAACATCCAACGATATTATATCATTACATTTATCCCTGCAAGGCTAACCATAACATCCGCCCATATATTCATTACATTTATCTCTGCAAGGCTAACCATAACATCCAAGGATATTATATCATTACATTTATCTCTGCAAAGCTAACCATAACATCCAAGGATATTAAACCATTACATTTATCTCTGCAAGGCTAACCATAACATCCAAGGATATTATATCATTACATTTATCCCTGCAAGGCTAACCATAACATCCGCCCATATATTCATTACATTTATCTTTACAAAGCTAACCATAACATCCAAGGATATTATATCATTACATTTATCTCTGCAAAGCTAACCATAACATCCAAGGATATTATATCATTACATTTATCTCTGCAATGCTATCCATAACATCCAACGATATTATATCATTACATTTATCCCTGCAAGGCTAACCATAACATCCAAGGATATTAAACCATTACATTCATCTCTGCAAGGCTAACCATAACATCCAAGGATATTATATCATTACATTTATCTCTGCAAGGCTAACCATAACATCCAAGGATATTATATCATTACATTTATCCCTGCAAGGCTAACCATAACATCCAAAGATATTATATCATTACATTTATCCCTGCAAGGCTAACCATAACATCCAACGATATTATATCATTACATTTATCCCTGCAAGGCTAACCATAACATCCAAGGATATTAAACCATTACATTTATCTCTGCAAGGCTAACCATAACATCCAAGGATATTATATCATTACATTTATATCTGCAAAGCTAACCATAACATCGAAGGATATTATATCATTACATTTATCTTTACAAGGCTTACCATAACATCCAAGGATATTATATCATTACATTTATCTCTGCAAGGCTAACCATAACATCGAAGGATATTATATCATTACATTTATCTTTACAAGGCTAACCATAATATCCAAGGATATTATATCATTACATTTATATCTGCAAAGCTAACCATAACATCGAAGGATATTATATCATTACATTTATCTTTACAAGGCTAACCATAACATCCAAGGATATTATATCATTACATTTATATCTGCAAAGCTAACCATAACATCCAAGGATATTATATCATTACATTTATCTCTGCAAGGCTAACCCTAACATCGAAGGATATTATATCATTACATTTATATCTGCAAAGCTAACCATAACATCCAAGGATATTATATCATTACATTTACCTCTGCAAGGCTAACCATAACATCGAAGGATATTATATCATTACATTTATCTTTACAAGGCTAACCATAACATCCAAGGATATTATATCATTACATTTATATCTGCAAAGCTAACCATAACATCGAAGGATATTATATCATTACATTTATCTCTGCAAGGCTAACCCTAACATCGAAGGATATTATATCATTACATTTATATCTGCAAAGCTAACCATAACATCGAAGGATATTATATCATTACATTTATCTCTGCAAGGCTAACCCTAACATCGAAGGATATTATATCATTACATTTATATCTGCAAAGCTAACCATAACATCCAAGGATATTATATCATTACATTTATCTCTGCAAGGCTAACCCTAACATCGAAGGATATTATATCATTACATTTATATCTGCAAAGCTAACCATAACATCCAAGGATATTATATCATTACATTTATATCTGCAAAGCTAACCATAACATCGAAGGATATTATATCATTACATTTATCTTTACAAGGCTAACCATAACATCCAAGGATATTATATCATTACATTTATATCTGCAAAGCTAACCATAACATCCAAGGATATTATATCATTACATTTATCTCTGCAAGGCTAACCCTAACATCGAAGGATATTATATCATTACATTTATATCTGCAAAGCTAACCATAACATCGAAGGATATTATATCATTACATTTATCTTTACAAGACTAACCACAACATCCAAGGATATTATATCATTACATTTATATCTGCAAAGCTAACCATAACATCCAGGGATATTATATCATTACATTTATCTCTGCAAAGCTAACCATAACATTCAAGGATATTATATCATTACATTTATCTTTACAAGGCTAACCATAACATCCAAGGATATTAAATCATTACATTTATCTCTGCAAAGCTAACCATAACATCGAAGGATATTATATCATTACATTTATCTTTACAAGGCTAACCAAAACATCCAAGGATATTATATCATTACATTTATATCTGCAAAGCTAACCATAACATCCAAGGATATTATATCATTACATTTATCTCTGCAAGGCTAACCCTAACATCGAAGGATATTATATCATTACATTTATATCTGCAAAGCTAACCATAACATCCAAGGATATTATATCATTACATTTATCTCTGCAAAGCTAACCATAACATTCAAGGATATTATATCATTACATTTATCTTTACAAGGCTAACCATAACATCCAAGGATATTAAATCATTACATTTATCCCTGCAAAGCTAACCATAACATTCAAGGATATTATATCATTACATTTATCCCTGCAAGGCTAACCATAACATCCAAGGATATTAAATCATTACATTTATCCCTGCAAAGCTAACCATAACATTCAAGGATATTATATCATTACATTTATCCCTGCAAGGCTAACCATAACATCCAAGGATATTAAATCATTACATTTATCCCTGCAAATCTAACCATAACATCCAAGGATATTATATCATTACATTTATCTCTGCAAAGCTAACCATAACATTCAAGGATATTATATCATTACATTTATCTTTACAAGGCTAACCATAACATCCAAGGATATTAAATCATTACATTTATCCCTGCAAAGCTAACCATAACATTCAAGGATATTATATCATTACATTTATTCCTGCAAGGCTAACCATAACATCCAAGGATATTAAATCATTACATTTATCCCTGCAAAGCTAACCATAACATCCAAGGATATTATATCATTACATTTATCTCTGCAAAGCTAACCATAACATCCAAGGATATTAAATCATTACATTTATCCCTGCAAGGCTAACCATAACATCCAATGATATTATATCATTACATTTATCCCTGCAAGGCTATCCATAACATCCAAGGATATTAAATCATTACATTTATCCCTGCAAAGCTAACCATAACATCCAAGGATATTATATCATTACATTTATCTCTGCAAAGCTAACCATAACATCCAAGGATATTATATCATTACATTTATCTCTGCAAGGCTAACCATAACATCCAAGGATATTATATCATTACATTTATCTCTGCAAAGCTAACCATAACATCCAAGGATATTATATCATTACATTTATCTATGCAAGGCTAACCACAACATCCAAGGATATTATATCATTACATTTATCTCTGCAAAGCTAACCATAACATCGAAGGATATTATATCATTACATTTATCTCTGCAAGGCTAACCATAACATCCAAGGATATTATATCATTACATTTATATCTGCAAAGCTAACCATAACATCCAAGGATATTATATCATTACATTTATCTTTACAAGGCTAACCATAACATCCAAGGATATTATATCATTACATTTATCTCTGCAAAGCTAACCATAATATCCAAGGATATTATATCATTACATTTATCTCTGCAAGGCTAACCATAACATCCAAGGATATTATATCATTACATTTATCTCTGCAAAGCTAACCATAATATCCAAGGATATTATATCATTACATTTATCTCTGCAAAGCTAACCATAACATTCAAGGATATTATATCATTACATTTATCTTTACAAGGCTAACCATAACATCCAAGGATATTATATCATTACATTTATCTCTGCAAGGCTAACCATAATATTCAAGGATATTATATCATTACATTTATCTTTACAAGGCTAACCATAACATTCAAGGATATTATATCATTACATTTATATCTGCAAAGCTAACCATAACATCGAAGGATATTATATCATTACATTTATCCCTGCAAAGCTAACCATAACATCCAAGGATATTATATCATTACATTTATCTCTGCAAAGCTAACCATAACATCCAAGGATATTATATCATTACATTTATCTCTGCAAAGCTAACCATAACATCCAAGGATATTATATCATTACATTTATCTCTGCAAGGCTAACCATAACATCCAAGGATATTATATCATTACATTATCTCTGCAAAGCTAACCATAACATCCAAGGATATTATATCATTACATTTATCTCTGCAAGGCTAAGCATAACATCCAAGCATATTATATCATTACATTTATGTCTGCAAAGCTAACCATAACATCCAAGGATATTATATCATTACATTTATCTCTGCAAGGCTAACCATAACATCCAAGGATATTATATCATTACATTTATATCTGCAAAGCTAACCATAACATCCAAGGATATTATACCATAACATCCAAGGATATTATATCATTACATTTATCTCTGCAAAGCTAACCATAACATCCAAGGATATTATATTATTACATTTATCTCTGCAAGGCTAACCATAACATCCAAGGATATTATATCATTACATTTATCTCTGCAAAGCTAACCATAACACCCAAGGATATTATATCATTACATTTATCTCTGCAATACTAACCATAACATCCAAGGATATTATATCATTACATTTATCTCTGCAAGGCTAACCATAACATCCAAGAATATTATATCATTACATTTATCTCTGCAAAGCTAACCATAACATCCAAGGATATTATATCATTACATTTATCTCTGCAAGGCTAACCATAACAACCAAGGATATTATATCATTACATTTATTTTTACAATGCTAACCATAATATCCAAGGATATTATATCATTACATTTATCTCTGCAAGGCTAACCATAACATCGAAGGATATTATATCATTACATTTATCTTTACAAGGCTAACCATAATATCCAAGGATATTATATCATTACATTTATCTCTGCAAGGCTAACCATAACATCGAAGGATATTATATCATTACATTTATCTTTACAAGGCTAACCATAACATCCAAGGATATTATATCATTACATTTATATCTGCAAAGCTAACCATAACATCGAAGGATATTATATCATTACATTTATCCCTGCAAAGCTAACCATAACATCCAAGGATATTATATCATTACATTTATCTCTGCAAAGCTAACCATAATATCCAAGGATATTATATCATTACATTTATCTCTGCAAGGCTAACCATAACATCCAAGGATATTATATCATTACATTTATCTCTGCAAAGCTAACCATAATATCCAAGGATATTATATCATTACATTTATCTCTGCAAAGCTAACCATAACATTCAAGGATATTATATCATTACATTTATCTTTACAAGGCTAACCATAACATCCAAGGATATTATATCATTACATTTATCTCTGCAAGGCTAACCATAATATCCAAGGATATTATATCATTACATTTATCTCTGCAAAGCTAACCATAACATTCAAGGATATTATATCATTACATTTATCTTTACAAGGCTAACCATAACATTCAAGGATATTATATCATTACATTTATATCTGCAAAGCTAACCATAACATCGAAGGATATTATATCATTACATTTATCCCTGCAAAGCTAACCATAACATCCAAGGATATTATATCATTACATTTATCTCTGCAAAGCTAACCATAACATCCAAGGATATTATATCATTACATTTATCTCTGCAAGGCTAACCATAACATCCAAGGATATTATATCATTACATTTATCTCTGCAAAGCTAACCATAACATCCAAGGATATTATATCATTACATTTATCTCTGCAAGGCTAACCATAACATCCAAGGATATTATATCATTACATTTATGTCTGCAAAGCTAACCATAACATCCAAGGATACTATATCATTACATTTATCTCTGCAAGGCTAACCATAACATCCAAGGATATTATATCATTACATTTATATCTGCAAAGCTAACCATAACATCCAAGGATATTATATCATTACATTTATCTCTGCAAGGCTAACCATAACATCCAAGGATATTATATCATTACATTTATCTCTGCAAGGCTAACCATAACATCCAAGGATATTATATCATTACATTTATCTCTGCAAAGCTAACCATAACATCCAAGGATATTATATTATTACATTTATCTCTGCAAGGCTAACCATAACATCCAAGGATATTATATCATTACATTTATCTCTGCAAAGCTAACCATAACACCCAAGGATATTATATCATTACATTTATCTCTGCAAGGCTAACCATAACATCCAAGGATATTATATCATTACATTTATCTCTGCAAGGCTAACCATAACATCCAAGGATATTATATCATTACATTTATCTCTGCAAAGCTAACCATAACATCCAAGGATATTATATCATTACATTTATCTCTGCAAGGCTAACCATAACATCCAAGGATATTATATCATTACATTTATATCTGCAAAGCTAACCATAACATCCAAGGATATTATATCATTACATTTATCTCTGCAAGGCTAACCATAACATCCAAGGATATTATATCATTACATTTATCTCTGGAAAGCTAACCATAACATTCAAGGATATTATATCATTACATTTATCTCTGCAAAGCTAACCATAACATTCAAGGGTATTATATCATTACATTTATTTTTACAATGCTAACCATAATATCCAAGGATATTATATCATTACATTTATCTCTGCAAGGCTAACCATAACATCGAAGGATATTATATCATTACATTTATCTTTACAAGGCTAACCATAATATCCAAGGATATTATATCATTACATTTATCTCTGCAAGGCTAACCATAACATCGAAGGATATTATATCATTACATTTATCTTTACAAGGCTAACCATAATATCCAAGGATATTATATCATTACATTTATCTCTGCAAAGCTAACCATAACATTCAAGGATATTATATCATTACATTTATCTTTACAAGGCTAACCATAACGTCCAAGGATATTATATCATTACATTTATATCTGCAAAGCTAACCATAACATCGAAGGATATTATATCATTACATTTATCCCTGCAAAGCTAACCATAACATTCAAGGATATTATATCATTACATTTATCTTTACAAGGCTAACCATAACGTCCAAGGATATTATATCATTACATTTATATCTGCAAAGCTAACCATAACATCGAAGGATATTATATCATTACATTTATCCCTGCAAAGCTAACCATAACATCCAAGGATATTATATCATTACATTTATCTCTGCAAGGCTAACCATAACATCCAAGGATATTATATCATTACATTTATCTCGGCAAAGCTAACCATAACATCCAAGGATATTATATCATTACATTTATCTCTGCAAGGCTAACCATAACATCCAAGGATATTATATCATTACATTTATCTCTGCAAAGCTAGCCATAACATCCAAGGATATTATATCATTACATTTATCTCTGCAAGGCTAACCATAACATCCAGGGATATTATATCATTACATTTATATCTGCAAAGCTAACCATAACATCCAAGGATATTATATCATTACATTTATCTCTGCAAGGCTAACCATAACATCCAAGGATATTATATCATTACATTTATATCTGCAAAGCTAACCATAACATTCAAGGATATTATATCATTACATTTATCTTTACAAGGCTAACCATAACATTCAAGGATATTATATCATTACATTTATATCTGCAAAGCTAACCATAACATCGAAGGATATTATATCATTACATTTATCCCTGCAAAGCTAACCATAACATCCAAGGATATTATATCATTACATTTATCTCTGCAAAGCTAACCATAACATCCAAGGATATTATATCATTACATTTATCTCTGCAAGGCTAACCATAACATCCAAGGATATTATATCATTACATTTATCTCTGCAAAGCTAACCATAACATCCAAGGATATTATATCATTACATTTATCTCTGCAAGGCTAACCATAACATCCAAGGATATTATATCATTACATTTATGTCTGCAAAGCTAACCATAACATCCAAGGATACTATATCATTACATTTATCTCTGCAAGGCTAACCATAACATCCAAGGATATTATATCATTACATTTATATCTGCAAAGCTAACCATAACATCCAAGGATATTATATCATTACATTTATCTCTGCAAGGCTAACCATAACATCCAAGGATATTATATCATTACATTTATCTCTGCAAGGCTAACCATAACATCCAAGGATATTATATCATTACATTTATCTCTGCAAAGCTAACCATAACATCCAAGGATATTATATTATTACATTTATCTCTGCAAGGCTAACCATAACATCCAAGGATATTATATCATTACATTTATCTCTGCAAAGCTAACCATAACACCCAAGGATATTATATCATTACATTTATCTCTGCAAGGCTAACCATAACATCCAAGGATATTATATCATTACATTTATCTCTGCAAGGCTAACCATAACATCCAAGGATATTATATCATTACATTTATCTCTGCAAAGCTAACCATAACATCCAAGGATATTATATCATTACATTTATCTCTGCAAGGCTAACCATAACATCCAAGGATATTATATCATTACATTTATATCTGCAAAGCTAACCATAACATCCAAGGATATTATATCATTACATTTATCTCTGCAAGGCTAACCATAACATCCAAGGATATTATATCATTACATTTATCTCTGGAAAGCTAACCATAACATTCAAGGATATTATATCATTACATTTATCTCTGCAAAGCTAACCATAACATTCAAGGGTATTATATCATTACATTTATTTTTACAATGCTAACCATAATATCCAAGGATATTATATCATTACATTTATCTCTGCAAGGCTAACCATAACATCGAAGGATATTATATCATTACATTTATCTTTACAAGGCTAACCATAATATCCAAGGATATTATATCATTACATTTATCTCTGCAAGGCTAACCATAACATCGAAGGATATTATATCATTACATTTATCTTTACAAGGCTAACCATAATATCCAAGGATATTATATCATTACATTTATCTCTGCAAAGCTAACCATAACATTCAAGGATATTATATCATTACATTTATCTTTACAAGGCTAACCATAACGTCCAAGGATATTATATCATTACATTTATATCTGCAAAGCTAACCATAACATCGAAGGATATTATATCATTACATTTATCCCTGCAAAGCTAACCATAACATTCAAGGATATTATATCATTACATTTATCTTTACAAGGCTAACCATAACGTCCAAGGATATTATATCATTACATTTATATCTGCAAAGCTAACCATAACATCGAAGGATATTATATCATTACATTTATCCCTGCAAAGCTAACCATAACATCCAAGGATATTATATCATTACATTTATCTCTGCAAGGCTAACCATAACATCCAAGGATATTATATCATTACATTTATCTCGGCAAAGCTAACCATAACATCCAAGGATATTATATCATTACATTTATCTCTGCAAGGCTAACCATAACATCCAAGGATATTATATCATTACATTTATCTCTGCAAAGCTAGCCATAACATCCAAGGATATTATATCATTACATTTATCTCTGCAAGGCTAACCATAACATCCAGGGATATTATATCATTACATTTATATCTGCAAAGCTAACCATAACATCCAAGGATATTATATCATTACATTTATCTCTGCAAGGCTAACCATAACATCCAAGGATATTATATCATTACATTTATATCTGCAAAGCTAACCATAACATCCAAGGATATTATATCATTACATTTATCTCTGCAAGGCTAACCATAACATCCAAGGATATTATATCATTACATTTATCTCTGCAAAGCTAACCATAACATCCAAGGATATTTTATCATTACATTTATCTCTGCAAGGCTAACCATAACATCCAAGGATATTATATCATTACATTTATCTCTGCAAGGCTAACCATAACATCCAAGGATATTATATCATTACATTTATCTCTGCAAAGCTAACCATAACATCCAAGGATATTATATCATTACATTTATCTCTGCAAGGCTAACCATAACATCCAAGGATATTATATCATTACATTTATCTCTGCAAGGCTAACCATAACATCCAAGGATATTATATCATTACATTTATCTCTGCAAAGCTAACCATAACATCCAAGGATATTTTATCATTACATTTATCTCTGCAAGGCTAACCATAACATCCAAGGATATTATATCATTACATTTATCTCTGCAAGGCTAACCATAACATCCAAGGATATTATATCATTACATTTATCTCTGCAAGGCTAACCATAACATCCAAGGATATTATATCATTACATTTATCTCTGCAAGGCTAACCATAACATCCAAGGATATTATATCATTACATTTATCCCTGCAAAGCTAACCATAACATCCAAGAATATTATATCATTACATTTATCTCTGCAAGGCTAACCATAACATCCAAGGATATTATATCATTACATTTATCTCTGCAAAGCTAACCATAACATCGAAGGATATTATATCATTACATTTATCCCTGCAAAGCTAACCATAACATTTAAGGATATTATACATTACATTTATTTTTACAATGCTAACCATAATATCCAAGGATATTATATCATTACATTTATGTCTGCAAAGTTAACCATAACATCCAAGGATATTATACCATTACATTTATCTTTAAAATAATACCATTCAACATAATAATTCTATTTTAAAATAGTGCTTGCTTATATATATATATATATATATATATATATATATATATATATATATATATATATCCACACTGCAGAGATTACACGGCGCAGTGTAGGCAATCTAACACCAGTCATACCTCTGAAACTGTGAACCTTTACCAAATATATCTGGGGGAAATGTGAAGCACAGAATACAGTACTTATTTATAGTAAAGGGAACAAGACAGAAGTATAGATCTTACTAGGACACTTCCGTTGTGGTACGCTTATACTTGCAGGGTTGTATCCTACCTGAAGAGGTGTAATGATAAATGGACCTTTATTAAGCAACATAGCTCTGTACAAGAGTGTTGTGCAAGAGGGTCAGCATGATTGGCCACTTGGAATGCAATATACGGGCAAAGTGAATATCTTATAAGGCTGCCAAGACTATTCGCCCATAAGCAAGCATTCGTACTCAGTACACGTGGTTCTTATCCCTGGAACTGTGCAGCAGCTACGTGCATACATACATAGATTTACTATTTATACAACGTTCAAATTCAGGCAATAGATATTTTTGAAACGGTTTTTCATTACATAAAATAATTAAAAAGTGGTTTCTTACATATTCTGATTTATCGTAACACACAGAGATCAATATTGTCGGAACAGTTATACTTTATGCAAGTTGTTACCGAGTTATTTCTACAAGAAACTATAGTTGCCTAACTGCTTGCTCTCCTAACAAGGAAGTACTGCTTGCTATCCTAACAAGGAGGTACTGCTTGCTATCCTAACAAGGAGGTAACTGCTTGATCTCCTAACAAGGAGGTAACTGCTTGCTCTCCTAACAAGGAGGTAACTGCTTGCTCTCCTAACAAGGAAGTACTGCTTGCTATCCTAACAAGGAGGTACTGCTTGCTATCCTAACAAGGAGGTAACTGCTTGATCTCCTAACAAGGAGGTAACTGCTTGCTATCCTAACAAGGAGGTAACTGCTTGATCTCCTAACAAGGAGGTAACTGCTTGCTCTCCTAACAAGGAGGTAACTGCTTGCTATCCTAACAAGGAGGTACTGCTTGCTATCCTAACAAGGAGGTAACTGCTTGCTCTCCTAACAAGGAGGTACTGCTTGCTATCCTAACAAGGAGGTAACTGCTTGCTCTCCTAACAAGGAGGTACTGCTTGCTATCCTAACAAGGAGGTAACTGCTTGCTCTCCTAACAAGGAGGTAACTGCTTGATCTCCTAACAAGGAGGTAACTGCTTGCTATCCTAACAAGGAGGTACTGCTTGCTCTCCTAACAAGGAGGTACTGCTTGCTATCCTAACAAGGAGGTAACTGCTTGATCTCCTAACAAGGAGGTAACTGCTTGCTATCCTAACAAGGAGGTACTGCTTGCTATCCTAACAAGGAGGTACTGCTTGCTATCCTAACAAGGAGGTAACTGCTTGCTATCCTAACAAGGAGGTACTGCTTGCTATCCTAACAAGGAGGTAACTGCTTGCTATCCTAACAAGGAGGTACTGCTTGCTATCCTAACAAGGAGGTAACTGCTTGATCTCCTAACAAGGAGGTAACTGCTTGATCTCCTAACAAGGAGGTAACTGCTTGCTATCCTAACAAGGAGGTACTGCTTGCTATCCTAACAAGGAGGTACTGCTTGCTATCCTAACAAGGAGGTAACTGCTTGCTATCCTAACAAGGAGGTACTGCTTGCTATCCTAACAAGGAGGTAACTGCTTGCTCTCCTAACAAGGAGGTAACTGCTTGATCTCCTAACAAGGAGGTAACTGCTTGCTATCCTAACAAGGAGGTACTGCTTGCTATCCTAACAAGGAGGTAACTGCTTGATCTCCTAACAAGGAGGTAACTGCTTGCTCTCCTAACAAGGAAGTACTGCTTGCTATCCTAACAAGGAGGTACTGCTTGCTATCCTAACAAGGAGGTAACTGCTTGATCTCCTAACAAGGAGGTAACTGCTTGCTCTCCTAACAAGGAGGTAACTGCTTGCTCTCCTAACAAGGAAGTAACTACTTGCTCTCCTAACAAGGAGGTAACTGCTTGCTGTCCTAACAAGTAAGTAACTACTTGCTCTCCTAACAAGGAAGTAACTGCTTGCTCTCCTAACAAGGAGGTAACTGCTTGCTCTCCTAACAAGGAGGTAACTGCTTGCTCTCCTAACAAGGAGGTAACTGCTTGCTCTCCTAACCAGGAAGTAACTGCTTGCTCTCCTAACAAGGAGGTAACTGCTTGCTCTCCTAACCAGGAAGTAACTGCTTGCTCTCCTAACAAGTAAGTAACTGCTTGCTCTCCTAACAAGTAAGTAACTGCTTGCTCTCCTAACAAGGAGGTAACTGCTTGCTCTCCTAACAAGGAGGTAACTGCTTGCTCTCCTAACAAGGAGGTAACTGCTTGCTCTCCTAACCAGGAAGTAACTGCTTGCTCTCCTAACAAGGAGGTAACTGCTTGCTCTCCTAACCAGGAAGTAACTGCTTGCTCTCCTAACAAGGAGGTAACTGCTTGCTCTCCTAACAAGTAAGTAACTACTTGCTCTCCTAACAAGGAGGTAACTGCTTGCTCTCCTAACCAGGAAGTAACTGCTTGCTCTCCTAACAAGGAGGTAACTGCTTGCTCTCCTAACAAGTAAGTAACTACTTGCTCTCCTAACAAGTAAGTAACTGCTTGCTCTCCTAACAAGGAGGTAACTGCTTGCTCTCCTAACAAGTAAGTAACTACTTGCTCTCCTAACAAGGAGGTAACTACTTGCTCTCCTAACCAGGAAGTAACTGCTTGCTTTCCTAACAAGGAGGTAACTGCTTGCTCTCCTAACAAGTAAGTAACTACTTGCTCTCCTAACAAGTAAGTAACTGCTTGCTCTCCTAACAAGGAGGTAACTGCTTGCTCTCCTAACAAGGAGGTAACTGCTTGCTCTCCTAACAAGTAAGTAACTACTTGCTCTCCTAACAAGGAGGTAACTACTTGCTCTCCTAACCAGGAAGTAACTGCTTGCTCTCCTAACAAGGAGGTAACTGCTTGCTCTCCTAACAAGGAGGTAACTGCTTGCTCTCCTAACCAGGAAGTAACTGCTTGCTCTCCTAACAAGGAGGTAACTGCTTGCTCTCCTAACAAGGAGGTAACTGCTTGCTCTCCTAACAAGGAGGTAACTGCTTGCTCTCCTAACAAGTAAGTAACTACTTGCTCTCCTAACAAGGAGGTAACTGCTTGCTCTCCTAACAAGTAAGTAACTACTTGCTCTCCTAACAAGTAAGTAACTGCTTGCTCTCCTAACAAGGAGGTAACTGCTTGCTCTCCTAACAAGTAAGTAACTGCTTGCTCTCCTAACAAGGAGGTAACTGCTTGCTCTCCTAACAAGGAGGTAACTGCTTGCTCTCCTAACAAGGAGGTAACTGCTTGCTCTCCTAACAAGTAAGTAACTACTTGCTTTCCTAACAAGTAAGTAACTGCTTGCTCTCCTAACAAGGAGGTAACTGCTTGCTCTCCTAACAAGGAGGTAACTGCTTGCTCTCCTAACAAGGAGGTAACTGCTTGCTCTCCTAACCAGGAAGTAACTGTTTGCTCTCCTAACAAGGAGGTAACTGCTTGCTCTCCTAACCAGGAAGTAACTGCTTGCTCTCCTAACAAGGAGGTAACTGCTTGCTCTCCTAACCAGGAAGTAACTGCTTGCTCTCCTAACAAGGAGGTAAATGCTTGCTCTCCTAACCAGGAAGTAACTGCTTGCTCTCCTAACAAGGAGGTAACTGCTTGCTCTCCTAACCAGGAAGTAACTGCTTGCTCTCCTAACAAAGAAGTAACTGCTTGCTCTCCTAACAAAGAAGTAACTGCTTGCTCTCCTAACAAGGAGGTAACTGCTTCCTCTCCTAACAACGAAGTAACTGCTTGCTCTCCTAACAAGGAGGTAACTGCTTGCTCTCCTAACAAAGAAGTAACTGCTTGCTCTCCTAACAAGGAGGTAACTGCTTGCTCTCCTAACAAGGAGGTAACTGCTTGCTCTCCTAACCAGGAAGTAACTGCTTGCTCTCCTAACAAAGAAGTAACTGCTTGCTCTCCTAACAAAGAAGTAACTGCTTGCTCTCCTAACAAGGAGGTAACTGCTTCCTCTCCTAACAAAGAAGTAACTACTTGCTCTCCTAACAAAGAAGTAACTGCTTGCTCTCCTAACAAGGAAGTAACTGCTTGCTCTCCTAACAAGGAAGTAACTGCCTGCGCTCCTAACAAGGAAGTAACTGCTTGCACTCCTAACAAGGAAGTAACTGCTTGTTCTCCTAACAAGGAAGTAACTGCCTGCGCTCCTATCAAGGAAGTAACTGCTTGCTCTCCTAACAATGAACAACTGCTTGCTCTCCTAACAAGGAAGTAACTGCTTGCGCTCTTAAAAAAGGAAGTAACTGCTTGTTCTCCTAACAAAGGAAGTAACTGCCTGCGCTCCTAACAAGGAAGTAACTGCTTGCGCTCCTAACAAGGAAGTAACTGCTTGTTCTCCTAACAAGGAAGTAGCTGCCTGCGCTCCTAACAAGGAAGTAACTGCTTGTTCTCCTAACAAGGAAGTAACTGCCTGCGCTCCTAACAAGGAAGTAACTGCTTGCGTTCCTAACAAGGAAGTAACTGCTTGTTCTCCTAACAAGGAAGTAACTGCCTGCGCTCCTAACAAGGAAGTAACTGCTTGTTCTCCTAACAAGGAAGTAACTGTCTGCGCTCCTAACAAGGAAGTAACTACTTGCTCTCCTAACAAGGAAGTACTGCTTGCTCTCCTAACAAGGATGTAACTACTTGCTCTCCTAACAAGGAAGTAACTACTTGCTCTCCTAACAAGGAAGTAACTACTTGTTCTCCTAACAAGGAAGTAACTGCCTTCGCTCCTAACAAGGAAGTAACTACTTGCTCTCCTAACAAGGAAGTACTGCTTGCTCTCCTACTAAGGAAGTAACTAATTTCTCTCCTAACAAGGAAGTAACTACTAGCTCTCCTAACAAGGAAGTAACTACTTGCTCTCCTAACAAGGAAGTAACTACTTGCTCTCCTAACAAGGAAGTAAGTACTTTCTCTCCTAACAAGGAAGTAACTACTTGCTCTCCTAACAAGGAAGTACTGCTTGCTCTCCTAACAAGGAAGTAACTACTTGCTCTCCTAACAAGTAAGTAACTACTTGCTCTCCTAACAAGGAAGTAACTGCTTGCTCTCCTAACAAGGAAGTAACTTCTTGCTCTCCTAACAAGGAAGTACTGCTTGCTCTCCTAACAAGGAAGTAACTGCTTGCTCTCCTAACAAGGAAGTAACTGCTTGCTCACCTAACAAGGAAGTAACTGCTTGCTCTCCTAACAAGGGAGTACTGCTTGCTCTCCTAACAAGGAAGTAACTGCTTGCTCTTCTAACAAGGAAGTAACTGCTTGCGCTCCTAACAAGGAAGTAACTGCTTGTTCTCCTAACAAGGAAGTAACTGCCTGCGCTCCTAACAAGGAAGTAACTGCTTGTTCTCCTAACAAGGAAGTAACTGCCTGCGCTCCTAACAAGGAAGTAACTGCTTGCGTTCCTAACAAGGAAGTAACTGTTTGTTCTCCTAACAAGGAAGTAACTGCCTGCGCTCCTAACAAGGAAGTAACTGCTTGCTCTCCTAACAAGGAAGTAACTGCTTGCTTTCCTAACAAGGAAGTACTGCTTGCTCTCCTAACAAGGAAGTAACTGCTTGCTCTCCTAACAAGGAAGGACTGCTTGCTCTCCTAACAAGGAAGGACTGCTTGCTCTCCTAACAAGGAAGTAACTGCTTGCTCTCCTAACAAGGAAGTAACTGCTTGCTCTCCTAACAAGGAAGTAACTGCTTGCTCTCCTAACAATGAAGTACTGCTTGCTCTCCTAACAAGGAAGTAACTGCTTGCTCTTCTAACAAGAAAGTAACTGCTTGCTCTCCTAACAAAGAAGTAACTGCTTGCTCTCCTAACAAGGAGGTAACTGCTTCCTCTCCTAACAAAGAAGTAACTACTTGCTCTCCTAACAAAGAAGTAACTGCTTGCTCTCCTAACAAGGAAGTAACTGCTTGCTCTCCTAACAAGGAAGTAACTGCCTGCGCTCCTAACAAGGAAGTAACTGCTTGCACTCCTAACAAGGAAGTAACTGCTTGTTCTCCTAACAAGGAAGTAACTGCCTGCGCTCCTATCAAGGAAGTAACTGCTTGCTCTCCTAACAATGAACAACTGCTTGCTCTCCTAACAAGGAAGTAACTGCTTGCGCTCTTAAAAAAGGAAGTAACTGCTTGTTCTCCTAACAAAGGAAGTAACTGCCTGCGCTCCTAACAAGGAAGTAACTGCTTGCGCTCCTAACAAGGAAGTAACTGCTTGTTCTCCTAACAAGGAAGTAGCTGCCTGCGCTCCTAACAAGGAAGTAACTGCTTGTTCTCCTAACAAGGAAGTAACTGCCTGCGCTCCTAACAAGGAAGTAACTGCTTGCGTTCCTAACAAGGAAGTAACTGCTTGTTCTCCTAACAAGGAAGTAACTGCCTGCGCTCCTAACAAGGAAGTAACTGCTTGTTCTCCTAACAAGGAAGTAACTGTCTGCGCTCCTAACAAGGAAGTAACTACTTGCTCTCCTAACAAGGAAGTACTGCTTGCTCTCCTAACAAGGATGTAACTACTTGCTCTCCTAACAAGGAAGTAACTACTTGCTCTCCTAACAAGGAAGTAACTACTTGTTCTCCTAACAAGGAAGTAACTGCCTTCGCTCCTAACAAGGAAGTAACTACTTGCTCTCCTAACAAGGAAGTACTGCTTGCTCTCCTACTAAGGAAGTAACTAATTTCTCTCCTAACAAGGAAGTAACTACTAGCTCTCCTAACAAGGAAGTAACTACTTGCTCTCCTAACAAGGAAGTAACTACTTGCTCTCCTAACAAGGAAGTAAGTACTTTCTCTCCTAACAAGGAAGTAACTACTTGCTCTCCTAACAAGGAAGTACTGCTTGCTCTCCTAACAAGGAAGTAACTACTTGCTCTCCTAACAAGTAAGTAACTACTTGCTCTCCTAACAAGGAAGTAACTGCTTGCTCTCCTAACAAGGAAGTAACTTCTTGCTCTCCTAACAAGGAAGTACTGCTTGCTCTCCTAACAAGGAAGTAACTGCTTGCTCTCCTAACAAGGAAGTAACTGCTTGCTCACCTAACAAGGAAGTAACTGCTTGCTCTCCTAACAAGGGAGTACTGCTTGCTCTCCTAACAAGGAAGTAACTGCTTGCTCTTCTAACAAGGAAGTAACTGCTTGCGCTCCTAACAAGGAAGTAACTGCTTGTTCTCCTAACAAGGAAGTAACTGCCTGCGCTCCTAACAAGGAAGTAACTGCTTGTTCTCCTAACAAGGAAGTAACTGCCTGCGCTCCTAACAAGGAAGTAACTGCTTGCGTTCCTAACAAGGAAGTAACTGTTTGTTCTCCTAACAAGGAAGTAACTGCCTGCGCTCCTAACAAGGAAGTAACTGCTTGCTCTCCTAACAAGGAAGTAACTGCTTGCTTTCCTAACAAGGAAGTACTGCTTGCTCTCCTAACAAGGAAGTAACTGCTTGCTCTCCTAACAAGGAAGGACTGCTTGCTCTCCTAACAAGGAAGGACTGCTTGCTCTCCTAACAAGGAAGTAACTGCTTGCTCTCCTAACAAGGAAGTAACTGCTTGCTCTCCTAACAAGGAAGTAACTGCTTGCTCTCCTAACAATGAAGTACTGCTTGCTCTCCTAACAAGGAAGTAACTGCTTGCTCTCCTAACAAGAAAGTAACTGCTTGCTCTCCTAACAAGGAAGTAACTGCTTGCTCTCCTAACAAGGAAGTAACTGCTTGCTCTCCTAACAAGGAAGTACTGCTTGCTCTCCTAACAAGGAAGTACTGCTTGCTCTCCTAACAAGGAAGTAACTGCTTGCTCTCCTAACAAGGAAGTACTGCTTGCTCTCCTAACAAGGAAGTAACTGCTTGCTCTCCTAACAAGAAAGTAACTGCTTGCTCTCCTAACAAGGAAGTAACTGCTTGCTCTCCTAACAAGGAAGTAACTGCTTGCTCTCCTAACAAGGAAGTACTGCTTGCTCTCCTAACAAGGAAGTAACTGCTTGCTCTCCTAACAAGGAAGTAACTGCTTGCTCTCCTAACAAGGAAGTAACTGCTTGCTCTCCTAACAAGGAAGTAACTGCTTGCTCTCCTAACAAGGAAGTAACTGCTTGCTCTCCTAACAAGGAAGTAACTGCTTGCTCTCCTAACAAGGAAGTAACTGCTTGCTCTCCTAACAAGGAAGTAACTGGTTGCTCTCCTAACAAGGAAGTACTACTTGCTCTCCTAACAAGGAAGTAACTGCTTGCTCTCCTAACAAGGAAGTACTGCTTGCTCTCCTAACAAGGAAGTAACTACTTGCTCTCCTAACAAGGAAGTAGGGAATGTTACTGTTAAGGACATTCGTATTATTTCTTAGTGTGTTTAAACATAAAACCATACAGTCCTTTTTTTTTGAATATAAAATCGTTCAGTTTTACTGGTCCCACCATATTTTGGATGATCTATCTACTTTTAATTTAGTTTTGTTATTTTATTTTTTATTTTATTGACACTATTGTTTTATGGTTTGTTATACTTTCATAGTTTTTATGATTGTTATTTTTCATTACTTTTCACTTTATAATACTATTTTTTTCAGCTTTATGTTATAATTTTCACTGCATTAAACCTTAAATGTTTGTTACAGGTAAGTTCTGAAGATGGATTAGCATTCTCTGAAACCAGTATCACTATAAGAAACATATATTAGAGGATTTAGGTACCTCTCAGTATGTATGTGCTTCACATTATTTATGTTGTAAGGGTTGTGGAAATATTCCAAACATTACTTTAGTCAAGTTTTATCAACACGAAAGTAGCCCTCAGGCAATGGTCTCTGACCGCATTATGGAGAAGCGTGTTGGCGGGGGGGGGGGGGTTAGCAGGGGTAAGAGTAAACAAAGACGGTTAAAGATTTAGTCGAGCAGCACTGTTTAGGTTTTGAAAATGAAGTCATTCCGAAACGCGTCAACAGAGGGAAATTGTTGGAAAGGGAGAAAAATGTTCCCGAATATATAATCCTAATTTTCTTTCGCGTTATCCTGAATATATGTTTTGTTACTTGAAAACATATTTTTATCTCTGATTCTGTGTATCCTGGCACTTTGCCGCTAGAGTCGGGAATAGCTTTAAATCCAGGTCGGTGTACAGGACGCCTGTAAACATTCGCCCTTAATCCTTCGTATATCCATGTATAAAAGTACTTAGTGTATCCGGGATACTAAGTATTCCAGGTACCAGTCAGAAACCTAGCCGAAATATATTACACTATTATTCTACATTTTCTTTTTAAGGGTAGAAATAAATAATGATGTGGTCAGTATAGACCAAGTCTGCGTCAGAGATGCAACTTAGATGTTGAACCCAATTAATGTTTCCCCGATTCTACTTGCCACACTCTATCTCGGTCACAGTGGAAGTGCTGAGCCCACACCACACTGTGACCCGGACTGAGACCCCAGAGGGGTTCCTGCGTAAATAATTGTCTCCCACTTCCATGGTTAGTGGAAACTACACATTGTCGTACTCCTCCATATAACTCACATCAGAGGGGTTCCTGTGCCCATTTACCGCTCCCTAGTCCGGACGTAGCTCCGCATTGAACTCACTTCAGAGGAGTTCCAGTGCCCATTTCCCAGTCCTAAGTCCAGCAAGTCTCACGCCTGTTGTAGTCCCCCGTAGAAGTCATCACACTCTCCTACTTTTTGGTAGAAGATCTTTCCCTAACATAAGTTACTCGTCTCCTTAAAACAAAATTAAAGTTACCATTTACACCATTCGCACCATTATTAAAGGGTGCTCTGTTTCCTGTGTAATTTCTCAGGCAGTCCTAAACGCACGTAAAGTGGTGACCACTGTTACGGACGTGTGTTTCGAGTGATTTTACAACGAATCTAACGACCCAACTGAGGGAATAATGAGCAAGTAATGGGGTGGAAGCTGTAAAGCCTATCTGCGTACGTGACGCTCTGCTGGCGTTATTGCCCTAAAGCACGTAATGTTTGCTGTATTGTGATTGTATTAAAGTTGACAGCATGGTGCAGTAAAATGTTATCACCTTGACCTGTGCTGTTCTATCTGCGAACACGCTCTGGGTTAGTATGCCCGTGCCGTGTTGCGAGTAGACACTGATAGAGAGTTGGTTCACAGGCTCACGTGACGTCATAATGGCTCTTCTATATGCTGTATTGTGATTGTATTAAAGTTGACAGCATGGTGCAGTAAAATATTATTAGTTTGGCAGTCACCTTGACCTGTGCTGTTCTAATTGCGAACACGCTCTGGGTTAGTATGCCCGTGCCTTACAAGGGAATGTTGCGAGTAGACACTGATAGAGAGTTGGTTCACAGGCTCACGTGACGTCATAATGGTTCTTCTATATGCTGTGCCAAGGGATTGTAAAATGCCCCTACCTTTGCCCTAACTATTGGTTACAATCCTATAGTAGTACCCTTCGGATGTGGCAATAGTCGTGCTGGCTGGAAACTAAACATAATGAAGTATTGTGTAATAGCGAAGAGGACAGGCGTAGTGGGTAGTAGGTCTCCCAAGGATAAGATGCTTAGAATGAGGAGATAAAATTAAACCGTGTCTTGTTGGAGGCCATGATGAAGAGGTAGTTTTATTTCTAAAAACAAGTTTTTAAATTATAAGAGAACTATAGGAGTAACAGAGAACTCCCTTGGAGTAACAGAGATCAATAGGAGAAACAGAGAACAATAGGAGCAACAGAGAATTCCCTTGGAATAACAGAGAACTATAGGAGCAACAGAGAATTCCCTTGGAGTAACAGAGAACTATAGGAGCAACAGAGAATTCCCTTGGAGTAACAGAGAATTCCTTTTGAGTAACAGAGAACAATAGGAGCAACAGAGAATTCCCTTGGAGTAACAGAGAAGAATATTAGCAACAGAGAATTCCCTTGGAATAACAAAGAACAGTAGGAGAAACAGAGAATTCCCTTTGAGTAACAGAGAACAATAGGAGCAACAGAGAATTCCCTTGGAGTAACAGAGAACAATAGGAGCAACAGAGAATTCCCTTGGAGTAACAGAAAACAATTGGAGCAACAGAGAATTCCCTTGGAATAACAGAGAACTATAGGAGCAACAGAGAATTCCCTTGGGGTAACAGAGAACTATAGGAGTAGTAGAGAATTCCCTTGGAGTAACAGAGAACAATAGGAGCAACAGAGAATTCCCTTGGAGTAACAGAGAACAATAGGAGCAACAGAGAATTCCCTTGGAGTAACAGAAAACAATAGGAGCAACAGAGAATTCCCTTGGAGTAACAGAGAGGAGCAACAGAGAATTCCCTTGGAGTAACAGAAAACAATTGGAGCAACAGAGAACTATAGGAGCAACAGAGAACTATAGGAGTAAAAGAGAAGTATAGGAGTAACAGAGAACACCCTTGGAATGACGGAGAACTGTTAGGTTCCTAGACTTGAGAAGGGTGCCTAGAATAGGGGAAGTTATTGGCCAGTGGGGATACGTTGCACCAGCTGTAGGGAGGTGCATGGCACGTGAAGCCTTCTGGACCTCCGCTGGTTTTCCATGGAATAACGGAAGTTACAAACACCCCAAGTGAAATCTCCAACCCTTTATCTTTTACACTTTATAATAAAAAGGGTTGAGATTTTCGCTTGATTTACTCTCCCTCGGTCTGTCGACCTTGAGCTTTATTTAAAAAATTTTTTTTTTATATTTAATAATAAAGTAGTATAATAGGAAAATAATTTCTGTAATTAACTGTAGTGTGGTGGAGTTCGAGAGACGGGGTTGTACTTTAAAGTGTAGAATATTGGCAGGAACCTGTGGCAGTCTATAAACTTGGAGCAAAGTTGGGGGATGCGGTTTCCTGGACGGAAGTGAACCGCGCATCCTCTCAAGTCTATTTTATTACAGATTTTAATTACCTTTACATTTTGCAGTTGATTGTCTCAACACCCCTAAATTCCAAATACATTTACTCTTAGCCTTAACATTGAGCTTAGCTTCGCTCAACTTTGGTTCTGTCACTTAGCTCCCGCATTCTTCTGCTGTTACATATTCGGCATCCATCTAACCATCGTCCTTCTGGAATGTTGTAGACGCGCGCATTGCGAAAGCGTCATCGCTAACCCCCCTGTCGGGGACTGTTAGCCATAATACTGACGTCTGTCTCTTTGCAAGTTTTATAAAAGTCTAAATGTAGTAAAGGCTTCATACGGTCTCTCCTCCACAGCCATCGTTTGCCTCATTCCCACATTCTCCATGACGACAATACTTGTTTGCATTTTCAAAGCCTGCAGCTAAGTACGAGTGTATTGAGGGAACACATCGCCCAGTAGAGGTTTCAAATACATTTCCGGATATCTTACTTATTAGTACACTTTGTATGGTTTATACAGTATAAATTTAATCACGTATTTGAAACTTTGTACCTGTGTTTAACGGAAAATTAGGTAAAATTGCGACAAAAATTGAAGCACAGCCTTTAAAATGTAAGTTTTTCTCGAAAGTGCACGGGTGTTTTAAATTGGAATCATATGATGTAAAGGTGATATGTTACATTACAGTTAAGGCTTTAAGAAGAATGTGTATTGATAAATATATTTTTTGGGCAGTGTGTCACAAATTAACATTTAAGGTCGTTAATTTTTTTTAAAAGGAAATCAGGGCTTATCTTTGCAATCAAATCTAACGTAGAGAAAGCAATCCAGAACTGGAATCGATTACCTGAACGGTTTTATTACTAAGCTGCTCGCTAAACGTTCGATTAAATCAAGATTTTGGCCAAGTAGGGTGCTTATCATGGAGGGGCAATTATTTGAACATATTCCCAGTCGAATGAAGGCGGGCAAACAATGTTAAAATGCAAGCTACAGGGCGGGTAAGGAAGGCATGCTTGGCAACACTAAATGCTAAGGCAACAACGCTTTCAATAACCACCTTCGCGCGCTTGTCTGCTGTAGATCGCGTAGCGGGACGGATCTGTGGATTGGCCTACACTTGGCTTCTATTGCACGAGTTATTTCGGGCCTTGCTATCCCTCGCTAGTTCCAATAACAACCTTCGCGCACCTGTCTGCTGTAGATCGCGTAGCGGGACGGATCTGTGGATTGGCCTACACTTGGCTTCTATTGCACGAGTTATTTCGGGCCTTGCTATCCCTCGATAGTTTCAATAACAACCTTCGCGCGCTTGTCTGCTGTAGATCACGTAGCGGGACGGATCTGTGGATTGGCCTACACTTGGCTCCTATTGTACGAGTTATTTCGGGCCTTGCTATCCCTCGCTAGTTCCAATAACAACCTTCACGCGCTTGTCTGCTGTAGATCGCGTAGCGGGACGGATCTGTGGATTGGCCTACACTTGGCTTCTATTGTTCGAGTTATTTCGGGCCTTGCTATCCCTCGCTAGTTCCAATAACAACCTTCGCGCGCTTGTCTGCTGTAGATCGCGTAGCGGGACGGATCTGTGGATTGGCCTACACTTGCTTCTATTGTACGAGTTATTTCGGGCCTTGCTATCCCTCGCTAGTTCTAATAACAACCTTCGCGCGCTTGTCTGCTGTAGATCACGTAGCGGGACGGATCTGTGGATTGGCCTACACTTGGCTTCTATTGCACGAGTTATTTCGGGCCTTGCTATCCCTCGCTAGTTCCAATAACAACCTTCGCGCGCTTGTCTGCTGTAGATCGCGTAGCGGGACGGATCTGTGGATTGGACTACACTTGGCTTCTATTGCACGAGTTATTTCGGGCCTTGCTATCCTTCGCTAGTTCCAATAACAACCTTCGCGCGCTTGTCTGCTGTAGATCGCGTAGCGGGACGGATGTGGATTGGCTTACACTTGGCTTCTATTGTACGAGTTATTTCGTGCCTTGCTATCCCTCGCTAGTTCCAATAACAACCCTCGCGCGCTTGTCTGCTGTAGATCGCGTAGCGGGACGGATCTGTGGATTGGCCTACACTTGGCTTCTATTGTACGAGTTATTTCGGGCCTTGCTATCCCTCGCTAGTTCCAATAACAATCTTCGCGCGCTTGTCTGCTGTAGATCGCGTAGCGGGACGGATGTGGATTGGCCTACACCTGGCTTCTATTGTACGAGTTATTTCGGGCCTTGCTATCTCTCGCTAGTTCCAACAACAACCTTCGCGCGCTTGTCTGCTGTAGATCGCGTAGCGGGACGGATGTGGATTGGCCTACACCTGGCTTCTATTGTACGAGTTATTTCGGGCCTTGCTATCTCTCGCTAGTTCCAATAACAACCTTCGCGCGCTTGTCTGCTGTAGATCGCGTAGCGGGACGGATGTGGATTGGCCTACACCTGGCTTCTATTGCACGAGTTATTTCGGGCCTTGCTATCCCTCGCTAGTTCCAATAACAACCTTCACGCGCTTGTATGCTGTAGATCGCGTAGCGGGACGGATCTGTGGATTGGCCTATCTTGGCTCCTATTGCACGAGTTATTTCGGGCCTTGCTATCCCTCGCTAGTTCCAATAACAACCTTCGCGCGCTTGTCTGCTGTAGATCGCGTAGCGGGACGGATCTGTGGATTGGACTACACTTGGCTTCTATTGTACGAGTTATTTCGGGCCTTGCTATCCCTCGATAGTTTCAATAACAACCTTCGCGCGCTTGTCTGCTGTAGATCGCGTAGCGGGACGGATCTGTGGATTGGACTACACTTGGCTTCTATTGCACGAGTTATTTCGGGCCTTGCTATCCCTCGCTAGTTCCAATAACAACCCTCGCGCGCTTGTCTGCTGTAGATCGCGTAGCGGGACGGATCTGTGGATTGGCCTACACTTGGCTTCTATTATACGAGTTATTTCGGGCCTTGCTATCCCTCGCTAGTTCCAATAACAACCTTCGCGCGATTGTCTGCTGAAGATCGCGTAACGGGACGGATCTGCGGATTGGCCTACACTTGGCTTCTATTGTTCGAGTTATTTCGGGCCTTGCTATCCCTCGCTAGTTCCAATAACAACCTTCGCGCGCTTGTCTGATGTAGATCGCGTAGCGGGACGGATCTGTGGATTGGCCTACACTTGGCTTCTATTGTACGAGTTATTTCGGGCCTTGCTATCCCTCGCTAGTTCCAATAACAACCTTCGCGCGCTTGTCTGCTGTAGATCGCGTAACGGGACGGATCTGTGGATTGGCCTACACTTGGCTTCTATTGTTCGAGTTATTTCGGGCCTTGCTATCCCTCGCTAGTTCCAATAACAACCTTCGCGCGCTTGTCTGTTGTAGATCGCGTAGCGGGACGGATTTGTGGATTGGCCTACACTTGGCTTCTATTGTACGAGTTATTTCGGGCCTTGCTATCCCTCGCTAGTTCCAATAACAACCTTCGCGCGCTTGTCTGCTGTAGATCGCGTAGCGGGACGGATCTGTGGATTGGCTTACACTTGGCTTCTATTGTATGAGTTATTTCGGGCCTTGCTATCCTTCGCTAGTTCCAATAACAACCTTCGCGCGCTTGTCAGCTGTAGATCGCGTAGCGGGACGGATCTGTGGATTGGCCTACACTTGCTTCTATTGTACGAGTTATTTCGGGCCTTGCTATCCCTCGCTAGTTCTAATAACAACCTTCTCGCGCTTGTCTGCTGTAGATCGCGTAGCAGGACGGATCTGTGGATTGGCCTACACTTGGCTTCTATTGTACGAGTTATTTCGGGCCTTCCTATCCCTCGCTATTTCCAATAACAACCTTCTCGCGCTTGTCTGCTGTAGATCGCGTAGCGGGACGGATCTGTGGATTGGCCTACACTTGGCTTCTATTGTACGAGTTATTTCGGGCCTTGCTATCCCTCGCTAGTTCCAATAACCTTCGCGCGCTTGTCTGCTGTAGATCGCGTAGCGGGACGGATCTGTAGATTGGCCTACACTTGGCTTGTATTGTACGAGTTATTTCGGACCTTGCTATCCCTCGCTAGTTCCAATAACAACCTTCGCGCGCTTGTCTGCTGTAGATCGCGTAGCGGGACGGATCTGTGGATTGGCCTACACTTGGCTTCTATTGTACGAGTTATTTCGGGCCTTGCTATCCTTCGCTAGTTCCAATAACAACCTTCGCGCGCTTGTCTGCTGTAGATCGCGTAGCGGGACGGATCTGTGGATTGGCCTACACTTGGCTTCTATTGTTCGAGTTATTTCGGGCCTTGCTATCTCTCGCTAGTTCCAATAACAAACTTCGTGCGCTTGTCTGCTGTAGATCGTGTAGCGGGACGGATCTGTGGATTGGCCTACACTTGGCTTCTATTGTTCGAGTTATTTCGGGCCTTGCTATCCCTCGCTAGTTCCAATAACAACCTTCGCGCGCTTGTCTGCTGTAGATCGCGTAGCGGGACGGATCTGTGGATAGGCCTACACTTGGCTTCTATTGTTCGAGTTATTTCGGACCTTGCTATCCCTCGCTAGTTCCAATAACAACCTTCGCGCGCTTGTCTGCTGTAGATCGCGTAGCGGGACGGATCTGTGGATAGGCCTACACTTGGCTTCTATTGTACGAGTTATTTCGGGCCTTGCTATCCCTCGCTAGTTCCAATAACAACCTTCGCGCGCTTGTCTGCTGTAGATCGCGTAGCGGGACGGATCTGTGGATTGGCCCATCTTGGCTCCTATTGTACGAGTTATTTCGGGCCTTGCTATCCCTCGCTAGTTCCAATAACAACCTTCGCGCGCTTGTCTGCTGTAGATCGCGTAGCGGGACGGATCTGTGGATTGGCCTACACTTGGCTTCTATTGTTCGAGTTATTTCGGGCTTTGCTATCCCTCGCTAGTTCCAATAACAACCTTCGCGCGCTTGTCTGCTGTAGATCGCGTAGCGGGACGGATCTGTGGATTGGCCTACACTTGGCTTCTATTGTACGAGTTATTTCGTGCCTTGCTATCCCTCGCTAGTTCCAATAACAACCTTCGCGCGCTTGTCTGCTGTAGATCGCGTAGCGGGACGGATCTGTGGATTGGCCTACACTTGGCTTCTATTGTTCGAGTTATTTCGGGCCTTGCTATCCCTCGCTAGTTCCAATAACAACCCTCTCGCGCTTGTCTGCTGTAGATCACGTAGCGGGACGGATCTGTGGATTGGCCTATCTTGGCTCCTAGTGTACGAGTTATTTCGGGCCTTGCTATTCCTCGCTAGTTCCAATAACAACCTTCGCGCGCTTGTCTGCTGTAGATCGCGTAGCGGGACGGATCTGTGGATTGGCCTACACTTGGCTTCTATTGTTCGAGTTATTTCGGGCCTTGCTATCCCTCGCTAGTTCCAATACTAACCTTCGCGCGTTTGTCTGCTGTAGATCGCATAGCGGGACGGATCTGTGGATTGGCCTACACTTGGCTTCTATTGTACGAGTTTTTTCGGGCCTTGCTATCCCTCGCTAGTTCCAATAACAACCCTCGCGCGCTTGTCTGCTGTAGATCGCGTAGCGGGACGGATCTGTGGTTTGGCCTACACTTGGCTTCTATTGTTCGAGTTATTTCGGGCCTTGCTATCCCTCGCTAGTTCCACGACCTTACTTAAGTGGGTTGTGTGCATCATATATTATGCGAACGGAGCCTCCTAAATTATGATTATGTGTTCAGGAAACGTTTCTTGGGATTAAAAGTAAAAAGCCAAAATTAAATTTATAACGGGTTTGTTTACGCCAAAGGGCAGGATAATTTGTTTTTTTAGAATTATTTTACATAATTGCCGTTTATACAGACGTTATCGACATAGGAAAACAATCCTCAGAAACTTGAAAGCTGGTAAACAAGTATACCGTTAGGTTAGATATAAGCAATCCAACAAATTTATTTGGCCCCTATTTTGTGCGTGGCAGTGCAATAATGTATAGCAAAATGGAGTCATTTCTCTTCTCTAACAGTTAGCTTACGGTAGCAAACTTTATAACCTAACCGGGTACTTTGCTGCACATGATAGTGGCCTGTTCTACACAGAAACTTTCAGTTAATGTTATCAGGTTAATTTTGTTTTGTGTCAAAATTTTTATTATTATTTTTGTGACGAGAGCATCGAGTTTTTATAATGATTTTCTTGAGCAACTGTGGCCTATGTTATAATATTTTAAATATTAAACCCAATAACCACAAATTAACTTTATTTATTCACTTGATGTACATTTCAGTTACAAGGTAACAATCTGCAGAACCTCAATCTTCAGATTATCTTCTCAATCTTCAGGTAACCATCTTCAGGTTATGACGATATTAATATTTTGTTCAGTACTTCTGAAGATGGTTACCTTGTAACTGAAATGTACATCGAAAAAAAATCCGGATAATTGGTAATTACCTGTTATTGTTTTTAACAGTGAAACGTTCGTCTGCCTTGTGTTAGTTTCTCTTCTCCTTCCGTCCGCTACGCTGCGCTGCTTACGTCCTGTCCGCTCCCGATGCAAGCTTACCAGCAATAAGGCATCCAGTAGCTGCATTGGTCACTGCCTTTATGTTTACATCCACGAATATTTCGCAGTCGCATTAGCTCAGTATGGCATTGGCAAACTCTGCCAGTTAGAAACTACGCCTTCTGTCCGTCGATAGTATTGCCAAAACCGAAACATGTTTGTTAAGTGCGCAACTTTTATTTATATGGTCGTGTATTTCAAATGTTTTGATATTTGGTGTAATTAAACGTCATTTAAATAAAACAGTTAAATCTCGTCGAGTCTACTTGCTGTTAAACATTATATCACTTAACCTAACCTAACCCAACCCAAGCTAACCTAACCTCTTTTCGTACCACAATGGTAGTTTCAATATTCTTACAGGAAACGTTAACGAAGGGCACGATAAGATGTCCCGTAAACACAATGCAAAAGAAGGAATACAACAAGAACAATCTTATTGTTATAATAAAACGGAAATAAAAACGCAAGGGTTCATACGAACCCACTAAAAAACTAATAAAACATGATCTAACCCTATAAACAAATGGTAGTTGTTCCTTATTTTACGCTTACCCCACCACAAACAGAGAGAAGTGCGTCGTCTAAAGCTGGGAAACAAGCCCGCACTAGATAGGTTGCGAGTCACGGATATACATTAGTTTAGCTTATGATGAGGTGCTTTGTATGCCGGGCTGTCACCTGAGCAGTTCTCGCCGCAAGATAAGCTCGCCTCCGCTGTTATCTGTGAAAAATAACCCTCGCCCAGTAATTACACAGTGTCCCCACATGTGACTCTGCGTAACCACCCCGAGGGCAATTGTCAACGTTTTTTATTACTCACAGATCAGTTTCCCACACTAAAACTTTGTAGTGAAAGTAGATACAAATGATAAATAGAAATACTATGGAAGAATGTAGCTAGCGGGGTTTCTAGTTACTGTGGTTAATGTATTAAAAAAAATTATTAGATGTTGAACATTTTTTTAATAACAATTTGATTTCATGAATTTATTTAAAATCCATTCAAAAACGTTGCCAGACGCGCCATAAAAGAGTGTTTGCGTTTGAAAAATTGAATTGAAATATGTAATAAGATTTATTTAAATATAAACTAATATATTTATTAATTGATAAAAATATTGATAACATTTTGACTTGATAATGTACAATGAATAAAGTAATATAACCTACGCGTTAAAACAGCTGTTATAACCTATAACATCAGGTGTTGTATGAAATCACTTAAGAACGATTGTATGGAGACGACAACACAAATATTTTCCCCGTACAATTTTGTGCTAAGCATTCTTCCCAAGAGAAAACTTCTGTTAGTAATACTTAATTAGGCATGTACTAAAGGCATTAGTTAGCGACGGAGGTTTCTATTCCGTTAGCGGGAAGTTTGTAACGGAATAGGGAGCGGTGAGACGCTAAGTGACTGGATCACTCGGATCTCGCCAAAGTCCTCACTGTGTATTGAAAGTAACTATCCTAGATGCAAGCGATACTGTTTTGCAACTGTTCACACTATTATATTAGTTCACGTTTAGTTGGTAGTCCGTGATTTATATAGCCCCGCTGCGCTACTATGCGCACTGAAAACATCTCATCTGAGATATATTCCTCCAGATACTGTACTATGAGAATTGAAAACATATCTTGTCAGATATATTCCTCCGGATACTGTACTATGAGAATTGAAAACATATCTTGTCAGATATATTCCTCTAGATACTGTGCTATGCGAATTGAAAACATGTCAACTGAGATATATTCCTCCAGATAATGTACTATGCGAGTTGAAAACATCTCGTGTCAGATATAATCCTCTAGATATTGTACTATGCTCACTGAAAACATCTCATCTGAGATATATTCCTCCAGATGCTGTACTATGAGAATTGAAAACATATCATGTCAGATATATTCCTCTATATACTGTGCTATGCGAATTGAAAACATCTCTTGTCAGATATATTCCTCCAGTTACTGTACTATGCTCACTGATAACATCTCATCTGAGATATATTCCTCCAGATGCTGTACTATGAGAATTGAAAACATATCATGTCAGATATATTTCTCTATATAACTGTGCTATGCGAATTGAAAACATCTCTTGTCAGATATATTCCTCCAGTTACTGTACTATGCGAATTTAAAACATATCTTGTCAGATATATTCCTCTAGATACTGTACTATGTGAGTTGAAAACATCTCGTCTCAGATATATTCCTTTAGCTACTGTAATATGTGAGTTGAAAACATCTCGTGTTAGATATATTCCTCTAGATACTGTACTATGCGAACTGATAACATCTCATCTAAGATATTCTCCTCCAAATACTGTACTATGCGAATTGAAAACTTCTCGTCTGGGATATTTTCCTTTAGATACTGTACTATGCGAGTTGAAAACATCTCGTGTCAGATATATTCTTCTGGATACTGTACTATGCAAGTTGAAAGCATCTCTTGTCAGATATATTCCACTAGATACTGTACTATGCGAGTTGAAAACATCTCGTGTCTGATATATTCTTCTAGATACTGTACAATGCAAGTTGAAAACATCTCGTGTCAGATGTATTCTTCTGGATACTGTACTATGCGAGTTGAAAGCATCTCGTGTCAGATATATTCTTCTGGATACTGTACTATGCAAGTTGAAAGCATCTCTTGTCAGATATATTCCTTCAGTTACTGTACTATGCGAATTTAAAACATATCTTGTCTGATATATTCTTCTAGATACTGTACTATGCGAGTTGAAAACATCTCTTGTCAGATATATTCCACTAGATACTGTACTATGCGAGTTGAAAGCATCTCGTGTCAGATATATTCTTCTGGATACTGTACTATGCAAGTTGAAAGCATCTCTTGCCAGATATATTCCTTCAGTTACTGTACTATGCGAATTTAAAACATATCTTGTCTGATATATTCCACTAGATACTGTACTATGCAAGTTGAAAGCATCTCTTGTCAGATATATTCCTTCAGTTACTGTACTATGCGAATTTAAAACATATCTTGTCTGATATATTCCACTAGATACTGTACTATGCAAGTTGAAAGCATCTCTTGTCAGATATATTCTACTAGATACTGTGCTATGCGAGTTGAAAACATCTCTTGTCAGATATATTCCACTAGATACTGTACTATGCGAGTTGAAAACATCTGATATATATTCCTATAGAATTTATAAATATTAGAGTACTGTAATTAATTGATGGATATTTAAGAGAAGTGATTGCAGAATTTTGTCTGTATTTGTTGCCATCTGTTTTTCAAATAGATAAAATATTTATTTTCTTACTGTAAACGTACAGTGGGCTAAACATTGACAAAACCCCCTTTGTAAGGAAGAAGGTCCACTTGTATCGAGGATTAATTTCAGCCGGATGCCTTCGCCGATTCGCAATGTTTCTTCTCGTACAGTCCCCGTGCATAGTAGCAGATAGGGGCTGCATGAAGCAACTCCCGATATTTATTTATATTGGACTTGTCGTTCACAATTCAAGACAGGGCTGTTTATTTGATTTACAAATGTTTGACGCTACTTTAAATCTGGATTCTGCCGTGCGCCCGTGCGCATTGGGTATGACGACGTAAAGGGAGGTACTTTCTCACTTCTGTTACTGTACGTCCGTGCGGAATGTTTCCATAGCTCCGTGAAAGGAATACTTGTTACGGGGTTTTGCAAACACAGATAGTTTATCACTATAAATGGCAGGGAAAGACAGATGTACACTTTCCTAGAAGTAAGTTTGTCACATGTATGCAACCATGGCTGAGCTGTGCTCCAATGTGCTTGTAAAAAGTGAAGAAATGAAGAGGGTGGCCATATTGGATTATTTAAAACACGGCAGGTGAAACCGCTTCCCCAAAAATCCAACCTGAAATACGCGTCTCTCGAGTCGTCGGGCTTCCATCCCATCACTCATAGCACAAGGCATTTTATCCTATCACTGATAGCACAAGGGCTTTTATCCCATCACTGATAGCACAAGGGCTTTTATCCTATCACTGATAGCACAAGGGCTTTTATCCCATCACTGATAGCACAAGGGCTTTTATCCCATCACTGATAGCACAAGGGCTTTTATCCCATCACTGATAGCACAAGGGCTTTTATCCCATCACTGATAGCACAAGGGCTTTTATCCCATCACTGATAGCACAAGGGCTTTTATCCCATCACTGATAGCACAAGGGCTTTTATCCCATCACTGATAGCACAAGGGCTTTTATCCCATCACTGATAGCACAAGGGCTTTTATCCCATCACTGATAGCACAAGGGCTTTTATCCCATCACTGATAGCACAAGGGCTTTTATCCCAGCACTGATAGCACAAGGGCTTTTATCCCATCACTGATAGCACAAGGGCTTTTATCCCATCACTGATAGCACAAGGGCTTTTATCCCATCACTGATAGCACAAGGGCTTTTATCCCATCACTGATAGCACAAGGGCTTTTATCTCATCACTGATAGCACAAGGGCTTTTATCCCATCACTGATAGCACAAGGGCTTTTATCCCATCACTGATAGCACAAGGGCTTTTATCCCATCACTGATAACACAAGGGCTTTTATCCCATCACTGATAGCACAAGGGCTTTTATCCCATCACTGATAGCACAAGGGCTTTTATCCCATCACTGATAGCACAAGGGCTTTTATCCCATCACTGATAACACAAGGGCTTTTATCCCATCACTGATAGCACAAGGGCTTTTATCCCATCACTGATAGCACAAGGGCTTTTATCCCATCACTGATAGCACAAGGGCTTTTATCCCATCACTGATAACACAAGGGCTTTTATCCCATCACTGATAGCACAAGGGCTTTTATCCCATCACTGATAGCACAAGGGCTTTTATCCCATCACTGATAGCACAAGGGCTTTTATCCCATCACTGATAGCACAAGGGCTTTTATCCCATCACTGATAGCACAAGGGCTTTTATCCCATCACTGATAACACAAGGGCTTTTATCCCATCACTGATAGCACAAGGGCTTTTATCCCATCACTGATAGCACAAGGGCTTTTATCCCATCACTGATAGCACAAGGGCTTTTATCCCATCACTGATAACACAAGGGCTTTTATCCCAGCACTGATAGCACAAGGGCTTTTATCCCATCACTGATAGCACAAGGGCTTTTATTCCATCACTGATAGCACAAGGGCTTTTATCCCATTACTGATAACACAAGGGCTTTTATCCCATCACTGATAGCACAAGGGCTTTAAATCCCATCACTGATAGCACAAGGGCTTTTATCCCATCACTGATAGCACAAGGGCTTTTATCCCATCACTGATAACACAAGGGCTTTTATCCCAGCACTGATAGCACAAGGGCTTTTATCCCATCACTGATAGCACAAGGGCTTTTATCCCATCACTGATAACACAAGGGCTTTTATCCCAGCACTGATAGCACAAGGGCTTTTATCCCATCACTGATAGCACAAGGGCTTTTATCCCATTACTGATAACACAAGGGCTTTTATCCCATCACTGATAGCACAAGGGCTTTTATCCCATCACTGATAGCACAAGGGCTTTTATCCCATCACTGATAGCACAAAGGCTTTTATCCCATCACTGATAGCACAAGGGCTTTTATCCCAGCACTGATAGCACAAGGGCTTTTATCCCATCACTGATAGCACAAGGGCTTTTATCCCATCACTGATAGCACAAGGGCTTTTATCCCATCACTGATAACACAAGGGCTTTTATCCCATCACTGATAGCACAAAGGCTTTTATCCCATCACTGATAGCACAAGGGCTTTTATCCCAGCACTGATAGCACAAAGGCTTTTATCCCATCACTGATAGCACAAGGGCTTTTATCCCATCACTGATAACACAAGGGCTTTTATCCCATCACTGATAGCACAAAGGCTTTTATCCCATCACTGATAGCACAAGGGCTTTTATCCCATCACTGATAGCACAAGGGCTTTTATCCCATCACTGATAGCACAAGGGCTTTTATCCCAGCACTGATAGCACAAGGGCTTTTATCCCATCACTGATAGCACAAGGGCTTTTATCCCATCACTGATAGCACAAGGGCTTTTATCCCATCACTGATAACACAAGGGCTTTTATCCCATCACTGATAGCACAAAGGCTTTTATCCCATCACTGATAGCACAAGGGCTTTTATCCCAGCACTGATAGCACAAGGGCTTTTATCCCATCACTGATAGCACAAGGGCTTTTATCCCATCACTGATAGCACAAGGGCTTTTATCCCATCACTGATAGCACAAGGGCTTTTATCCCATTACTGATAACACAAGGGCTTTTATCCCATCACTGATAGCACAAGGGCTTTTATCCCATTACTGATAACACAAGGGCTTTTATCCCATCACTGATAGCACAAGGGCTTTTATCCCATCACTGATAGCACAAGGGCTTTTATCCCATCACTGATAGCACAAAGGCTTTTATCCCATCACTGATAGCACAAGGGCTTTTATCCCAGCACTGATAGCACAAGGGCTTTTATCCCATCACTGATAGCACAAGGGCTTTTATCCCATCACTGATAGCACAAGGGCTTTTATCCCATCACTGATAGCACAAGGGCTTTTATCCCATCACTGATAGCACAAGGGCTTTTATCCCATCACTGATAGCACAAGGGCTTTTATCCCATCACTGATAGCACAAGGGCTTTTATCCCATTACTGATAACACAAGGGCTTTTATCCCATCACTGATAGCACAAGGGCTTTTATCCCATCACTGATAGCACAAGGGCTTTTATCCCATCACTGATAACACAAGGACTTTTATCCCAGCACTGATAGCACAAGGGCTTTTATCCCATCACTGATAGCACAAGGGCTTTTATGACAGTCACTGATAGACAAGGGTTTTTATGATAGTCACTTTAAAAAAATGTATTTGTGAAATTAGAAATTTTCCTACCCATTGCTATAAAACGCCTAAATTAATAAATTCGTGCTGCCATTTCTAAATATTTACTGATAATTCAGATTCACTAAATTTTATTTCCAGCCGTAATAAGAGTGTTATATATTGGAAGGCACTTTGCAGGCAGTTAGAAGAAATAAGAGGCAACGTTAAACGGTGCGGAATCTCAGGCAACAGTAAGGGGTAATTGCTAATAGATTCCGGCGGGATCTAATTAAATGAGACAAACTCTTCGCGATCCATTCTTTATTCTGAATGAACTAATGTTCCGTCGGTGCACGTGACGTCACTATTCGTGACGTATTATGTTGTGTCGTGCAAAGAGAAATCTACTTGGCGTTGTATGTAATGGAATCGAGGTAAATATTTTGCAATGTGAGTTGAACGTTGGGGTAGGGCAGACGTCGCGTTGGCTTGATGAGCAAATTATAAGCAATCTTTCTGAGTCAAAATACACGAATTAAAAGTTTTTAATTCGATACAGTTCCTTTAATTTTTGTTTTAAATTAAATAAATTGCTCAGAAATTGTATCCGTACTCATGTAAATAGAACTTCACATCGTATTATCCAGACCTCTCTAAATCGGCCTATTTATTTATCCGACCATCGTTTATCCAACCTACGTTAACTGCAACTTGTGTCGTTTTCACGGACATTTCTGAATCTGAAAATTGGTTTTACTAGGTTTCATTTAAAAAGCAATTTCATTTTTTTACGTCACCAAAACTTTAAAAAGGAAGAGACACTCAACTCACAGAGAAATAATAAAGTTTATGATGATTGGTTAATATTGTACATGGTATTCAGCCAGTGTATACTGACGACAAGCTGCTTTATGGGTCACGTTGCCATGGTAACGCCGGTAATTGGTTACTCCTGTGTCTTCCGGCATCGGGACGGCAACGTTAATGGATATTGTGTGTATAGGGCCAAGGTAAACGCGAGCACCCCCTCCCTCCGGGGATCTAGAGTTTTTCATGCGTCGATGTAATTAAAACACCGCGTATTTGCTCAGGCGGCACCTTTGATCTTGTGTAAGGGAAGGAGAATTGGAATTTATTTATAATGTCAGAATTATCGTGTTTCTTCTGTGACGAAATCAGCGTTGTCGCCCACTCGTACATGGATTGTAGTTACACGCGGGTGTTGCATGTTTAGTGACGATCCCGATTACAGAACAGGTAACTTTTACAATGAAATGTCATTAGGTGGGTATAGGGCTTTGATTGCTTAGGTCGGTTGTATACGAGCAGACAAGGTATAATTATACTAGTCCACCTTTAACAATTTTAATTATATTTTCATCTTTTTTTAATATCTTTCACTATTTATATAAATTCTTGGCCTACTGTTCCTCAGCTATATAGATGCGATTGTCCTAAACAGCGCCGTTACTATTGTCTTGTACAGTATTATAAACTATTTTGTTTTTCCTTATTGTTTTCCTTTTATTTTTTTATTGCTTCTTGTCCTTGTTTTATCTATTTTTCCTCCATCTCAATTTTTTATATTTTTAAAAATCTTTTGTTTTAATTTTTTCATCTGAATTTCATGCCTTTTCGATCGTTTCATACTCTTCTACTTTCAACCAGTTTTATTATTTTCTTTATATCATGTTCATCTTGTATTTCAACTTTTCATCGTCATGTGTGACGTTCTCCCAGTCGAGTTCACAATAAAACTGTCGGCTCTTGGCAGTCTAACACTAATACATTGGAATAAATCAAACAGGCAGCCACGCACGGTCGGCAGATAGCAATCGTCGTGGAGGCGCGTGCGAGCAAAGACAATCAGCATAAAGTAACGCGCGCTCGTTAAAACACCGCCTCCATAATAGTTTATTGGATTAGCGCGTCCGTATCGGCGAGTAGATCTATGTTTGGAGTTTTTATATCAAGTGACCAAGGGCGATAGTTGGCCACACAGTTTTGGCTTATTTCCATGCTAATGTCGGTAGTTTAGATTCCACCAGGGGAAATAAAACGATAGTGGTTCGGGGAATTAAATAGGACATCGATTGAGTGCTGCGAACCTAGCGGCTCTGTGTTAGGCCTACATTATAGCGGTGCCGTCACAGTCCGTGGCAGGGCGTACATCTGTTTATGTAGAGTTCTGTTTAAAAAAATATTTAATGAAATTAATTTTAATTAAATTCGTCTAAATCTATCTGGGTAATATTTGTATCACATCAGTCGAGGCACTTGCACACTTTCTCTCGTTAGGGCTGGGGTCTTGCCCAATATGCACGTCATCTTTAGAGGCCCAAACTCTACTCCTTCTTTATATTTCTCCTAATATTTTATTACAAATCTTTTTAAGACATGATTTCATGTTTTTTAGTTCATTTTTTTGTAACTGTTTTTTTCTGGTGGACATTTGTTATATTTCTGTTGTGCGCGGTTTTGGTTTGCGATTATATCCTATTTCCATCTTGCATTATAAGTGTTCATTTTAAAGTTAACACAATAATTAAGTATATTGTTCAATTCTCTCTATTAGTTCTCTCTCTCTCTCTCTCTCTCTCTCTCTCTATATATATATATATATATATATATATATATATATATATATATATATATATATATATATATATATATATAGGCCTATATATATATATGTTGTTAATTTTTTCAGTCGTTAATAAAAATATTTTTCATCCATCCACTCAAGTTCAAATAAATTTTTTTAATTATTAGTGAATGACACTTTTCACATTATTTATGACACAATATTTTTTCAAATATTTATTTACTAGTTGAATTTAATGAGTTATTTTAGTTTTATATGGGAGAAAAACTTTTCACAAAAGGGGCAAGGTATGCAATATGGCTATTATATTCACTAAAGGAAGGTGGACATGGAGGTCAAAGTATAACTCCACAACAGCGGCTTGGGTAATACGAATGGAGTTAGGTAGGGCTTTACTTATTTATCCAACACAGACGCAGGTAAAAATGCATTGCTCACTAATGGGAGGTGGACATGAAGGTCAAAGTATAACTCCACAACAGGGGCTTGGGTAATACGAATGGAGTTAGGTAGGGCTTTACTTATTTATCCAACACAGACGCAGGTAAGAATCCATTGCTCACTAATGGGAGGTGGACATGAAGGTCAAAGTATAACTCCACAACAGGGGCTTGGGTAATACGAATGGAGTTAGGTAGGGCTTTACTTATTTATCCAACACAGACGCAGGTAAAAATGCATTGCTCACTAAAAGGAGGTGGACATGGAGGTCAAAGTATAACTCCACAACAGCGGCTTGGGTAATACGAATGGAGTTAGGTAGGGCTTTACTTATTTATCCAACACAGACGCAGGTAAGAATCCATTGCTCACTAATGGGAGGTGGACATGAAGGTCAAAGTATAACTCCACAACAGGGGCTTGGGTAATACGAATGGAGTTAGGTAGGGCTTTACTTATTTATCCAACACAGACGCAGGTAAAAATGCATTGCTCACTAAAAGGAGGTGGACATGGAGGTCAAAGTATAACTCCACAACAGGGGCTTGGGTAATACGAATGGAGGTAAGGGCTTTACTTATTTATCCAACACAGACGCAGGTAAAAATACATTGCTCACTAAAGGAAGGTGGACATGGAGGTCAAAGTATAACTCCACAACAGGGGCTTGGGTAATACGAATGGAGGTAAGGGCTTTACTTATTTATCCAACACAGACGCAGGTAAGAATCCATTGCTCACTAAAGGGAGGTGGACATGAAGGTCAAAGTATAACTCCACAACAGGGGCTTGGGTAATACGAATGGAGGATAGGGCTTTACTTATTTATCCAACACAGACGCAGGTAAGAATCCATTGCTCACTAAAGGGAGGTGGACATGAAAGTCAAAGTATAACTCCACAACAGGGGCTTGGGTAATACGAATGGAGGATAGGGCTTTACTTATTTATCCAACACAGACGCAGGTAAGGATGCATTGATCACTAAAGGGAGGTGGACATGAAGGTCAAAGTATAACTCCACAACAGGGGCTTGGGTAATACGAATGGAGTTAGGTAGGGCTTTACTTATTTATCCAACACAGACGCAGGTAAGAATCCATTGCTCACTAAAGGGAGGTGGACATGAAGGTCAAAGTATAACTCCACAACAGGGGCTTGGGTAATACGAATGGAGGATAGGGCTTTACTTATTTATCCAACACAGACGCAGGTAAGAATCCATTGCTCACTAATGGGAGGTGGACATGAAGGTCAAAGTATAACTCCACAACAGGGGCTTGGGTAATACGAATGGAGTTAGGTAGGGCTTTGCTTATTTATCCAACACAGACGCAGGTAAGAATGCATTGCTCACTAAAGGGAGGTGGACATGGAGGTCAAAGTATAACTCCACAACAGGGGCTTGGGTAATACGAATGGAGTTAGGTAGGGCTTTGCTTATTTATCCAACACAGACGCAGGTAAGAATGCATTGATCACTAAAGGGAGGTGGACATGAAGGTCAAAGTATAACTCCACAACAGGGGCTTGGGTAATACGAATGGAGTTAGGTAGGGCTTTGCTTATTTATCCAACACAGACGCAGGTAAGAATGCATTGCTCACTAAAGGGAGGTGGACATGGAGGTCAAAGTATAACTCCACAACAGCGGCTTGGGTAATACGAATGGAGTTAGGTAGGGCTTTACTTATTTATCCAACACAGACGCAGGTAAGAATGCATTGCTCACTGAAGGGAGGTGGACATGGAGGTCAAAGTATAACTCCACAACAGCGGCTTGGGTAATAGGAATGGAGTTAGATAGGGCTTTGCTTATTTATCCAACACAGACGCAGGTAAGAATCCATTGCTCACTAATGGGAGGTGGACATGAAGGTCAAAGTATAACTCCACAACAGGGGCTTGGGTAATACGAATGGAGTTAGGTAGGGCTTTGCTTATTTATCCAACACAGACGCAGGTAAGAATGCATTGCTCACTAAAGGGAGGTGGACATGGAGGTCAAAGTATAACTCCACAACAGCGGCTTGGGTAATACGAATGGAGTTAGGTAGGGCTTTACTTATTTATCCAACACAGACGCAGGTAAGAATGCATTGCTCACTAAAGGAAGGTGGACATGGAGGCCAAAGTATAACTCCACAACAGCGGCTTGGGTAATAGGAATGGAAATAGGTAGGGCTTTACTTAATTATCCAACACAGACGCAGGTAAAAATGCATTGCTCACTAAAAGGAGGTGGACATGGAGGTCAAAGTATAACTCCACAACAGCGGCTTAGGTAATAGGAATGGAAATAGGTAGGGCTTTACTTATTTATCCAACACAGACGCAGGTAAAAATGCATTGCTCACTAAAAGGAGGTGGACATGGAGGTCAAAGTATAACTCCACAACAGCGGCTTGGGTAATAGGAATGGAGTTAGGTAGGGCTTTACTTATTTATCCAACACAGACGCAGGTAAGGATGCATTGCTCACTAAAGGGAGGTGGACATGGAGGCCAAAGTATAACTCCACAACAGCGGCTTGGGTAATACGAATGGAGTTAGGTAGGGCTTTACTTATTTATCCAACATAGACGCAGGTAAAAATGCATTGCTCACTAAAGGGAGGTGGACATGGAGGTCAAAGTATAACTCCACAACAGCGGCTTGGGTAATACGAATGGAGTTAGGTAGGGCTTTACTTATTTATCCAACATAGACGCAGGTAAAAATGCATTGCTCACTAAAGGGAGGTGGACATGGAGGTCAAAGTATAACTCCACAACAGCGGCTTGGGTAATACGAATGGAGTTAGGTAGGGCTTTACTCATTTATTTAACACTGACGCAAGCATTGCAAACTGTGTTGCCATGAAACGCCTAGAGCGAGCGGGCTGTTGCTGACGCTCTGTCAGAAATAATAAAACGCTTTAAAATCCTAACACTTCAAGAGAAAAGCAAAAACAAACCACAGTGGCGCTAATTAACAAAGCGAGACGTTCACAAAACTCGAGCTTATTCAATTATCCCTTTTTTTAAAATCCAAAATAATGTTTTCTGTAGGAACCATAATGGGGAATGACAAGTTAATTGTTGGTATGCTATCTTCTCTCTCTCTCTCTCTCTCTCTCTCTCTCTCTCTCTCTCTCTCTCTCTCTCTCTCTCTCTTTCACACACACACACACACACGCCCAGTCTAAAGCATCGAGGCCTTTTTAAATAAACACGATGCTTGATTCCGTCTGACAGAAGAAATAAGGGGAAAATACTTTACCGAATTACTTTACGATCCACGACTTGTGTTATATTATGTAATATTAAATGAATATCATTTAATATAAAGAAATTTTCAACATTAACTTTATAGAGATGGCGGAAGTATTGCCTACCGCTATTAACTGTGCCTCTGATACGGGCAATATGGAACTGACAAATTAAAGTCGCTAACACCACCGAAGCATACTAATGGTAGCGAGTATATAGGTATGTATGGCAAAGACTTGCTATTGGCTAGTAACGTAGCCATTTCGTCATATCAGCTTACAATCTCCGCACACAATGTACTAATAAAGCTAATTCGTCGCTGCTGGCTGCAATTATTTAATCATATTGAAATTATTTTCCTTTCATACTTTTCTTATATATATATATATATATATATATATATATATATATATATATATATATATATATATATATATACTAATATACGTCTTTTACATAATTTCTTTCTTACAAAAACAAATGAAATATTTACCATGGCTTTTTCTTCGTGGAGGATCGGCGCCACTAGCGCCCCTAGTGACGCTGACAAAGATGGACAGCCTCCCGCTAACAACTAGAGATATCGCATGACGAATTCACGCGCGCTCTCGTTCATTATGAAATAGACTGTAATAGCATTCTTGTTAGATGTCGGAGCGTGCGACTCCCAAGAGACACTTCCCAGCCACCCATAACCCTCCGCCACGATTCCTTCACGTCAGGTCAACATTAACTCATTGTGATTTTATTCGTCGTGTTTTCTATCGTGCGTGCGCGCGCGCACACACACACACACACACACACACACACACACGCACGCACGCATTGTTGCCCCTACTCTTCCCAGTCAAGTGGTTCATCGAGACTACAGCAGTACACACAGTCATGCCTTCGCTAGAGCTATTCATTTCCTTTCCAAACATAACTGATCCAACCCTCATAAGAGGAATGAATATTTGCTTCATGTACCATTTCAGCTGTCCACCGTCTAATATTTGGGTGAAATGGATGGGGTACAAACCCCTGGCTCCCCAGGTCTATTGCATCAGTGGGTTAAAGAAGTGGCAAAACAAGAGGTGGTCACGTGATCAGGGTAATATCCCTCTGGTAAACCTACTCTATAACAGACGTGAATATGCGCTACTGCCTGGTGAAGGACATGAGAACGGTCGCAGGTGACTACCCTCTAAGCAAGGTAAAGGTTTCGTAGTGGGAATTTCCCAAATATCCCCTAGGCTGTGTAACACCTTGCAATGGCTCATCACATTAAATGTAAGTAGAGAGAAAAACAACCATCGTTTTTAACAGCTGACAAATATTAGCGATAATCTGTTTAATTACTGCATTTGATTCCATAGTAACTGTAAACAACACATGCCAGGCGAGACCGCATTAACTGCATTATAAAGCCGCTTGTCAGAGAGCGGTGAAATGCTGTGGCCGCGTCTCGACAGCTTGACTGGCGAAAAATGTGACGTCACAGATCGGAGGCTGTATTATCTCCTGTAAACGCGTTCCTTCCTCCTGTGAATCCGCTGCAGCCTGTCTCTCCGAGGTGGGGAAGGGGGGGGTCTAGTTTGTAGGGTACTCGGCTGGCAACCTAAAGGTGCCGGCTTCCTCCCCGGTAGTGCTGACAGCAAGCTCAAATCTCTGTCCGTTAAAACCAAGGCTTTGCCATTAGTAGAAGCACTGTTTGGACGTGTATATATATAACTATATTTGCGTACACAACTAAGTAGCCTGAAGGTACTATAGGACGGTGTATGCTTCGGTGGTGTTAGCGACTTTAATTTGTCAGTTCCATATTGCCCGTGTCAGAGGCACAGTTAATAGCGGTAGGCAATACTTCCGCCATCTCTATAAAGTTAATGTTGAAAATTTCTTTATATTAAATGATATTCATTTAATATTACATAATATAACACAAGTCGTGGATCGTAAAGTAATTCGGTAACGTATTTTCCCCTTATTTCTTCTGTCAGACGGAATCAAGCATCGTGTTTATTTAATAAGGCCTCGATGCTTTAGACAGGGCGTGTGTGTGTGTGTGAAAGAGAGAGAGAGAGAGAGAGAGAGAGCAGATATCATACCAAAAATTAACTTGTCATTCCCCATTATGGTTCCTACAGAAAACATTATTTTCGATTTAAAAAAAAGAGATAATTGAATAAGCTCGAGTTTTGTGAACGTCTCGCTTTGTTAATTAGCGCCACTGTAGTTTGTTTTTGCTTTTCTCTTGAAGTGTTAGGATTTTAAAGCGTTTTATTATTTCTGACAGAGCGTCAGCAACAGCCCGCTCGCTCTAGGCGTTTCATGGCAACACAGTTTGCAATGCTTGCGTCAGTGTTAAATAAATAAGTAAAGCCCTACCTAACTCCATTCGTATTACCCAAGCCCCTGTTGTGGAGTTATACTTTGACCTCCATGTCCACCTCCTTTAGTGAGCAATGCATTCTTACCTGCGTCTGTGTTGGATAAATAAGTAAAGCCCTACCTAACTCCATTCGTATTACCCAAGCCGCTGTTGTGGAGTTATACTTTGACCTCCATGTCCACCTCCTTTTAGTGAGCAATGCATTCTTACCTGCGTCTGTGTTGGATAAATAAGTAAAGCCCTACCTAACTCCATTCGTATTACCCAAGCCGCTGTTGTGGAGTTATACTTTGACCTCCATGTCCATCTCCTTTAGTGAGCAATGCATTCTTACCTGCGTCTGTGTTGGATAAATAAGTAAAGCCCCACCTAACTCCATTCCTATTACCCAAGCCGCTGTTGTGGAGTTATACTTTGACCTCCATGTCCACCTCCTTTAGTGAGCAATGGATTCTTACCTGCGTCTGTGTTGGATAAATAAGTAAAGCCCTACCTAACTCCATTCGTATTACCCAAGCCGCTGTTGTGGAGTTATACTTTGACCTCCATGTCCACCTCCTTTAGTGAGCAATGGATTCTTACCTGCGTCTGTGTTGGATAAATAAGTAAAGCCCTACCTAACTCCATTCGTATTACCCAAGCCGCTGTTGTGGAGTTATACTTTGACCTCCATGTCCACCTCCTTTAGTGAGCAATGGATTCTTACCTGCGTCTGTGTTGGATAAATAAGTAAAGCCCTACCTAACTCCATTCGTATTACCCAAGCCGCTGTTGTGGAGTTATACTTTGACCTCCATGTCCACCTCCTTTAGTGAGCAATGGATTCTTACCTGCGTCTGTGTTGGATAAATAAGTAAAGCCCTACCTAACTCCATTCGTATTACCCAAGCCGCTGTTGTGGAGTTATACTTTGACCTCCATGTCCACCTCCTTTAGTGAGCAATGGATTCTTACCTGCGTCTGTGTTGGATAAATAAGTAAAGCCCTAACCTCCATTCGTATTACCCAAGCCGCTGTTGTGGAGTTATACTTTGACCTCCATGTCCACCTCCCTTTAGTGAGCAATGAATTCTTACCTGCGTCTGTGTTGGATAAATAAGTAAAGCCCTAACCTCCATTCGTATTACCCAAGCCGCTGTTGTGGAGTTATACTTTGACCTCCATGTCCACCTCCTTTTAGTGAGCAATGCATTTTTACCTGCGTCTGTGTTGGATAAATAAGTAAAGCCCTACCTAACTCCATTCGTATTACCCAAGCCGCTGTTGTGGAGTTATACTTTGACCTCCATGTCCACCTCCTTTTAGTGAGCAATGCAGTTTTACCTGCGTCTGTGTTGGATAAATAAGTAAAGCCCTACCTAACTCCATTCGTATTACCCAAGCCCCTGTTGTGGAGTTATACTTTGACCTCCATGTCCATCTCCTTTAGTGAGCAATGGATTCTTACCTGCGTCTGTGTGGGATAAATAAGTAAAGCCCTACCTAACTCCATTCGTATTACCCAAGCCGCTGTTGTGGAGTTATACTTTGACCTCCATGTCTACATTCCTTTTAGTGAGCAATGCATTCTTACCTGCGTCTGTGTTGGATAAATAAGTAAAGCCCTACCTAACTCCATTCGTATTACCCAAGCCGCTGTTGTGGAGTTATACTTTGACCTTCATGTCCACCTCCCTTTAGTGAGCAATGGATTCTTACCTGCGTCTGTGTTGGATAAATAAGTAAAGCCCTAACCTCCATTCGTATTACCCAATCCGCTGTTGTGGAGTTATACTTTGACCTCCATGTCCACCTCCCTTTAGTGAGCAATGCATTCTTACCTGCGTCTGTGTTGGATAAATAAGTAAAGCCCTACCTATTTCCATTCCTATTACCCAAGCCGCTGTTGTGGAGTTATACTTTGACCTCCATGTCCACCTCCCTTTAGTGAGCAATGCATTCTTACCTGCGTCTGTGTTGGATAAATAAGTAAAGCCCTACCTAACTCCATTCCTATTACCCAAGCCGCTGTTGTGGAGTTATACTTTGACCTCCATGTCTACATTCCTTTAGTGAGCAATGGATTCTTACCTGCGTCTGTGTTGGATAAATAAGTAAAGCCCTAACCTCCATTCGTATTACCCAAGCCGCTGTTGTGGAGTTATACTTTGACCTACATGTCCACCTCCCTTTAGTGAGCAATGCATTCTTACCTGCGTCTATGTTGGATAAATAAGTAAAGCCCTACCTAACTCCATTCGTATTACCCAAGCCCCTGTTGTGAAGTTATACTTTGACCTACATGTCCACCTCCCTTTAGTGAGCAATGCATTCTTACCTGCGTCTATGTTGGATAAATAAGTAAAGCCCTACCTAACTCCATTCCTATTACCCAAGCCGCTGTTGTGGAGTTATACTTTGACCTCCATGTCCACCTCCTTTTAGTGAGCAATGCAGTTTTACCTGCGTCTGTGTTGGATAAATAAGTAAAGCCCTACCTAACTCCATTCGTATTACCCAAGCCCCTGTTGTGGAGTTATACTTTGACCTCCATGTCCACCTCCTTTAGTGAGCAATGCATTCTTACCTGCGTCTGTGTTGGATAAATAAGTAAAGCCCTATCTAACTCCATTCGTATTACCCAAGCCGCTGTTGTGGAGTTATACTTTGACCTCCATGTCCACCTCCTTTAGTGAGCAATGCATTCTTACCTGCGTCTGTGTTGGATAAATAAGTAAAGCCCTACCTAACTCCATTCCTATTACCCAAGCCGCTGTTGTGGAGTTATACTTTGACCTCCATGTCCACCTCCCTTTAGTGAGCAATGCATTCTTACCTGCGTCTGTGTTAAATAAATAAGTAAAGCCCTACCTAACTCCATTCGTATTACCCAAGCCGCTGTTGTGGAGTTATACTTTGACCTCCATGTCCACCTCCTTTAGTGAGCAATGGATTCTTACCTGCGTCTGTGTTAAATAAATAAGTAAAGCCCTACCTAACTCCATTCGTATTACCCAAGCCGCTGTTGTGGAGTTATACTTTGACCTCCATGTCCACCTCCTTTAGTGAGCAATGGATTCTTACCTGCGTCTGTGTTAAATAAATAAGTAAAGCCCTACCTAACTCCATTCCTATTACCCAAGCCGCTGTTGTGGAGTTATACTTTGACCTCCATGTCCACCTCCCTTTAGTAAGCAATGCATTTTTACCTGCGTCTGTGTTGGATAAATAAGTAAAGCCCTACCTAACTCCATTCGTATTACCCAAGCCGCTGTTGTGGAGTTATACTTTGACCTCCATGTCCACCTCCCTTTAGTGAGCAATGCAGTTTTACCTGCGTCTGTGTTGGATAAATAAGTAAAGCCCTACCTATTTCCATTCCTATTACCCAAGCCGCTGTTGTGGAGTTATACTTTGACCTCCATGTCCACCTCCTTTTAGTGAGCAATGCAGTTTTACCTGCGTCTGTGTTGGATAAATAAGTAAAGCCCTACCTAACTCCATTCGTATTACCCAAGCCCCTGTTGTGGAGTTATACTTTGACCTCCATGTCCACCTCCTTTAGTGAGCAATGGATTCTTACCTGCGTCTGTGTTGGATAAATAAGTAAAGCCCTACCTAACTCCATTCGTATTACCCAAGCCCCTGTTGTGGAGTTATACTTTGACCTCCATGTCCACCTCCCTTTAGTGAGCAATGGATTCTTACCTGCGTCTGTGTTGGATAAATAAGTAAAGCCCTACCTAACTCCATTCGTATTACCCAAGCCCCTGTTGTGGAGTTATACTTTGACCTTCATGTCCACCTCCCTTTAGTGAGCAATGCATTCTTACCTTCGTCTGTGTTGGATAAATAAGTAAAGCCCTACCTAACTCCATTCGTATTACCCAAGCCGCTGTTGTGGAGTTATACTTTGACCTACATGTCCACCTCCCTTTAGTGAGCAATGCATTCTTACCTTCGTCTGTGTTGGATAAATAAGTAAAGCCCTAACTAACTCCATTCGTATTACCCAAGCCGCTGTTGTGGAGTTATACTTTGTCCTCCATGTCCACCTCCCTTTAGTGAGCAATGCATTTTTACCTGCGTCTGTGTTGGATAAATAAGTAAATCCCTACCTAACTCCATTCGTATTACCCAAGCCCCTGTTTTGGAGTTATACTTTGACCTCCATGTCCACATTCCTTTAGTGAGCAATGCATTCTTACCTGCGTCTGTGTTGGATAAATAAGTAAATCCCTACCTTACTCCATTCGTATTACCCAAGCCCTTGTTGTGGAGTTATACTTTGACCTCCATGTCCACCTCCCTTTAGTGAGCAATGCATTCTTACCTGCGTCTGTGTTGGATAAATAAGTAAAGCCCTACCTAACTCCATTCGTATTACCCAAGCCGCTGTTGTGGAGTTATACTTTGACCTTCATGTCCACCTCCCTTTAGTGAGCAATGCATTCTTACCTGCGTCTGTGTTGGATAAATAAGTAAAGCCCTACCTAACTCCATTCGTATTACCCAAGCCGCTGTTGTGGAGTTATACTTTGACCTCCATGTCCACCTCCTTTTAGTGAGCAATGCATTCTTACCTGCGTCTGTGTTGGATAAATAAGTAAAGCCCTACCTAACTCCATTCGTATTACCCAAGCCGCTGTTGTGGAGTTATACTTTGACCTCCATGTCCACCTCCTTTTAGTGAGCAATGCATTCTTACCTGCGTCTGTGTTGGATAAATAAGTAAAGCCCTACCTAACTCCATTCCTATTACCCAAGCCGCTGTTGTGGAGTTATACTTTGACCTCCATGTCCACCTTCCTTTAGTGAGCAATGGATTCTTACCTGCGTCTGTGTGGGATAAATAAGTAAAGCCCTAACCTCCATTCGTATTACCCAAGCCGCTGTTGTGGAGTTATACTTTGACCTCCATGTCCACCTCCCTTTAGTGAGCAATGAATTCTTACCTGCGTCTGTGTTGGATAAATAAGTAAAGCCCTACCTAACTCCATTCGTATTACCCAAGCCGCTGTTGTGGAGTTATACTTTGACCTCCATGTCCACCTTCCTTTAGTGAGCAATGGATTCTTACCTGCGTCTGTGTTGGATAAATAAGTAAAGCCCTAACCTCCATTCGTATTACCCAAGCCGCTGTTGTGGAGTTATACTTTGACCTACATGTCCACCTCCCTTTAGTGAGCAATGCATTCTTACCTGCGTCTATGTTGGATAAATAAGTAAAGCCCTACCTAACTCCATTCGTATTACCCAAGCCCCTGTTGTGAAGTTATACTTTGACCTACATGTCCACCTCCCTTTAGTGAGCAATGCATTCTTACCTGCGTCTATGTTGGATAAATAAGTAAAGCCCTACCTAACTCCATTCCTATTACCCAAGCCGCTGTTGTGGAGTTATACTTTGACCTCCATGTCCACCTCCTTTTAGTGAGCAATGCAGTTTTACCTGCGTCTGTGTTGGATAAATAAGTAAAGCCCTACCTAACTCCATTCGTATTACCCAAGCCCCTGTTGTGGAGTTATACTTTGACCTCCATGTCCACCTCCTTTAGTGAGCAATGCATTCTTACCTGCGTCTGTGTTGGATAAATAAGTAAAGCCCTATCTAACTCCATTCGTATTACCCAAGCCGCTGTTGTGGAGTTATACTTTGACCTCCATGTCCACCTCCTTTAGTGAGCAATGCATTCTTACCTGCGTCTGTGTTGGATAAATAAGTAAAGCCCTACCTAACTCCATTCCTATTACCCAAGCCGCTGTTGTGGAGTTATACTTTGACCTCCATGTCCACCTCCCTTTAGTGAGCAATGCATTCTTACCTGCGTCTGTGTTAAATAAATAAGTAAAGCCCTACCTAACTCCATTCGTATTACCCAAGCCGCTGTTGTGGAGTTATACTTTGACCTCCATGTCCACCTCCTTTAGTGAGCAATGGATTCTTACCTGCGTCTGTGTTAAATAAATAAGTAAAGCCCTACCTAACTCCATTCGTATTACCCAAGCCGCTGTTGTGGAGTTATACTTTGACCTCCATGTCCACCTCCTTTAGTGAGCAATGGATTCTTACCTGCGTCTGTGTTAAATAAATAAGTAAAGCCCTACCTAACTCCATTCCTATTACCCAAGCCGCTGTTGTGGAGTTATACTTTGACCTCCATGTCCACCTCCCTTTAGTAAGCAATGCATTTTTACCTGCGTCTGTGTTGGATAAATAAGTAAAGCCCTACCTAACTCCATTCGTATTACCCAAGCCGCTGTTGTGGAGTTATACTTTGACCTCCATGTCCACCTCCCTTTAGTGAGCAATGCAGTTTTACCTGCGTCTGTGTTGGATAAATAAGTAAAGCCCTACCTATTTCCATTCCTATTACCCAAGCCGCTGTTGTGGAGTTATACTTTGACCTCCATGTCCACCTCCTTTTAGTGAGCAATGCAGTTTTACCTGCGTCTGTGTTGGATAAATAAGTAAAGCCCTACCTAACTCCATTCGTATTACCCAAGCCCCTGTTGTGGAGTTATACTTTGACCTCCATGTCCACCTCCTTTAGTGAGCAATGGATTCTTACCTGCGTCTGTGTTGGATAAATAAGTAAAGCCCTACCTAACTCCATTCGTATTACCCAAGCCCCTGTTGTGGAGTTATACTTTGACCTCCATGTCCACCTCCCTTTAGTGAGCAATGGATTCTTACCTGCGTCTGTGTTGGATAAATAAGTAAAGCCCTACCTAACTCCATTCGTATTACCCAAGCCCCTGTTGTGGAGTTATACTTTGACCTTCATGTCCACCTCCCTTTAGTGAGCAATGCATTCTTACCTTCGTCTGTGTTGGATAAATAAGTAAAGCCCTACCTAACTCCATTCGTATTACCCAAGCCGCTGTTGTGGAGTTATACTTTGACCTACATGTCCACCTCCCTTTAGTGAGCAATGCATTCTTACCTTCGTCTGTGTTGGATAAATAAGTAAAGCCCTAACTAACTCCATTCGTATTACCCAAGCCGCTGTTGTGGAGTTATACTTTGTCCTCCATGTCCACCTCCCTTTAGTGAGCAATGCATTTTTACCTGCGTCTGTGTTGGATAAATAAGTAAATCCCTACCTAACTCCATTCGTATTACCCAAGCCCCTGTTGTGGAGTTATACTTTGACCTCCATGTCCACATTCCTTTAGTGAGCAATGCATTCTTACCTGCGTCTGTGTTGGATAAATAAGTAAATCCCTACCTTACTCCATTCGTATTACCCAAGCCCTTGTTGTGGAGTTATACTTTGACCTCCATGTCCACCTCCCTTTAGTGAGCAATGCATTCTTACCTGCGTCTGTGTTGGATAAATAAGTAAAGCCCTACCTAACTCCATTCGTATTACCCAAGCCGCTGTTGTGGAGTTATACTTTGACCTTCATGTCCACCTCCCTTTAGTGAGCAATGCATTCTTACCTGCGTCTGTGTTGGATAAATAAGTAAAGCCCTACCTAACTCCATTCGTATTACCCAAGCCGCTGTTGTGGAGTTATACTTTGACCTCCATGTCCACCTCCTTTTAGTGAGCAATGCATTCTTACCTGCGTCTGTGTTGGATAAATAAGTAAAGCCCTACCTAACTCCATTCGTATTACCCAAGCCGCTGTTGTGGAGTTATACTTTGACCTCCATGTCCACCTTCTTTTAGTGAGCAATGCATTCTTACCTGCGTCTGTGTTGGATAAATAAGTAAAGCCCTACCTAACTCCATTCCTATTACCCAAGCCGCTGTTGTGGAGTTATACTTTGACCTCCATGTCCACCTTCCTTTAGTGAGCAATGGATTCTTACCTGCGTCTGTGTGGGATAAATAAGTAAAGCCCTAACCTCCATTCGTATTACCCAAGCCGCTGTTGTGGAGTTATACTTTGACCTCCATGTCCACCTCCCTTTAGTGAGCAATGAATTCTTACCTGCGTCTGTGTTGGATAAATAAGTAAAGCCCTACCTAACTCCATTCGTATTACCCAAGCCGCTGTTGTGGAGTTATACTTTGACCTCCATGTCAACCTCCCTTTAGTGAGCAATGAATTCTTACCTGCGTCTGTGTTGGATAAATAAGTAAAGCCCTAACCTCCATTCGTATTACCCAAGCCGCTGTTGTGGAGTTATACTTTGACCTCCATGTCCACCTCCCTTTAGTGAGCAATGAATTCTTACCTGCGTCTGTGTTGGATAAATAAGTAAAGCCCTAACCTCCATTCGTATTACCCAAGCCGCTGTTGTGGAGTTATACTTTGACCTCCATGTCCACCTCCCTTTAGTGAGCAATGAATTCTTACCTGCGTCTGTGTTGGATAAATAAGTAAAGCCCTAACCTCCATTCGTATTACCCAAGCCGCTGTTGTGGAGTTATACTTTGACCTCCATGTCCACCTTCCTTTAGTGAGCAATGAATTCTTACCTGCGTCTGTGTTGGATAAATAAGTAAAGCCCTAACCTCCATTCGTATTACCCAAGCCGCTGTTGTGGAGTTATACTTTGACCTCCATGTCCACCTCCTTTTAGTGAGCAATGCATTTTTACCTGCGTCTGTGTTGGATAAATAAGTAAAGCCCTACCTAACTCCATTCGTATTACCCAAGCCGCTGTTGTGGAGTTATACTTTGACCTTCATGTCCACCTCCCTTTAGTGAGCAATGCATCCTCACCTGCGTCTGTGTTGGTAAAATAAGTAAAGCCCTATCTAACTCCATTCGTATTACCCAAGCCGCTGTTGTGGAGTTATACTTTGACCTCCATGTCCACCTCCCTTTAGTGAGCAATGCATTCTTACCTGCGTCTGTGTTGGATAAATAAGTAAAGCCCTACCTATTTCCATTCCTATTACCCAAGCCGCTGTTGTGGAGTTATACTTTGACCTCCATGTCCACCTCCCTTTAGTGAGCAATGGATTCTTACCTGCGTCTGTGTTGGATAAATAAGTAAAGCCCTACCTAACTCCATTCGTATTACCCAAGCCGCTGTTGTGGAGTTATACTTTGACCTCCATGTCCACCTCCCTTTAGTGAGCAATGAATTCTTACCTGCGTCTGTGTTGGATAAATAAGTAAAGCCCTAACCTCCATTCGTATTACCCAAGCCCCTGTTGTGGAGTTATACTTTGACCTCCATGTCCACCTCCCTTTAGTGAGCAATGAATTCTTACCTGCGTCTGTGTTGGATAAATAAGTAAAGCCCTACCTAACTCCATTCGTATTACCCAAGCCGCTGTTGTGGAGTTATACTTTGACCTCCATGTCCACCTCCTTTTAGTGAGCAATGCATTTTTACCTGCGTCTATGTTGGATAAATAAGTAAAGCCCTACCTAACTCCATTCGTATTACCCAAGCCGCTGTTGTGGAGTTATACTTTGACCTCCATGTCCACCTCCTTTTAGTGAGCAATGCATTCTTACCTGCGTCTATGTTGGATAAATAAGTAAAGCCCTACCTAACTCCATTCGTAAATTCACTACCGCAATATGTTACGAACTGTCCAAATCTTATCTCACTTAATGAAATCGTTTACATTGGCAAGTGGGAATGTTTCCGCAGCCAGAACAATGGCACGGCAGAACAATGGGTGACGGAGGAACTTGATCGGAGGCTTTGTTCGCGTTCGGCACACTTGATAGTGTTTGCGTGTGAGTAGCGCCCTAACCATAACGACCTTTACAGCGTTTTATAACAATAATTTTGTATAGGTAAGGTTAGAGAATGTGCAACCATTCTGTGGTGCCTGTGCGCGTGCGTGCACACTTATATTTGTCACAAATAGTACAATATTGGAACTTCTCGAAGGGATTGTGAAGATATGGACAAATAGTATTAAGGTGCAATGGGTTGGTTATAAATGCTCTGACCATGGCTCCCTTGCACAGGTTCTATCGTCTGCTTGTGGGACCCCACGCAGGAAGTGGAACAGAGGGTAGCTGCGACATAGCGTTAAGGACTCTGCGACGGGTCCAGAGAAGCTATTACATGGATAGAGGGGTTGATCCGATAAAGAGGAGGTTTCTGGAACCCATAGTGCGCGCTTTTATATCTAAAGGTGTATTTCAGTAAGGGATATGGCAGTGAAAGTTAGAAATGATCATTGCTTATATGAGAAGAGAAGTCTTTCTATATATGATCATAGAAGGACTTTCTAAAAGCATAAATACAGGCGTTCATAGCCTCGGGGGGATGGAATGGATATTTCATTTAGGGATGAAAATCTTCCCTGGCAATGAGAAATTGGGTGATCTGTAGGTTGTATGGACAGTTATTGATATCCTGTTGGAAGCATAAATCAAGTGGGAATTGTGTAAGAAAAAACCAGACTTTCATCGCGTGGAAGGGATATTGAGGCATATTTCAGTAAGGGTTTAAAATATTAAGTACTGAGACATGATGGAATCGTAGTGGGAACCCTTTCCTCGTGAGAACATTGAGATTTTATCCCTTCTGGTAAATATATAGGAAGTATGTATTGCGTTGATTTAGGGACAAAACTCGCGTCTAGCATATTGGCGATGGGGAGAAATTAATGCTACCAGGCTGCTGGAATACTCGTACAAATAGACAGTTTAATTGTATTCAATGAAACGTTGTATTTATTGTAAGGATTAGAAAGGGGGGTAAAGTGAGGAGTCCGTGGGAAAGGGTTTAAAGCCTGTAACAGCAAGAGTTCAGGGAGTTGCATCGATTGGTTCCCTCTTGCCTGTCTCAGGTAGTCGCTTTCTGATCTAATGGATTCTAAATAAAAACAAAGGGATGTTTTACCCCGAACTGGCTTTGTGCGTCAACCTTTTATACACCTATTGTTCAAATTTTCATATTCTTTCTTTGAAATTGAAATCGTTTGTCAAGAACAAAAAATGGAAAAATATTTACCAGCATAATGCAGATTTAAGGAAAAGCTTTATTCAGAAACACAACGCTTTGGGAAACGGATGGAATAGGGCAGCACTGGTACTTTGTGATGATCGTATGGTGTTGGCGATTTGTCCACTTGTGCCAGGAAGTTGCTGACCAGTTGCTAATAGCAACCACCTTCCTTCTTACAGCTTTATCCTATATTGTATTACAATGCAGATACAAAGTCGAAACTTTAAATAAAAAGGCCAGTAATCAGTAGATTCGGGAATGGATAGACTAGTCTCATCTATGCGCGGAAACGCAAAAACGTATCAAAATGGAGGAGATTTCACTTGTCGTACTGTAGTGACGTAATATTCTGTTAATTAAGAACGTTTTGTTGTATAAAGTGTTTCCCCAATGTGTGACGTCAGCACCAGGTTTTACTAGTTTATCAGTATTCTCAGAGGCGTTCTACTCACAAACCTTTAAAACGTACTGGCCTACACTTCCTTGCCTTGCAAGAGCGAACAAACAAAGCTGCAATATCGTGATGGTGTTTGCGAAGTGACGGACACACGTGTCTCTTGAGAAAACAAAAGTATTGCGTCGTTTACCCGACCCGGCGCCCGTGTTTTGCTTCTCTGCATCTAGCACAGTAGATTTAGAGCACAGATGAAAAACGACAGATTTCCAACCAGTTACAGAAAAGTCGGAGGTCATGTGGTAAAGAGTTTTTATAAATTTTAACAGATTTATAAAAACTGAACGATATTTGTCACAGAGATTAGGAAAAGGTTGTGGCGAATACATGTAGAGAAAACACAGATCTAAACGCAATCGGAACATAGCTTTCGTAGAAAGTCGCTACGTTATAGAATGACGCGCACAAGCGCGCTCGCGTGGCGTTAACACGTTACAACGCTGTTCTGTGGCCAATAGTCAACACTCCACAGAACTCTCTATGAGTTCAGAGGCTCGACCCTTGCAACTGCAGACGTAGGTCTGAGGAGACAAGCCCACCCCTACATGGGGTTGTTTATCAAAGGGACGATAATACAGGATAGCTTTATCTCAATGATCCCTTTTTGAAAAAAGATCATCTTTAAAAAAAAATATTTTTCTGTTTAGATTTCGTCCATTTTATTTTTTGTGCTTTCAAACCATGATAATCTGAAAGATTAGGTTCGCCTCATGTCTGTTCAGGTAAACTCCCTTCTGTCTATAGTCAGGTGATTAGTGTCTTTGTTCTGATATATCTATTCTTACTAGTAATCTCAACATTTAATATAACACTGTTCGTCTCAGCTAAATATTTATGAAGTCATAAAGCAGAAAGAAATTCAGTCCCCGCCGCGCCTAACGACAAACGCACACGCGTATTTGCAATACAAAACTTCGCAAACGGTTCCACAAGCCGCATTTGCTAGGAAGTAATTAGGCATGGGACACATTCTTAGCGAAGTGAGTTGATTAAGGGAGCATAAGTCTTCGCAACACGACGCTAACTTTTCCCCGCTGCATCCAATTTCCCGCCACCCGCTCGTTTCCTCTTCCGGTACTCGTTCCCGCGCGATAACGGCGCCCTTCTGTGGGATCCTGTACAAAGTTCCGATGTAATTTGCTCAACCCTGCAACTGTACTGGGAAGCCAGCAATACAAACACAACCCTTTAGGGCTAATTATTTAATATTATTCCCTCCTACCGTTATAATCCTGACCTGTTCCATACCTACAAGAGTAGCTGGGAAACTCTCTCCTTTCGATAGTAGCCTTTCTTCCCCGCCTCTAAGAACAAGAAGGGTTAAGTGAATAAATAAAAACATATCTGTATTCAAAGTAGTCTTTATTTCCTTAATTGACCCTCAGTCAAAATGACTGATGGAAATAAAAATGTACAATCATTTCCACCTTCTTGAATTATTTTTATAAATTATATTTCCATATATATATATATATAAAACGATTCGTTATACTTTATAATTTTATAATTAATATTAATAATAATGACGGAATTATAGGTCTACTCTTCTAACCCATCAACAAATCCTGTCTACTTAGCAGCTGACGGAATTGTAGGTCTACTCTTCTAACCCATCAACAAATCCTGTCTATTTAGCAGCTGACGGAATTGTAGGTCTACTCTTCTAACCCATCAACAAATCCTGTCTACTTAGCAGCTGACGGAATTGTAGGTCTACTCTTCTAACCCATCAAAAAATCCTGTCTACTTAGCAGCTGACGGAATTGTAGGTCTACTCTTCTAACCCATCAACAAATCCTGTCTACTTAGCAGCTGACGGAATTGTAGGACCAATCTTCTAATCCATCAACAAATCCTGTCTACTTAGCAGCTGACGGAATTGTAGGTCTACTCTTCTAACCCATCAAAAAACCCTGTCTACTTAGCAGCTGACGGAATTGTAGGTCTACTCTTCTAACCCATCAAAAAACCCTGTCTACTTAGCAGCTGACGGAATTGTAGGTCTACTCTTCTAACCCATCAAAAACCCTGTCTACTTAGCAGCTGACGGAATTGTAGGTCTACTCTTCTAACCCATCAACAAATCCTGTCTACTTAGCAGCTGACGGAATTGTAGGTCTACTCTTCTAACCCATCAACAAATCCTGTCTATTTAGCAGCTGACTGAGTTGTATGTTTACTCTTCTAACCCATCAACCCATCAAGTTCTCTTTACCCAGCAGCTGACGGTACTACACTTGCCATCAATCAGCGTGCCCGGTTCTCACTACTCAGATAACGTCTTTGCATATTCTTGATTACCTTTTTTAAGAACGGTAAACTTTCGGCAAGGCAATTTCCATCAAACATGAATGCTGCTTTTCCACGAATTTTGTGGAAGCCGAACGCAATAAATACCGCGGTTTCTGTGCGCCCGTTTCTCGGCTTTAAAGAATCCCACTTATACACAGGTCATCTGCATATTTATAATCATTTCTGGCGAGAAAATTCTCGCCGTATCTGCATAATAAGTGGTGCCGTGTAACTTTAGGGATTTGAGCAAGATAATAGAAAGAATATTTGAAATTTACATACTAGCATCCCCCAGAGTAAAACTTTGCTAAGACACTCGACTCGACCTTCCATTTGCAAATAAACGAGTTTGATAAAACATGTAAAACTTTTCCGTTAAGTAACGAAATTCCATACTTGCTCAGATGGTGCCTTAGCCAGTGCGCACTGTTTTAGTCATAGATATTAGAAGGGAAGTAGTTTCATTTATTTTATGCGAATTAAATTCATTAACTGGTAACTAGATTACTCGGATTCTGTTGCGGCCCCAAACAACTGCGTTCTTCTCACGTAGTGTTCAGTGAGAGCGACCTCCTCAGTCGGCTTTCCTGAACCTTGTTCGCGCCCAAAAATTAATAGAACGTGACACCCTTAATGAAATTCCAAAATAACTTTGTCGAAACAAAGGAGAAACGATATATGCACGCACTTGTTGTGGTTCGTGGTAATCGATACATTCAATTAACTCTCCAAACACGCCATGTATAGCCCACGCGGGTTCGGCCTCACGTTCAGAGGTTTCCTTGTGTGTTACTACCTGAATGTTTTAAAGCTTATAACGTTCGATCCATTCGTGGCAAATTTCAGTTAAATAAATCCTTACCATTACTTTTCTTGGGATTGAATCACGACGAGTGATTTAGCTGTTATGCATTTACTTGCCGTGTGACATAGCAACAAGGAAATGCCGATTTTTCACAAGGGTAGGGCATATCCACCCACTCGCGACAAAGTTTTAATGCTACTATTGTCATCAAACCTCTCTAAAGGCAATTGTGTCAGGGTGGCTTCTTGTCCACCCCTCTAGCTCCAACAATGGGTCTATAATTTTAAGTAAATGATGATAATTTTTCCACTGAATAAACGCATATTTCTGCCTGTTTTTTAATGACTATACTTCCCGCATGACAAGGTACCTGTAACTGCATTTGTCGCTTTTAATTTAAAATCCAACCGTCATTAATACAGCATTGCTCGACTATTAAATGGAAAGCACTGAATGAATGCCAAAAGTACGGTTCAGAGCGGAACAAAGTAGAGGATAAATAAGGTTTTGTTAACAGCATTCCACTTCAAATCCCCGCAAAGCCCAAAATAATGCAGCATGTTTGAGGCAACAGTAAAACGTTTGGAATCTGTGTGTTGCAACTGTTTGTGGTGTGTGTCGTGCGGAACGCCACCAACAGCTGAGGAACGCGCATATTTACGCCACCAGCTCGTGTTTACGGCGCGTTCACAACAAAGCAATGCTTTCTGAGGGGTACAAAACGCTCGTGTATAACGCGGCGCGCAGATACAGCTTTGTGATCGCGACAAATCAACCTTTCCTTTCTGTGTCAACAATAAGCTTGTATTGACATCTGCTCATTGAGCGAACCTTTCTCTTCACAAGTTAAAGTCACTATGTGTTGGCAGGGAAATACAGAATTTATCCCCGTGTTAAACACGACGGCTCTAAATATTAGAGACATTTTATTTTTGAATAGTATATTGCAGCATTCTTTCCAGCCTGCTCGGAAGTAAATCTATTGCTACTCCTAAACGAATCCTGTCTGCAGGATGCAATATGCAATGTCGGAAGCTAACTGCAGTTTATTATTGCTACTTAGGTAATACTGTACCTCACTTTTAGAAGCAAATTTTTGTTTACTTCGATTGCACTTCCTGGGCCGATGTAATACTTCCAATAAAAGCTTTTATATGCCCTACTTTATTCCGCTGTGAGCTATCTTATCTGTATTCATCCAGTTCTTGGAACTTGAGACTGTTTTAATGACGTCATGTTGTTACATCAGGGCAAATGTCCAAGTCTGTTCTCCATCACACTTTACCCAGGCTCTGGACTGGCTAAATGATAGTAGGCCTAGTACATTTCTATCATTCAGGCGTGTTTAAAGTCAGCCTTGGGAAAGCTTTCTTATTATTGTTTAAAAATATTTGTTTTTTTTTCAAATTGTTTTTATTTCTTTTGATTTTTGCACGACTGTCTTCCTAATCAACCTTTTGTAGGTAGGAGAGAGTGCGGAGACAAGCCCTTATATCACAAGTTTCTTCATAATTCCTGATTGTTTTTTTAATAACCTCATCCATTTTTTCGTTTTTACTTCCATGTTTAATTGAAGTTTTATAAACATGCAAGCAGAGTTTTCGGCTTCAGTCGTTAAACAATGGATCAGTTCTTTGATCTTGGTATGAGATCTTTGTATATATTAAGGTTTCTTGTTCTTCAACAATAACTCCAACAGAATGTTTGGTCCTATACCGCTTACTGTAGCAATGCTATTAGTTTTGCTTACTATCCATCCAATTTCAACGAAATAATAAAAAATATTCTGTCAACTTTTCTAGTTTGTGGGACTATATATATCCAACAACTCATCGATAACATTCTCGGGCTTGAGAAATGCAAGAGATGTAAGAGATGCAAGAGATGCAAGAAATGTAAGAGATGCAAGAGATGTAAGAGATGCAAGAGATGTAAGAGATGCAAGAGATGTAAGAGATGCAAGAGATGTAAGAGATGCAAGAGATGTAAGAGATGCAAGAGATGTAAGAGATGCAAGAGATGTAAGAGATGCAAGAGATGTAAGAGATGCAAGAGATGTAAGAGATGCAAGAGATGCAAGAGATGCAAGAGATGTAAGAGATGCAAGAGATGCAAGAGATGTAAGAGATGCAAGAGATGCAAGAGATGTAAGAGATGCAAGAGATGTAAGAGATGCAAGAGATGCAAGAGATGCAAGAGATGCAAGAGATGTAAGAGATGCAAGAGATGCAAGAGATGTAAGAGATGCAAGAGATGCAAGAGATGTAAGAGATGCAAGAGATGTAAGAGATGCAAGAGATGTAAGAGATGCAAGAGATGCAAGAGATGTAAGAGATGCAAGAGATGTAAGAGATGCAAGAGATGTAAGAGATGCAAGAGATGCAAGAGATGCAAGAGATGTAAGAGATGCAAGAGATGTAAGAGATGTAAGAGATGCAAGAGATGTAAGAGATGCAAGAGATGTAAGAGATGCAAGAGATGTAAGAGATGTAAGAGATGCAAGAGATGTAAGAGATGCAAGAGATGTAAGAGATGCAAGAGATGTAAGAGATGCAAGAGATGCAACAGATGCACACATTATGAGTGCAGAGTAGGCTTACTCCGTTTTCCTTGTAGCCCCGCGTAAGTCCCAGATCTTGAACTTTTCCCCACAAACATTTTTTCATGTGGAAGTAACATCCTTTTACTTCGACTGTCGGGAACAACGTTTTTCAGAGCCGATATTGTCTCGAACTAAAAATTTACATTTACTTGTCTTGGCGTCCAGTTGGGTATAACCTGGTTCTGGCCTTATCTGGAGCGCCACGCTGATGTTCACTCGTAGCCAAGGCCTCGACATTTTTACTTTTCATATCACCTCGACACCTTTTTGACCTCTGCTTTGAACATCGCCAGAATATAGCTCCTTCCAAATCTAGGCGTTTAAAGTTATAAGTGTAGCCGTCATAGAGGACTCACTCCTTACCTTTGTTAGTTGTAGTAAGTTCCATTATAGGAAACAGAACTGAGAACAAACAAATATAGCACTGAATTAGCCGTACTTCGCACCTAGACGCACGATCTTCACTCAAGGAAGGTTACGCCGTTAAAGGGGATGAAAACCTTGGTTCAATGACCTTGGGCTTAGGTAGGACGGTTGGTCAGGTTTGTTGGGCGCTTGTTTACCTGGGCGCCTTTTTCGTACATTCAGTGGCAAATGCCTTGTCATTAGGAAAGTATTTAAAGGACAGACAGAAATTTGCATTAATTCAGTGGAGGTATTGATAGGCTATCATTTATTTAAAATAGTTTTTTTTAAAAGTTATTTAATCTTTGTTACTATTATTTATTTATTAATTATTTTTGTTGTAAATAGAAGAAAAAATTGAAAATATACATTTTATTACTAAGATTACAGTTTTTTTGGTCAAAAATTGTTTTTCGTCTACTTGTAAAACGACTATGGTATTTAGGCTACTGCTATTCACATGTGTGGCAACTTCCCTCAGTGAGAACACTATTTGCTTAATCTGTCTGCAGTCACTCCGTCGTGCACTGCTACGAAATAAAAACAATGATGTTAGATTGATTCTTACCCTACCCCTCGTCACTTTTCACTAATCTTACCAAATTATAGGAATTTTAAGGTATTACGGGAATATCCAGGTAGCTAAGTTAACATTATCTATAACTTAGCAGAAAGTTAGTCCAACAATGTGCAATTACAGAGCCGGGACAGTGTACAGTAATATTTTCTAGCTTTTATGGCCGTAAAGTATTTTGAAATGGCTTCTATAGTTGACGTCATGTTGAAATACTTTTTTTGTTGAAATCAACTCTATTTGCAAAGATTTATGTCCCAAATAAATTATGTTAAGCGACGTTGAAAAAACACGTCTCCATGAAATTATATTTGGCAAACGGTTGTCATGGTAACAGAAAGGACCTGTCTCAGCTCCGGTTCTGCAGAGGTTGGCGTTTTTATTACCTATTGAATATTTTTCTTTTTAATGCACGGCCTGACAGAAGCAGTGGGTTAGTTATTTGAATGTGTTGTTAAAGGCGCAAAGACTATAAGAAACTTACTAGAGTGGGATCACAGGTGTAAAACCTCTATACACCTCTTTGTATACTTTAACGCCTTTAAAGCGCGTAGTAGATGCCTATAGAACTGCGGAGGAAGGAAATAAATACTGAAACGGTAGCAAACATTAAATTTATCTCGTGAACTTTACGAACCGTTACATAAATATTCCTCTTTCCACTATCCAGTCGAAGTACAATGCTTTTATTTGTGTTCAGATGTTTCATACCCTCAGGATTTTTTATGGGTTGTAATTTACTAAAGCAAATTTGCACATATTGTTTATAAGTTAGTACGGATCGGTTCAGATAAAAATATATCCTGTCTTCTAACCGAAGACGGCTGTTGGCATTAAATATGCTTTCAATTGACAATAAAGATATAAAAAAGGAGTGAGGGAAATACACTCGTATAACATGCAGTAATGGCAATGAGGTGTATGATAGCAAGAGTGGGTAAAGTAACATACTCACACTCGGAACGCAGTATTTACGGAGAGTTTTATGAACGGCTAAGGAAAGGGCGGGTAGATATAAAAATAGAATCCGAACAAGATGCGTAGCAATGGTCATGAGCTGTGCTAGCAAGCCTGGGTAAAGTAACATACTCACACTCGGAACGCAGTATTTACGGAGAGTTTTATGAACGGCTAAGGAAAGGGCGGGTAGATATAAAAATAAAATCCGAACAAGATGCGTAGCAATGGTCATGAGATGTGCTAGCAAGCCTGGGTAAAGTAACATACTCACACTCGGAACGCAGTATTTACGGAGAGTTTTATGAACGGCTAAGGAAAGGGCGGGTAGATATAAAAATAGAACAAGATGTGTAGCAATGGTCATGAGGTGTGCTAGCAGGCCTGGGTAAAGTAACATACTCACACTCGGAACGCAGTATTTACGGAGAGTTTTATGAACGGCTAAGGAAAGGGCGGGTAGATATAATAAAAATAGATTCGGAGCAAGATGCGTAGCAATGGCCATGAGATGTGCTAGCAGGCCTGGGTAAAGTAACATACTCACACTCGGAACGCAGTATTTACGGAGAGTTTTATGAACGGCTAAGGAAAGGGCGGGTAGATATAAAAATAGATTCGGAACAAGATGCGTAGCAATGGCCATGAGATGTGCTAGCAAGCCTGGGTAAAGTAACATACTCACACCCGGAACGCAGTATTTACGGAGAGTTTTATGAACGGCTAAGGAAAGGGCGGGTAGATATAAAAATAGAACAAGATGCGTAGCAATGGTCATGAGGTGTGCTAGCAGGCCTGGGTAAAGTAACATACTCACACTCGGAACGCAGTATTTACGGAGAGTTTTATGAACGGCTAAGGAAAGGGCGGGTAGATATAAAAATAGATTCGGAACAAGATGCGTAGCAATGGCCATGAGGTGTGCTAGCAAACCATTGTAAGCAACATACTCACACTTGGAACGCAGTATTTACGGAGAGTTTTATGAACGCCTAAGGAAAGGGCGGGTAGTAATATAAATAGAATCCGAACAAGATTCGTAGCAATGGTCATGAGGTGTGCTAGCAAGTCTTTGTAAGCAACATTCTCACACTCGGAACGCAGTATTTACGGAGAGTTTTATGAACGGCTAAGGAAAGGGCGGGTAGTAATATAAATAGAATCCGAACAAGATTCGTAGCAATGGTCATGAGGTGTGCTAGCAAGTCTTTGTAAGCAACATTCTCACACTCGGAACGCAGTATTTACGGGGAGTTTTATGAACGGGTAAGGAAAGGGCGGGTAGATATAAAAATAGGATCCGAACAAGATGCGCATATTTCTGTAAAATATAAAATCGAAGAATAACCAGATTATTATGAATCAATAAATGTATAACTTGTGTGAGGGAATTTAGCTTATGTACCGCTCCAATAAGGTAACCCGCCCTTGCTCTGGGAGTACGGAGTTTGTATGTTCTTACCGTGGTTTTTCTCTAATATAACTAACGAGCCATAGCGAGAGATGTGAGATGCCGAGACTAGTGGGGTTTACCACTATAGACTTAGGGAAGATAACCTTCTAGGTAGGGGTGGTCTGGGGGTTTGTGTGCAGGGCAGATTATCTGAAGTAAACCTACTATTTCCCCGTGATACGTAATTCCGTAACTCCGCTTGTATTAAAATCACCCAACGCCCCGAGTGCCTTGTGCAAAAGCACAGCGGGAGGTTCGTTCATTGGTGCTTTGGCACTATAGCATCAGGTAACGTTTCTCATAAACCTCTCTTCAAGGTGCATAGACTGTACAAGGAAACGTACGTGACAAGGAGTCACACTTGCTCAGTTCTTGGAATATCTTTGCCTCTGTGTTATTCACATTAGCTTCCCAAATTCAATATATAAACATGACTGTATGAATAAAACAGCACGCCGCCCTCGCCTCGAATCGTTGCAAACTTTGTGCAAACGTTCCTTGCAATGAAGACGTTCAAAGCGTGAAATGTATTGATAATTCGACACGTAATGAATAGAGAAGCGGTGCTGTGCACGCTAGTCATGATCATCCCCACTCACGGTAGGCCTACATGTTGCGTCCCTTAGCGATACTTTAGAGCCAGTGGTGAAACAAACTCTGTCTGAGATGAGTCACCCGTTCTCCCAGTTGTCCACCGCCAGTGTAAACTTGTATACATGCGCGCGCGCGCACACAGTTCTATATAATGTTATAAGTGAAAAAAACAATGTATATTTATTGTGTTTATTTTATAAATAATGTGAAAGAATGAGAACTTTGTAAGTCCAGCACAAAATATGTAACCGGTAGTTCTCGCTTTGACGGAGTTGTCACCCCAACCCCTAACCAGACAAATCGTCGGGGCCCCTAAAACCAGTAAATTTATTTGGAGACGTATAATTTTCAAGGCAAACATATTAGTGTACAAGACACAGTTTACTAGCATGGTTAGGTTTAATAAAGTGGGAGCCGCTATAACGTCACGTGCAGCGTAAATTGTCGCCGTGATTGATTAAAGCCGCCAAGCCGGGCACGTAGTCACGTAGGTCCCGCGTCAGGACGAATGTCGTAAAAACAAAACGACTTGATATTGTCGCAGATTATGTTTTCCTATCGCACGATTCCTCCAGTATTTTCGTTGTACGTGTCATTTGTTAATCGACTCTGATTTAATTGTAAAACGGAGAGTTTGAATTAAAAAGAAGCAAAATTTTTAAAAATTAAGGGTAGATTCAGCAATTTACTGCGATAGGGGCAGCTCTCCTTTTGGCGCAATGGTGGGATAAATATGCTGTCAAAGTAATATCAATTTAACGTCTCTCTTGAGCAACTGTGGGATATGAATTATCTAAGCACATTAAATACAAACCCAATAACAGCAGGGATGAAAAACAATAGTATTCTCTTTAAATCCACATTTTTACATTTATGACTTGTGAAAATGGTTAGCGTACCTTGTAACCAAAACGTCACTTCTTCAATCATTTACTTCCAATATCCCATCGTGGTATAAAATAGCCTATATAAAGGATATTTGGGTTAGATACATAACCGTTGTCGTGAGAATAGGTCGGCATAGAGACGTGTAAGGGGGATGAAGAAAGGATCTCTTGTGGCAGCACTTGTAGAAAGGGTTTCTAAATTAGAGACGGATATCAACCTTCTCCAGGGAAAGGGAGGGGAGCCAGTCCATGACTTAACATTTACCTAATCCATAGATTAACGAGACTATAGAGACGTGTAAGGCGGATGAAGAAAGGATCTCTTGTGACAGCACTTGTAGAAAGGGTTTCTAAATTAGAGACGGATATCAACCTTCTCCAGGGATAGGGAGGGGAGTCAGTCCATGACTTAACATTTACCTAATCCATAGATTAACGAGACTATAGAGACGTGTAAGGCGGATGAAGAAAGGATCTCTTGTGACAGCACTTGTAGAAAGGGTTTCTAAATTAGAGACGGATATCAACCTTCTCCAGGGATAGGGAGGGGAGCCAGTCCATGACTTTACATTTACCTAATCCATAGATTAACGAGACTATAGAGACGTGTAAGGGGGATGAAGAAAGGATCTCTTGTGGCAGCACTTGTAGAAAGGGTTTCTAAATTAGAGACGGATATCAACCTTCTCCAGGGATAGGGAGGGGAGCCAGTCCATGACTTTACATTTACCTAATCCATAGATTAACGAGACTATAGAGACGTGTAAGGCGGATGAAGAAAGGATTTCTTGTGGCAGCACTTGTAGAAAGGGTTTCTAAATTAGAGACGGATATCAACCTTCTCCAGGGATAGGGAGGGGAGCCAGTCCATGACTTTACATTTACCTAATCCATAGATTAACGAGACTATAGAGACGTGTAAGGCGGATGAAGAAAGGATTTCTTGTGGCAGCACTTGTAGAAAGGGTTTCTAAATTAGAGACGGATATCAACCTTCTCCAGGGATAGGGAGGGGAGCCAGTCCATGACTTTACATTTACCTAATCCATAGATTAACGAGACTATAGAGACGTGTAAGGCGGATGAAGAAAGGATTTCTTGTGGCAGCACTTGTAGAAAGGGTTTCTAAATTAGAGACGGATATCAACCTTCTCCAGGGAAAGGGAGGGGAGCCAGTCCATGACTTTACATTTACCTAATCCATAGATTAACGAGACTATAGAGACGTGTAAGGGGGATGAAGAAAGGATCTCTTGTGACAGCACTTGTAGAAAGGGTTTCTAAATTAGAGGCAGATGTCAACCTCCTCCAGGGAAAGGGAGGAGAGCCAGTCCATGACTTAACATTTACCTAATCCATAGATGATGGGGAAAAGAGTTGTGGAGGAAATGGGATTCCGACAGTGGCACACATAGCTTTTTTCTGCTCCGGTCGTTAAGCTCCCTACGTCACCATGTTAACGATAGTACGAAGGTGAACAAATCTGCTACAATGGAAGAACTAATATAAAAACGGGGAAATCTATGCAATGTAATAACGGTTTGAAAGCATGTCTCCTACGTTCACCAAATGTTTACAACTACATCGAGAAATTAGTTTATTTCTTTAAATGTAAAAATGTCTGCGACTGACGTAACTTTATCCGGCAAAGGTAACATTTAACTTTGAAGAGGCGAACAAAGAAACAAAAATGGCGCCTGAGGGGAGCTGTCAGCGGAATCTTTGCAACTCGGGGACATCTACTCTATGCATTTATAGTTAAGCAATCTCTTCTGGCAACGCTTAAACCGATATTTTTTGTTTGAGATTAAAAATAATTTGTAAGTTATTAAACTTTCCTATAGCACGAACAGTTTCTTGTCACAAATTATTCCTAATACTTTACTTCAGGTATAGGTGGGCCACCTTACCCACGCGAGGGAGCCGTGTAACAGGGGATGGAGTAATTTGTGTGATTAACTTAAACTAACCTAACCTAAACATAAGATGATCTCACTTAACCTAACCTACCGAAATACAATAAATAAAACCTGGTAACCATAATACAACCCTTAATGTGCATTTCTGTTGGAAGGCAACTATCTTCAGAAGTAGGCTACTCCAGGGTAGTCCTACATCAAGGGTTGATTTATAGTAATAAAATATACTTACTTGTGTTATTGGGTTTAGTTAAGTCATATCTCACATTTACTCAAGAGATATGTTAATATAAACTAAACTAACAATTCTAAGAACAAACACATCTGAAATGTTGTTTACCTGATAAAACTCGTGTACAAGTTAGGATACAGATTTGGTTAAATCAGAAACATGACTCGAGACGTGGAAGAGTCTCTTGTGCCCTTGACTTTGAGAATCACGCCCCAGATTGTAGGACACTCTGTAGGAGCTGAGACTTTAAGTGCAATGTATAGGGTATTGGGTGTAAGGAGAGTCATGCCCCCCTCCACGCTTACATAAACAGAGACGTGGAAGAGTCTCTTGTGCCCTTGGCTTTGAGAATCACGCCCCAGATTGTAGGACACTCTGTAGGAGCTGAGACTTTAAGTGCAATGGTTGTAAGGAGAGTCATGCCCCCCTCCACGCTTACATAAACAGAGACGAACATAAACAAGAAACCGGAAGCCCACAGTTTTATCGTGTTCCAGACCTTCATTTGCCAGGATCTTCCATGAACGCGCATGCGCAACCTTCAGCTCGGTTCCTTGAGAGGGGAGAGATGTAGGGGGAGCGATGAGCCACAATGTAATAAGAGAAACAGTATCAACAATAACAGTAGAACCTCGTGGCCTAATGGGTAAGGTACAAGCTTACTAATCGTAAGTTTCGGGTTCAAATCCCAAACTTTGATTTTAATTATTTTCTTAAAGCATTCTAGTTTTAATGAATCTTATTTGTTGTGATAGGTTAGGTTAGGTATTATAAAAAAAATTTAAATGTCTTTTGAATAAAAATGGCAAAGTTAAATTTAATTTCTACATAGTGAGTTTTCTTCCTTTAATACCTACATTAAAATATACGTACTAAGTATCCCTTAACGGTGAAATGTTCCCTATACGTACACACGTCTCTCTATGGAGTGGCCTTGTAGGTTACCACAAGGGCATTATATATGCGGCAAAATCTTTCCTATACGTACACGCGTCTCTTTATGGAGTGGCCTTGTAGGTTACCACAAGGGCATTATATATGCGGCAAAATCTTTCCTATACGTACACACGTCTCTTTATGGAGTGGCCTTGTAGGGGACCACAAGGGCATTATAAATGCGGTGAAATGTTCCCTATACGTACACACGTCTCTCTATGGAGTGGCCTTGTAGGGTACCACAAGGGCATTATATATGCGGCAAAATCTTTCCTATACGTATACACGTCTCTTTATGCAGTGGCCTTGTAGGTTACCACAAGGGCATTATATATGCGGCAAAATCTTTCCTATACGTACACACGTCTCTTTATGGAGTGGCCTTGTAGGTTAGCACAAGGGCATTATAAATGCGGTGAAATGCTCCCTATACGGACACACGTCTCTCTATGGAGTGGCCTTGTAGGGTACCACAAGGGCATTATAAATGCAGTGAAATGTTCCCTATACGGACACACGTCTCTCTATGGAGTGGCCTTGTATTGTACCACAAGGGCATTATAAATACGGTGAAATGTTCCCTATACGGACACACGTCTCTCTATGGAGCGGCCTTGTAGGTTACCACAAGGGCATTATAAATGCGGTGAAATGTTCCCTATACGTACACACGTCTCTCTATGGAGTGGCCTTGTAGGGTACCACAAGGGCATTATAAATGCGGTGAAATGTTCCCTATACGTACACACGTCTCTCTATGGAGTGGCCTTGTAGGGTACCACAAGGGCATTATAAATGCGGTGAAATGTTCCCTATACGTACACACGTCTCTCTATGGAGCGGCATTGAAGGTTACCACAAGGACATTATATATGCGGTGAAATATCTTCACAGGTGTAACGTACGATAGAGCTATTATTGTGCAAAATTATCAATAGATAAGACGGGCTCGCATGGGAAATTGGCGTAGTAAATGAAAATGTGTCACAGATGTGAAAAACCAATTACTATATTATGAAGTGAAAATCTGTAGTTAGTACAAAAATAAAATTAAAAATAATAAAATACAAATATAAGATTAAAAAAAATACATAAATTGAGTATATTATCAAGTTGAAGTTATGTCTTGAAAAGGTCCTTGAGTGAATTAAGTGCGTAGGTAAGTTAGGGGAATGTATTCTTTCGTCCTTGTTCTAAAAGCATGCCAGCGCGTGTGTAGCCTACATAGGCTCTGAGTAGGCCCACCATTTGTCCGATTATTTAGGGCTCGTGTAATCAAGGTGTAATTGTAGGTATAGGATTTAGCGTCTCAGAGCTGCTGTAGGCTGCTGAACACAACACAACGCCGTTGTTTAGTTTTAACTCTGTTTGCTTCTGCGGATTAAAAAAGTTTTTCAGTTAACTGTAAAGTTTGTTCTTGTATGTACAAGATAAGACTGCAGCAGCGCGCGAGATAATTCCGGTAGCTTAGGTCTGTACGCGACCTTTCTCTATCTTCCATTAAAGTCTTTAATATTTTACTTTCAGATTTAAAATAGACAATAAGCTGTCCACCATCCCTTACCGAGTCCACATTTGTTTTTACGTGTGCTAATAACAGCAACGGATCCAGGAGCACTTTATCATACATCCAGTACACCCCCTAGTAACGTCTTTAGGACGTCCAAGCAAGTGTATAGACGGAAAACTGCATCCGTCTTGTACGTGTATAGACTAAGTACGTTTCCTTGTAATCTAAAGGCTGTCCTTCGAAAATACATTTACAATACACACGCGCGCACTCACACAAGTTCTTTCCGAAGATTATTTGAGGATACGAAAGCAGCAAGTTGATCAAAACTAAATATGACTTTGATCGTGATGACTCATTTTATAGTGCACCTAATAAACAAGGCTCGGTTGTGTGGGTGTTTCAATTCCTCGGAAAAGAAGAATCTTGTAAGGTAGACCTCCTCTCTGGAGTAAAGACAAATTGATAGGAAGCGGTATTAGTCACGCCTTAGTGCTTCCAGACGCGTGGGTGATGTAGATGTCATGGCTTGCGAGGGCAGAGGTATCCCGGGGGGGGGGGGGGGGGGCACGGAGATGCTCCACCGCGGAAGCCATTTACAAACCACTCCTCTCATTCTGCATTCTCATTATGTCTCTTGTTGGTACAAATAATAGTGGAGACGTTAACGAGAGAACCGGTTATGGTAACTATAAAGTCAACTAGAAACCACGCCCGATGATACCCGGGCAACTTACAGTTGGGCAACAATCGACCAATCACAACCAGAACCAGTCTCTGCCAATCGCAACTAAAATCGGATGTTCTTGGACATTATATTAAATATTTTTGAATCACTGTAACATTTAACGTTGATCACGTAATAAACTAAATAGTTGATTCGGGAGGAGAAAGAGCGTAGCTAGACAAAGGGAAACTTTATTTCGCACAGTTGGCAGCTCTGAAGCACGGTAACGGTAAAAACAACAATACTGAAAGTTATAAAACGAAATGAAAGTCTTGCCGGAGCAAAAGTTGTAATGAACTGTATGAAGCGATTTCTTTTTGCGAACAAGACAAGTTGTACGGATGACACAGGTTTGCTTTTAGCAGTGTGACCAACCTAACAAAGCGCGCCATTTTCTCCGGTAATTCCACAACGGATCCTTTTACTACGTTTTTACTTGCCAAGTTGTCTTTTTTATTTTACTTTAGAATGGATTTAGTTAAATCTTGATTTAATTGGCGATTAAAGGGATAGAAGGTATCAATAAAAAGTCTATACCATGCTTTTAAATTGAAGTTGTCAGCCGCAAGTAGATTGACATTTGGTGAATCGATATAATTGCTGTACTATTCTTAGAGAAAACATTGCCAAACAAAAAAAACCGTAAGAGCAGCAAGTGTACTAACCTTGTCACAGGCATTTGCTCTATACAAACTTGTGATATTTATTTAAAGTTATATAAATTTTCAATTGAACGTTTTATGTATACGTGTTGTAAATAAACAAAGAGTAACTGGACAGGTCACATGTTGTAAAAACGTTTCCTAAAATGAACTTGTTAAAGGCTGCACCTTGAAGGAAATACGCCCAATGGAGTCTCGTGGTCTGGCACTTGAGCGTTTCTGGAACCTCTACGAGGAAGGTTATGGTCAAATCCTTTGTCATAATTCGCAGTCGAAAAGGTCGAAAAGTACAAGAAAAATAAAATCGTGAACAAGTTAAGTTTATCGAGAATAACCTAGTAATGAAGCTTGGGTAGAGAGATAGCCTAAATGCGTATTACTCACATAGCATGGAGGGCGTGGGAACTGGTTGCGAAGGACGAACTATAATACGACGTGAAAGGCCGCTATCAAAACAATCCTTTTGCTTCTGCTGTGGGCCACATAAACGCGCGTGCGCGTGAGAGAGAATCACGTCGTTTTACGTTTTAATTACAGAAATAATTTATTATCTAGAAAATATCACAGCACAATCAATGGCTGCATATATCTAAAAACACGTGGCTTTTGACGAAACCACGTTCACGTTTACGGAATATATAAACGATCGATGGTCCGTTGGTCAAGTTTGGCTCCTCTTTCAGTGTCGGACATTGGGTCATTATAACAACCGGTTCTTTTCGTACAGTTCATGTTATTTGTTTCAGTTCTTTTGGGTATGTAATGTTTATAAATCGTGAGATAGAGACGCGAGGTGTTGCCACTAGGAGCCGTGAAAGCCTCTTAGACACTTTGCAAATGAAATTACGCGCGCTGTAGCGACGTGTAAATATTTAGTGGGCGCGACAGTCAGATCTCTGTAAGTAAAATTGATTGTGAAGGTGGGAGAGCAAGGATTCGCGTTTTAGCGAGTAATGGACACGGCCGCCATCGTTAAGCAAAATGGATGGCAGTATTCCATGAATATATTAGTCAAGCTGTACTTCTGCAAGGCCCGATCTGTGTAAGTAATATTGATTGTTGCGGATCTTGGACACCCCTGTCCGGGCTAAGTAAAATGAATATCTGTGTGTTTAATGTGCTAAGCCGAAGCGGGCTTGACAAGACCTTCGGGAAATACACACATCAATGACAATTAGGGAACGTAAGACAGGACCTGGCTGAGTAGAAGCCTCGGCCATCACTCATACGTCGTTACTTCTAAAACAGAATTATTTGCCGAAAACACCCGCTACATCGTGATTAATTTTAGAACTTTGTTTCATCTATAAGACATATTCAGGCACATTAACTAATAGCTTATACAAGACTTTTTTTTCTAATTCAATATGCCTCTCTGATTGTCTTTAGGGATTATTTTTTTTATTTATTAATGAATTGCGAATAATCGCCGTTCAACGGACCGTAAGCAGATCAAGACGAGCTCTTCTCTGTCCTCGCCTTTTGCGCGTATGTGTGTGTGTGTGCGTGCGTGTTTGTGTTTTCAGAATAAAGACCGCTAGAAAAACGCTTTTATTGATACTGAACAAGTAACGTAGATAAGACGAGTGTGGCAAAAGTGAGTAAATTTAGATAAGGTTTAAATAACAAGGGAGTGAAGCTTGGGAGAGGCGGAGAGGCCTGCGAAGAAATAATTAGTCCAGCTTTTGACTAATCACGCGCCATTACGCCGAAAAGAGAGAAAGTACGGAGCGAGCTTTTCTGCAGCAAAATAATCTTGACTCAAAAGAATAGCAAATGGCACCAGTTTAACGGGAAAGTCGGCGATATTTCTTGACAATTATCTCTTCAGAGTCTTAGCCTTAGATTGCGTTTTGATGACCTCCGGGAATAATTACTGAGAGAATGTTAGATTTCCTTCACTCTAAAGGAATGTAACTAATGCGATTTGCAGTGCTTTACCAACCTTACATTCTTATAAGTTAAAAATCTGCCAAAGCCGATGTGCTTTGCAATAAAACCAGTAAATAATTTAAGTTTTAAACGTTCAAGATTCGGTATCTTTCAAGCGTAGGCTTATCACCGAACAAAATACAGTAAACTCCCGATTATCCGTGGAATAGGGTGACCAGGCAACGCCGGATACCGAATTCCCCGGATAATCCGCTATGAACAAAGAATACGCAAAACGATCGATAATCGATTATTATACCATAAGTTACACAAATAATGACCCCGGTTAATGCAATTCACAAATAATCTTCAGAAGACAAAATAAATAAAGAAAATAATTTAAAATGTCGATGTATTTGACGGATTATATGTACATTTATATGTCTAACTATTTACAATACGTACATAAGTATATGTCAAAAGTAAGTATGTATGTACATATGTAATTTCCTTTACACATAATACTTTCACTTTTTAACAAAAAAATCTGTCACTTTCGTCTCTTTTTTTTTAAGCATTGATTTAGCTTTAATGTGCGATCAAAATTCCTTGAGAACCATTTTGTCACACAGTGAAGAGTCGTCTTGCTCTAATTATTGTGTCCGTTGTTTTCATCTCAAAAAATTTATTTCTACCATATACAGGTTTATTTGGGACATTAAAACAGTGTATTGGACATTAAAATGTTGTTTTATTTATCGGTTTACAAAAAAAGGAAATTTACATAAAATATCAACTAAAACAAATGATAAAATACTGCATGACAAAAAATAAAATTCAATAAAAAAGACAGAGAAATAAGAATAAAGCATAAAAATTCCTAAAAACTACCTACTACTTATTTTAGTATAATAACCACTCCACGTTCAACTCATAATATTTGTTTCTACTTGTCACAAAGCCATAAAGATCGATAATGTATATGACAGAAATGGATAATGCGTATGTCACGTCCTAGACTATTTATAGCCGAGATTAGCTGACATTTGTTTACAATCATATGATACACATTAGGTTTACGGACGTTCAAGCATTTTGTCATTGTCTCTTATATACAGTAGTCTATTCCCAACTCGAGTTGGTTCATTCAGTCTAACAGGACAGTTATCATTTATCCTTGCGTTATTTGAGATAGTTTAGTTTATTTTTATGATCGTTGTAGGCCTATTTACCAGATATTGTGCCGCTTTGAGTGGTTAAAAAAAACATTAATGAATCTGATTGGAATAAAAATTGGATTTTTGTAGAACAATGGCAGACCCCGGATAATCCGCAAACCGGTTAATCCGCCCACGGATAATCGGGAGTTTACTGTACTATCTAACTTGACCTCAAATAAATTTCTGATGTCAGTGATCTGAGCAAATTGAATGACGGTGCGATGAATGGAAATTGGTCTAAAATGGTAAATATCTAATTAAAATAAATAATACACACAATCTGTAACCACAAATGTTTTTATTATTCTAGTCTTAGGTACATTTCGGTTACAAAGTAACCATCCTCAGAGACATGATAATACATACTGTGTTTAAAGAGTAGGATTTAAGCTCTTACAGTTTACAGAGACAGGATAATACATACTGTGTTTAATGAGTAGGATTTAAATTCTTACAGTTTACAGAGACAGGATAAAACATACTGCGTTTAAAGAGTAGGATTTAAACTCTTACAGTTTACAGAGACAGGATAAAACATACTGTGTTTAAAGAGTAGGATTTAAACTCTTACAGTTTACAGAGACAGGATAAAACATACTGTGTTTAAAGAGTAGGATTTAAACTCTTACAGTTTACAGAGACAGGATAAAACATACTGTGTTTAAAGAGTAGGGTTTAAATTCTTACAGTTTACAGAGACAGGATAATACATACTGTGTTTCACGAGTAGGGTTTAAATTCGTACAGTTTACAGACAGGATAAAACATACTGTGTTTAAAGAGTAGGATTTAAACTCTTACAGTTTACAGAGACAGAATAAAACATACTGTGTTTCACGAGTAGGGTTTAAATTCGTACAGTTTACAGAGACGGGATAAAACATACTGTGTTTAAAGAGTAGGATTTAAACTCTTACAGTTTACAGAGACAGAATAAAACATACTGTGTTTCACGAGTAGGGTTTAAGTTCGTACAGTTTACAGAGACGGGATAAAACATACTGTGTTTAAAGAGTAGGATTTAAATTCTTACAGTTTACAGAGACAGAATAAAACATACTGTGTTTCACGAGTAGGATTTAAACTCTTACATTTTACAGAGATAGGATAATACATACTGTGTTTAAAGAGTAGGGTTTAAATTCTTACAGTTTACAGACAGGATAAAACATACTGTGTTTCACGAGTAGGGTTTAAATTCGTACAGTTTACAGAGACGGGATAAAACATACTGTGTTTAAAGAGTAGGATTTAAACTCTTACAGTTTACAGAGACAGAATAAAACATACTGTGTTTAAAGAGTAGGATTTAAATTCGTACAGTTTACAGAGACGGGATAAAACATACTGTGTTTAAAGAGTAGGATTTAAACTCTTACAGTTTACAGAGACAGAATAAAACATACTGTGTTTCACGAGTAGGATTTAAACTCTTACATTTTACAGAGATAGGATAATACATACTGTGTTTAAAGAGTAGGGTTTAAACTCTTACAGTTTACAGAGACAGAATAAAACATACTGTGTTTCACGAGTAGGATTTAAACTCTTACATTTTACAGAGATAGGATAATACATACTGTGTTTAAAGAGTAGGATTTAAACTCTTACAGTTTACAGAGACAGAATAAAACATACTGTGTTTCACGAGTAGGATTTAAACTCTTACATTTTACAGAGATAGGATAATACATACTGTGTTTAAAGAGTAGGGTTTAAACTCTTACAGTTTACAGAGACAGAATAAAACATACTGTGTTTCACGAGTAGGATTTAAACTCTTACATTTTACAGAGATAGAATAATACATACTGTGTTTCACGAGTAGGATTTAAACTCTTACATTTTACAGAGATAGGATAATACATACTGTGTTTAAAGAGTAGGGTTTAAACTCTTACAGTTTACAGAGACGGGATAAAACATACTGTGTTTAAAGAGTATTATTTAAACTCTTACAGTTTACAGAGACAGAATAAAACATACTGTGTTTCACGAGTAGGATTTAAACTCTTACATTTTACAGAGATAGGATAATACATACTGTGTTTAAAGAGTAGGGTTTAAACTCTTACAGTTTACAGAGACGGGATAAAACATACTGTGTTTAAAGAGTAGGATTTAAACTCTTACAGTTTACAGAGACAGAATAAAACATACTGTGTTTCACGAGTAGGATTTAAACTCTTACATTTTACAGAGATAGGATAATACATACTGTGTTTAAAGAGTAGGATTTAAACTCTTACAGTTTACAGAGACAGAATAAAACATACTGTGTTTCACGAGTAGGATTTAAACTCTTACAGTTTACAGAGACAGAATAAAACATACTGTGTTTAAAGAGTAGGATTTAAATTCGTACAGTTTACAGAGACGGGATAAAACATACTGTGTTTAAAGAGTAGGATTTAAACTCTTACAGTTTACAGAGACAGAATAAAACATACTGTGTTTCACGAGTAGGATTTAAACTCTTACATTTTACAGAGACAGAATAAAACATACTGTGTTTCACGAGTAGGATTTAAACTCTTACATTTTACAGAGACAGAATAAAACATACTGTGTTTCACGAGTAGGATTTAAACTCTTACATTTTACAGAGACAGAATAAAACATACTGTGTTTCACGAGTAGGATTTAAACTCTTACATTTTACAGAGACAGAATAAAACATACTGTGTTTCACGAGTAGGATTTAAACTCTTACATTTTACAGAGACAGAATAAAACATACTGTGTTTCACGAGTAGGATTTAAACTCTTACATTTTACAGAGACAGAATAAAACATACTGTGTTTCACGAGTAGGATTTAAACTCTTACATTTTACAGAGACAGAGTAAAACATACTGTGTTTCACGAGTAGGATTTAAACTCTTACATTTTACAGAGACAGAATAAAACATACTGTGTTTCACGAGTAGGATTTAAACTCTTACATTTTACAGAGACAGAATAAAACATACTGTGTTTCACGAGTAGGATTTAAACTCTTACATTTTACAGAGACAGAATAAAACATACTGTGTTTCACGAGTAGGATTTAAACTCTTACATTTTACAGAGACAGAATAAAACATACTGTGTTTCACGAGTAGGATTTAAACTCTTACATTTTACAGAGACAGAATAAAACATACTGTGTTTCACGAGTAGGATTTAAACTCTTACATTTTACAGAGACAGAATAAAACATACTGTGTTTCACGAGTAGGATTTAAACTCTTACATTTTACAGAGACAGAATAAAACATACTGTGTTTCACGAGTAGGATTTAAACTCTTACATTTTACAGAGACAGAATAAAACATACTGTGTTTCACGAGTAGGATTTAAACTCTTACATTTTACAGAGACAGAATAAAACATACTGTGTTTCACGAGTAGGATTTAAACTCTTACATTTTACAGAGACAGAATAAAACATACTGTGTTTCACGAGTAGGATTTAAACTCTTACAGTTTACAGAGACAGAATAAAACATACTGTGTTTCACGAGTAGGATTTAAACTCTTACATTTTACAGAGACAGAATAAAACATACTGTGTTTCACGAGTAGGATTTAAACTCTTACAGTTTACAGAGACAGAATAAAACATACTGTGTTTAAAGAGTAGGATTTAAACTCTTACAGTTTACAGAGACAGAATAAAACATACTGTGTTTCACGAGTAGGATTTAAACTCTTACATTTTACAGAGATAGGATAATACATACTGTGTTTAAAGAGTAGGATTTAAACTCTTACAGTTTACAGAGACAGAATAAAACATACTGTGTTTCACGAGTAGGATTTAAACTCTTACATTTTTCAGAGATAGGATAATACATACTGTGTTTAAAGAGTAGGGTTTAAATTCTTACAGTTTACAGACAGGATAAAACATACTGTGTTTCACGAGTAGGGTTTAAATTCTTACAGTTTACAGAGACGGGATAAAACATACTGTGTTTAAAGAGTAGGATTTAAACTCTTACAGTTTACAGAGACAGAATAAAACATACTGTGTTTAAAGAGTAGGATTTAAATTCGTACAGTTTACAGAGACGGGATAAAACATACTGTGTTTAAAGAGTAGGATTTAAACTCTTACAGTTTACAGAGACAGAATAAAACATACTGTGTTTCACGAGTAGGATTTAAACTCTTACATTTTACAGAGATAGGATAATACATACTGTGTTTAAAGAGTAGGATTTAAACTCTTACAGTTTACAGAGACAGAATAAAACATACTGTGTTTCACGAGTAGGATTTAAACTCTTACATTTTACAGAGATAGGATAATACATACTGTGTTTAAAGAGTAGGGATTAAATTCTTACAGTTTACAGACAGGATAAAACATACTGTGTTTCACGAGTAGGGTTTAAATTCTTACAGTTTACAGAGACGGGATAAAACATACTGTGTTTAAAGAGTAGGATTTAAACTCTTACAGTTTACAGAGATAGGATAATACATACTGTGTTTAAAGAGTAGGATTTAAATTCGTACAGTTTACAGAGACGGGATAAAACATACTGTGTTTAAAGAGTAGGATTTAAACTCTTACAGTTTACAGAGACAGAATAAAACATACTGTGTTTAAAGAGTAGGATTTAAATTCGTACAGTTTACAGAGACGGGATAAAACATACTGTGTTTAAAGAGTAGGATTTAAACTCTTACAGTTTACAGAGACAGAATAAAACATACTGTGTTTCACGAGTAGGATTTAAACTCTTACATTTTACAGAGATAGGATAATACATACTGTGTTTAAAGAGTAGGGTTTAAATTCTTACAGTTTACAGACAGGATAAAACATACTGTGTTTCACGAGTAGGGTTTAAATTCGTACAGTTTACAGAGACGGGATAAAACATACTGCGTTTAAAGAGTAGGATTTAAACTCTTACAGTTTACAGAGACAGAATAAATCATACTGTGTTTCACGAGTAGGGTTTAAATTCGTACAGTTTACAGAGACGGGATAAAACATACTGTGTTTAAAGAGTAGGATTTAAACTCTTACAGTTTACAGAGACAGAATAAAACATACTGTGTTTCACGAGTAGGATTTAAATTCGTACAGTTTACAGAGACGGGATAAAACATACTGTGTTTAAAGAGTAGGATTTAAACTCTTACAGTTTACAGAGACAGAATAAAACATACTGTGTTTCACGAGTAGGGTTTAAATTCGTACAGTTTACAGAGACGGGATAAAACATACTGTGTTTAAAGAGTAGGATTTAAACTCTTACAGTTTACAGAGACAGAATAAAACATACTGTGTTTCACGAGTAGGGTTTAAATTCGTACAGTTTACAGAGACGGGATAAAACATACTGCGTTTAAAGAGTAGGATTTAAACTCTTACAGTTTACAGAGACAGAATAAAACATACTGTGTTTCACGAGTAGGATTTAAACTCTTACATTTTACAGAGATAGGATAATACATACTGTGTTTAAAGAGTAGGGTTTAAATTCTTACAGTTTACAGACAGGATAAAACATACTGTGTTTCACGAGTAGGGTTTAAATTCGTACAGTTTACAGAGACGGGATAAAACATACTGTGTTTAAAGAGTAGGATTTAAACTCTTACAGTTTACAGAGACAGAATAAAACATACTGTGTTTCACGAGTAGGGTTTAAATTCGTACAGTTTACAGAGACGGGATAAAACATACTGTGTTTAAAGAGTAGGATTTAAACTCTTACAGTTTACAGAGACAGAATAAAACATACTGTGTTTCACGAGTAGGATTTAAACTCTTACATTTTACAGAGATAGGATAATACATACTGTGTTTAAAGAGTAGGGTTTAAATTCTTACAGTTTACAGACAGGATAAAACATATTGTGTTTCACGAGTAGGGTTTAAATTCGTACAGTTTACAGAGACGGGATAAAACATACTGTGTTTAAAGAGTAGGATTTAAACTCTTACAGTTTACAGAGACAGAATAAAACATACTGTGTTTCACGAGTAGGATTTAAATTCGTACAGTTTACAGAGACGGGATAAAACATACTGTGTTTAAAGAGTAGGATTTAAACTCTTACAGTTTACAGAGACAGGATAAAACATACTGTGTTTCACGAGTAGGATTTAAATTCGTACAGTTTACAGAGACAGGATAAAACATATTGTGTTTCACGAGTAGGATTTAAACTCTTACAGTTTACAGAGACAGGATAAAACATATTGTGTTTCACGAGTAGGGTTTAAATTCTTACAGTTTACAGAGACAGGATAAAACATACTGTGTTTCACGAGTAGGATTTAAATTCGTACAGTTTACAGAGACAGAATAAAACATACTGTGTTTCACGAGTAGGATTTAAACTCTTACATTTTACAGAGATAGGATAATACATACTGTGTTTAAAGAGTAGGATTTAAATTCTTACAGTTTACAGACAGGATAAAACATACTGTGTTTAAAGAGTAGGATTTAAATTCGTACAGTTTACAGAGACGGGATAAAACATACTGTGTTTAAAGAGTAGGATTTAAACTCTTACAGTTTACAGAGACAGAATAAAACATACTGTGTTTCACGAGTAGGATTTAAACTCTTACATTTTACAGAGATAGGATAATACATACTGTGTTTAAAGAGTAGGGTTTAAATTCTTACAGTTTACAGACAGGATAAAACATACTGTGTTTCACGAGTAGGGTTTAAATTCGTACAGTTTACAGAGACGGGATAAAACATACTGTGTTTAAAGAGTAGGATTTAAACTCTTACAGTTTACAGAGACAGAATAAAACATACTGTGTTTTAAGAGTAGGATTTAAATTCTTACAGTTTACAGACAGGATAAAACATACTGTGTTTAAAGAGTAGGATTTAAATTCTTACAGTTTACAGACAGGATAATACATACTGTGTTTCACGAGTAGGATTTAAATTCGTACAGTTTACAGAGACGGGATAAAACATACTGTGTTTAAAGAGTAGGATTTAAACTCTTACAGTTTACAGAGACAGAATGAAACATACTGTGTTTCACGAGTAGGATTTAAACTCTTACATTTTACAGAGATAGGATAATACATACTGTGTTTAAAGAGTAGGGTTTAAATTCTTACAGTTTACAGACAGGATAAAACATACTGTGTTTCACGAGTAGGGTTTAAATTCGTACAGTTTACAGAGACGGGATAAAACATACTGTGTTTAAAGAGTAGGATTTAAACTCTTACAGTTTACAGAGACAGAATAAAACATACTGTGTTTTAAGAGTAGGATTTAAATTCTTACAGTTTACAGACAGGATAAAACATACTGTGTTTAAAGAGTAGGATTTAAATTCTTACAGTTTACAGAGACAGGATAAAACATACTGTGTTTAAAGAGTAGGATTTAAACTCTTACAGTTTACAGAGACAGGATAAAACATACTGTGTTTAAAGAGTAGGATTTAAATACTTACAGTTTACAGAGACAGGATAAAAAATACTGTGTTTAAAGAGTAGGATTTAAATTCTTACAGTTTACAGAGACAGGATAAAACATACTGTGTTTCACGAGTAGGGTTTAAATTCGTACAGTTTACAGAGACGTGATAAAACATACTGTGTTTAAAGAGTAGGATTTAAACTCTTACAGTTTACAGAGACAGGATAAAACATACTGTGTTTAAAGAGTAGGATTTAAACTCTTACAGTTTACAGAGACAGGATAAAACATACTGTGTTTAAAGAGTAGGATTTAAACTCTTACAGTTTACAGAGACAGGATAAAACATACTGTGTTTAAAGAGTAGGATTTAAACTCTTACAGTTTACAGAGACAGGATAAAACATACTGTGTTTAAAGAGTAGGATTTAAACTCTTACAGTTTACAGAGACAGGATAAAACATACTGTGTTTAAAGAGTAGGATTTAAACTCTTACAGTTTACAGAGATAGGATAATACATACTGTGTTTCACGAGTAGGATTTAAACTCTTACATTTTACAGAGATAGGATAATACATACTGTGTTTAAAGAGTAGGGTTTAAATTCTTACAGTTTACAGACAGGATAAAACATACTGTGTTTCACGAGTAGGGTTTAAATTCGTACAGTTTACAGAGACGGGATAAAACATACTGTGTGTTTAAAGAGTAGGATTTAAACTCTTACAGTTTACAGAGACAGAATAAAACATACTGTGTTTTAAGAGTAGGATTTAAATTCTTACAGTTTACAGACAGGATAAAACATACTGTGTTTAAAGAGTAGGATTTAAATTCTTACAGTTTACAGACAGGATAATACATACTGTGTTTCACGAGTAGGATTTAAATTCGTACAGTTTACAGAGACGGGATAAAACATACTGTGTTTAAAGAGTAGGATTTAAACTCTTACAGTTTACAGAGACAGAATAAAACATACTGTGTTTCACGAGTAGGATTTAAACTCTTACATTTTACAGAGATAGGATAATACATACTGTGTTTAAAGAGTAGGGTTTAAATTCTTACAGTTTACAGACAGGATAAAACATACTGTGTTTCACGAGTAGGGTTTAAATTCGTACAGTTTACAGAGACGGGATAAAACATACTGTGTTTAAAGAGTAGGATTTAAACTCTTACAGTTTACAGAGACAGAATAAAACATACTGTGTTTCACGAGTAGGATTTAAACTCTTACATTTTACAGAGATAGGATAATACATACTGTGTTTAAAGAGTAGGGTTTAAATTCTTACAGTTTACAGACAGGATAAAACATACTGTGTTTCACGAGTAGGGTTTAAATTCGTACAGTTTACAGAGACGGGATAAAACATACTGTGTTTAAAGAGTAGGATTTAAATTCTTACATTTTACAGAGATAGGATAATACATACTGTGTTTAAAGAGTAGGGTTTAAATTCTTACAGTTTACAGACAGGATAAAACATACTGTGTTTCACGAGTAGGGTTTAAATTCGTACAGTTTACAGAGACGGGATAAAACATACTGTGTTTAAAGAGTAGGATTTAAACTCTTACAGTTTACAGAGACAGAATAAAACATACTGTGTTTCACGAGTAGGATTTAATCTCTTACAGTTTACAGAGACGGGATAAAACATACTGTGTTTAAAGAGTAGGATTTAATCTCTTACAGTTTACAGACAGGATAAAACATACTGTGTTTAAAGAGTAGGATTTAAATTCTTACAGTTTACAGACAGGATAAAACATACTGTGTTTAAAGAGTAGGATTTAAATTCTTACAGTTTACAGAGACAGAATAAAACATACTGTGTTTCACGAGTAGGATTTAAACTCTTACAGTTTACAGAGACAGGATAAAACATACTGTGTTTAAAGAGTAGGATTTAAATTCTTACAGTTTACAGACAGGATAAAACATACTGTGTTTAAAGAGTAGGATTTAAATTCTTACAGTTTACAGACAGGATAAAACATACTGTGTTTCACGAGTAGGGTTTAAACTCTTACATTTTACAGAGATAGGATAATACATACTGTGTTTAAAGAGTAGGGTTTAAATTCTTACAGTTTACAGACAGGATAAAACATACTGTGTTTCACGAGTAGGGTTTAATCTCTTACAGTTTACAGAGACGGGATAAAACATACTGTGTTTAAAGAGTAGGATTTAATCTCTTACAGTTTACAGACAGGATAAAACATACTGTGTTTAAAGAGTAGGATTTAAATTCTTACAGTTTACAGACAGGATAAAACATACTGTGTTTAAAGAGTAGGATTTAAATTCTTACAGTTTACAGACAGGATAAAACATACTGTGTTTCACGAGTAGGGTTTAAACTCTTACATTTTACAGAGATAGGATAATACATACTGTGTTTAAAGAGTAGGGTTTAAATTCTTACAGTTTACAGACAGGATAAAACATACTGTGTTTCACGAGTAGGATTTAATCTCTTACAGTTTACAGAGACGGGATAAAACATACTGTGTTTAAAGAGTAGGATTTAATCTCTTACAGTTTACAGACAGGATAAAACATACTGTGTTTAAAGAGTAGGATTTAAATTCTTACAGTTTACAGACAGGATAAAACATACTGTGTTTAAAGAGTAGGATTTAAATTCTTACAGTTTACAGAGACAGAATAAAACATACTGTGTTTCACGAGTAGGATTTAAACTCTTACAGTTTACAGAGACAGGATAAAACATACTGTGTTTAAAGAGTAGGATTTAAATTCTTACAGTTTACAGACAGGATAAAACATACTGTGTTTAAAGAGTAGGATTTAAATTCTTACAGTTTACAGACAGGATAAAACATACTGTGTTTCACGAGTAGGGTTTAAACTCTTACATTTTACAGAGATAGGATAATACATACTGTGTTTAAAGAGTAGGGTTTAAATTCTTACAGTTTACAGACAGGATAAAACATACTGTGTTTCACGAGTAGGGTTTAAATTCGTACAGTTTACAGAGACGGGATAAAACATACTGTGTTTAAAGAGTAGGATTTAATCTCTTACAGTTTACAGAGACGGGATAAAACATACTGTGTTTAAAGAGTAGGATTTAATCTCTTACAGTTTACAGACAGGATAAAACATACTGTGTTTCACGAGTAGGATTTAAACTCTTACAGTTTACAGAGATAGGATAATACATACTGTGTTTAAAGAGTAGGATTTAAACTCTTACAGTTTACAGACAGGATAAAACATACTGTGTTTAAAGAGTAGGATTTAAATTCTTACAGTTTACAGACAGGATAAAACATACTGCGTTTAAAGAGTAGGATTTAAATTCTTACAGTTTACAGACAGGATAAAACATACTGTGTTTAAAGAGTAGGATTTAAACTCTTACAGTTTACAGAGACAGGATAAAACATACTGCGTTTAAAGAGTAGGATTTAAATTCTTACAGTTTACAGACAGGATAAAACATACTGTCTTTAAAGAGTAGGATTTAAACTCTTACAGTTTACAGAGACGGGATAAAACATACTGCGTTTAAAGAGTAGGATTTAAACTCTTACAGTTTACAGAGACGGGATAAAACATACTGTGTTTAAAGAGTAGGATTTAAATTCTTACAGTTTACAGAGACAGGATAAAACATACTGTGTTTAAAGAGTAGGATTTAAACTCTTACAGTTTACAGAGACAGGATAAAACATACTGTGTTTAAAGAGTAGGATTTAAACTCTTACAGTTTACAGAGACGGGATAAAACATACTGCGTTTAAAGAGTAGGATTTAAACTCTTACAGTTTACAGAGACAGGATAAAACATACTGTGTTTAAAGAGTAGGATTTAAATTCTTACAGTTTACAGACAGGATAAAACATACTGTGTTTCACGAGTAGGGTTTAAATTCGTACAGTTTACAGAGACGGGATAAAACATACTGTGTTTAAAGAGTAGGATTTAATCTCTTACAGTTTACAGAGACGGGATAAAACATACTGTGTTTAAAGAGTAGGATTTAATCTCTTACAGTTTACAGACAGGATAAAACATACTGTGTTTCACGAGTAGGATTTAAACTCTTACAGTTTACAGAGATAGGATAATACATACTGTGTTTAAAGAGTAGGATTTAAACTCTTACAGTTTACAGACAGGATAAAACATACTGTGTTTAAAGAGTAGGATTTAAATTCTTACAGTTTACAGACAGGATAAAACATACTGTGTTTCACGAGTAGGATTTAAACTCTTACAGTTTACAGACAGGATAAAACATACTGTGTTTAAAGAGTAGGATTTAATCTCTTACAGTTTACAGAGACGGGATAAAACATACTGTGTTTAAAGAGTAGGATTTAATCTCTTACAGTTTACAGAGACAGGATAAAACATACTGTGTTTAAAGAGTAGGATTTAAACTCTTACAGTTTACAGACAGGATAAAACATACTGCGTTTCACGAGTAGGATTTAAACTCTTACAGTTTACAGACAGGATAAAACATACTGTGTTTAAAGAGTAGGATTTAAATTCTTACAGTTTACAGACAGGATAAAACATACTGTGTTTAAAGAGTAGGATTTAAATTCTTACAGTTTACAGAGATAGGATAATACATACTGTGTTTAAAGAGTAGGATTTAAACTCTTACAGTTTACAGACAGGATAAAACATACTGTGTTTAAAGAGTAGGATTTAAATTCTTACAGTTTACAGACAGGATAAAACATACTGTGTTTCACGAGTAGGATTTAAACTCTTACAGTTTACAGAGATAGGATAATACATACTGTGTTTAAAGAGTAGGATTTAAACTCTTACAGTTTACAGACAGGATAAAACATACTGTGTTTAAAGAGTAGGATTTAATCTCTTACAGTTTACAGACAGGATAAAACATACTGTGTTTCACGAGTAGGATTTAAACTCTTACAGTTTACAGAGACGGGATAAAACATACTGCGTTTAAAGAGTAGGATTTAAACTCTTACAGTTTACAGAGACAGGATAATACATACTGTGTTTAAAGAGTAGGGTTTAAATTCTTACAGTTTACAGACAGGATAAAACATACTGTGTTTCACGAGTAGGGTTTAAATTCGTACAGTTTACAGAGACGGGATAAAACATACTGTGTTTAAAGAGTAGGATTTAATCTCTTACAGTTTACAGAGACGGGATAAAACATACTGTGTTTAAAGAGTAGGATTTAATCTCTTACAGTTTACAGACAGGATAAAACATACTGTGTTTCACGAGTAGGATTTAAACTCTTACAGTTTACAGAGATAGGATAATACATACTGTGTTTAAAGAGTAGGATTTAAACTCTTACAGTTTACAGACAGGATAAAACATACTGTGTTTAAAGAGTAGGATTTAAATTCTTACAGTTTACAGACAGGATAAAACATACTGCGTTTAAAGAGTAGGATTTAAATTCTTACAGTTTACAGACAGGATAAAACATACTGCGTTTAAAGAGTAGGATTTAAATTCTTACAGTTTACAGACAGGATAAAACATACTGTCTTTAAAGAGTAGGATTTAAACTCTTACAGTTTACAGAGACGGGATAAAACATACTGCGTTTAAAGAGTAGGATTTAAACTCTTACAGTTTACAGAGACGGGATAAAACATACTGTGTTTAAAGAGTAGGATTTAAATTCTTACAGTTTACAGAGACAGGATAAAACATACTGTGTTTAAAGAGTAGGATTTAAACTCTTACAGTTTACAGAGACAGGATAAAACATACTGTGTTTAAAGAGTAGGATTTAAACTCTTACAGTTTACAGAGACGGGATAAAACATACTGTGTTTAAAGAGTAGGATTTAAACTCTTACAGTTTACAGAGACAGGATAAAACATACTGTGTTTAAAGAGTAGGATTTAAACTCTTACAGTTTACAGAGACGGGATAAAACATACTGCGTTTAAAGAGTAGGATTTAAACTCTTACAGTTTACAGAGACAGGATAAAACATACTGTGTTTAAAGAGTAGGATTTAAACTCTTACAGTTTACAGAGACGGGATAAAACATACTGCGTTTAAAGAGTAGGATTTAAACTCTTACAGTTTACAGAGACGGGATAAAACATACTGTGTTTAAAGAGTAGGATTTAAATTCTTACAGTTTACAGAGACAGGATAAAACATACTGTGTTTAAAGAGTAGGATTTAAACTCTTACAGTTTACAGAGACAGGATAAAACATACTGCGTTTAAAGAGTAGGATTTAAACTCTTACAGTTTACAGAGACGGGATAAAACATACTGTGTTTAAAGAGTAGGATTTAAATTCTTACAGTTTACAGAGACAGGATAAAACATACTGTGTTTAAAGAGTAGGATTTAAACTCTTACAGTTTACAGAGACAGGATAAAACATACTGCGTTTAAAGAGTAGGATTTAAACTCTTACAGTTTACAGAGACAGGATAAAACATACTGCGTTTAAAGAGTAGGATTTAAATTCTTACAGTTTACAGACAGGATAAAACATACTGCGTTTAAAGAGTAGGATTTAAATTCTTACAGTTTACAGACAGGATAAAACATACTGTCTTTAAAGAGTAGGATTTAAACTCTTACAGTTTACAGACAGGATAAAACATACTGTGTTTAAAGAGTAGGATTTAAATTCTTACAGTTTACAGACAGGATAATACATACTGTGTTTAAAGAGTAGGATTTAAACTCTTACAGTTTACAGACAGGATAAAACATACTGTGTTTAAAGAGTAGGATTTAAATTCTTACAGTTTACAGAGACAGGATAAAACATACTGTGTTTAAAGAGTAGGATTTAAACTCTTACAGTTTACAGAGACAGGATAAAACATACTGCGTTTAAAGAGTAGGATTTAAACTCTTACAGTTTACAGAGACAGGATAAAACATACTGTGTTTAAAGAGTAGGATTTAAACTCTTACAGTTTACAGAGACAGGATAAAACATACTGTGTTTAAAGAGTAGGATTTAAACTCTTACAGTTTACAGAGACAGGATAAAACATACTGTGTTTAAAGAGTAGGATTTAAACTCTTACAGTTTACAGACAGGATAAAACATACTGTGTTTAAAGAGTAGGATTTAAATTCTTACAGTTTACAGACAGGATAAAACATACTGTGTTTAAAGAGTAGGGTTTAAATTCTTACATTTTACAGAGACAGGATAAAACATACTGTGTTTAAAGAGTAGGATTTAAATTCTTACAGTTTACAGACAGGATAAAACATACTGTGTTTAAAGAGTAGGGTTTAAATTCTTACAGTTTACAGAGACAGGATAAAACATACTGTGTTTAAAGAGTAGGATTTAAACTCTTACAGTTTACAGACAGGATAAAACATACTGTGTTTAAAGAGTAGGATTTAAATTCTTACAGTTTACAGACAGGATAATACATACTGTGTTTAAAGAGTAGGATTTAAATTCTTACATTTTACAGAGACAGGATAAAACATACTGTGTTTCACGAGTAGGGTTTAAATTCTTACAGTTTACAGACAGGATAAAACATACTGTGTTTAAAGAGTAGGATTTAAATTCTTACAGTTTACAGAGACAGGATAAAACATACTGTGTTTCACGAGTAGGGTTTAAATTCTTACAGTTTACAGACAGGATAAAACATACTGTGTTTAAAGAGTAGGATTTAAATTCTTACAGTTTACAGAGACAGGATAAAACATACTGTGTTTCACGAGTAGGATTTAAATTCTTACAGTTTACAGACAGGATAAAACATACTGTGTTTAAAGAGTAGGATTTAAATTCTTACAGTTTACAGAGACAGGATAAAACATACTGTGTTTAAAGAGTAGGATTTAAATTCTTACAGTTTACAGACAGGATAAAACATACTGTGTTTAAAGAGTAGGATTTAAATTCTTACAGTTTACAGACAGGATAAAACATACTGCGTTTAAAGAGTAGGATTTAAATTCTTACAGTTTACAGACAGGATAAAACATACTGTGTTTAAAGAGTAGGATTTAAATTCTTACAGTTTACAGACAGGATAAAACATACTGCGTTTAAAGAGTAGGATTTAAATTCTTACAGTTTACAGACAGGATAAAACATACTGTGTTTAAAGAGTAGGATTTAAATTCTTACAGTTTACAGAGACAGGATAAAACATACTGTGTTTAAAGAGTAGGATTTAAATTCTTACAGTTTACAGACAGGATAAAACATACTGTGTTTAAAGAGTAGGATTTAAATTCTTACAGTTTACAGACAGGATAAAACATACTGCGTTTAAAGAGTAGGATTTAAATTCTTACAGTTTACAGACAGGATAAAACATACTGTGTTTAAAGAGTAGGATTTAAATTCTTACAGTTTACAGAGACAGGATAAAACATACTGTGTTTCACGAGTAGGGTTTAAATTCTTACAGTTTACAGACAGGATAAAACATACTGTGTTTAAAGAGTAGGATTTAAATTCTTACAGTTTACAGAGACAGGATAAAACATACTGTGTTTCACGAGTAGGGTTTAAATTCTTACAGTTTACAGACAGGATAAAACATACTGTGTTTAAAGAGTAGGATTTAAATTCTTACAGTTTACAGAGACAGGATAAAACATACTGTGTTTAAAGAGTAGGATTTAAATTCTTACAGTTTACAGACAGGATAAAACATACTGTGTTTAAAGAGTAGGATTTAAATTCTTACAGTTTACAGAGATAGGATAATACATACTGTGTTTCACGAGTAGGGTTTAAATTCTTACAGTTTACAGACAGGATAAAACATACTGTGTTTAAAGAGTAGGATTTAAATTCTTACAGTTTACAGACAGGATAATACATACTGTGTTTAAAGAGTAGGATTTAAACTCTTACAGTTTACAGACAGGATAATACATACTGTGTTTAAAGAGTAGGATTTAAACTCTTACAGTTTACAGACAGGATAAAACATACTGCGTTTAAAGAGTAGGATTTAAATTCTTACAGTTTACAGACAGGATAATACATACTGTGTTTAAAGAGTAGGATTTAAATTCTTACAGTTTACAGACAGGATAATACATACTGTGTTTAAAGAGTAGGATTTAAACTCTTACAGTTTACAGACAGGATAAAACATACTGCGTTTAAAGAGTAGGATTTAAATTCTTACAGTTTACAGACAGGATAAAACATACTGTGTTTAAAGAGTAGGATTTAAATTCTTACAGTTTACAGACAGGATAAAACATACTGCGTTTAAAGAGTAGGATTTAAATTCTTACAGTTTACAGACAGGATAAAACATACTGCGTTTAAAGAGTAGGATTTAAATTCTTACAGTTTACAGACAGGATAAAACATACTGCGTTTAAAGAGTAGGATTTAAATTCTTACAGTTTACAGACAGGATAAAACATACTGCGTTTAAAGAGTAGGATTTAAATTCTTACAGTTTACAGACAGGATAAAACATACTGCGTTTAAAGAGTAGGATTTAAACTCTTACATTTTACAGAGATAGGATAATACATACTGTGTTTAAAGAGTAGGATTTAAACTCTTACAGTTTACAGACAGGATAATACATACTGCGTTTAAAGAGTAGGATTTAAATTCTTACAGTTTACAGACAGGATAAAACATACTGCGTTTAAAGAGTAGGATTTAAATTCTTACAGTTTACAGACAGGATAAAACATACTGCGTTTAAAGAGTAGGATTTAAATTCTTACAGTTTACAGACAGGATAATACATACTGCGTTTAAAGAGTAGGATTTAAACTCTTACAGTTTACAGACAGGATAAAACATACTGCGTTTAAAGAGTAGGATTTAAATTCTTACAGTTTACAGACAGGATAAAACATACTGCGTTTAAAGAGTAGGATTTAAACTCTTACATTTTACAGAGATAGGATAATACATACTGTGTTTAAAGAGTAGGATTTAAACTCTTACAGTTTACAGACAGGATAAAACATACTGCGTTTAAAGAGTAGGATTTAAATTCTTACAGTTTACAGACAGGATAAAACATACTGTGTTTAAAGAGTAGGATTTAAATTCTTACAGTTTACAGACAGGATAAAACATACTGCGTTTAAAGAGTAGGATTTAAATTCTTACAGTTTACAGACAGGATAAAACATACTGCGTTTAAAGAGTAGGATTTAAACTCTTACATTTTACAGAGATAGGATAATACATACTGTGTTTAAAGAGTAGGATTTAAACTCTTACAGTTTACAGACAGGATAATACATACTGTGTTTAAAGAGTAGGATTTAAATTCTTACAGTTTACAGACAGGATAATACATACTGTGTTTAAAGAGTAGGATTTAAATTCTTACAGTTTACAGACAGGATAAAACATACTGTGTTTAAAGAGTAGGATTTAAACTCTTACAGTTTACAGACAGGATAAAACATACTGCGTTTAAAGAGTAGGATTTAAACTCTTACAGTTTACAGACAGGATAAAACATACTGCGTTTAAAGAGTAGGATTTAAACTCTTACAGTTTACAGACAGGATAAAACATACTGCGTTTAAAGAGTAGGATTTAAACTCTTACAGTTTACAGACAGGATAAAACATACTGTGTTTAAAGAGTAGGATTTAAACTCTTACAGTTTACAGACAGGATAAAACATACTGTGTTTAAAGAGTAGGATTTAAATTCTTACAGTTTACAGACAGGATAAAACATACTGTGTTTAAAGAGTAGGATTTAAACTCTTACAGTTTACAGACAGGATAAAACATACTGTGTTTAAAGAGTAGGATTTAAACTCTTACAGTTTACAGACAGGATAAAACATACTGCGTTTAAAGAGTAGGATTTAAACTCTTACAGTTTACAGACAGGATAAAACATACTGCGTTTAAAGAGTAGGATTTAAACTCTTACAGTTTACAGACAGGATAAAACATACTGCGTTTAAAGAGTAGGATTTAAACTCTTACAGTTTACAGACAGGATAATACATACTGTGTTTAAAGAGTAGGATTTAAACTCTTACAGTTTACAGACAGGATAATACATACTGTGTTTAAAGAGTAGGATTTAAATTCTTACAGTTTACAGACAGGATAAAACATACTGCGTTTAAAGAGTAGGATTTAAACTCTTACAGTTTACAGACAGGATAATACATACTGTGTTTAAAGAGTAGGATTTAAACTCTTACAGTTTACAGACAGGATAAAACATACTGCGTTTAAAGAGTAGGATTTAAACTCTTACAGTTTACAGACAGGATAAAACATACTGCGTTTAAAGAGTAGGATTTAAACTCTTACAGTTTACAGACAGGATAATACATACTGCGTTTAAAGAGTAGGATTTAAACTCTTACAGTTTACAGACAGGATAATACATACTGTGTTTAAAGAGTAGGATTTAAACTCTTACAGTTTACAGACAGGATAATACATACTGTGTTTAAAGAGTAGGATTTAAACTCTTACAGTTTACAGACAGGATAAAACATACTGCGTTTAAAGAGTAGGATTTAAACTCTTACAGTTTACAGACAGGATAAAACATACTGCGTTTAAAGAGTAGGATTTAAATTCTTACAGTTTACAGACAGGATAAAACATACTGCGTTTAAAGAGTAGGATTTAAATTCTTACAGTTTACAGACAGGATAAAACATACTGCGTTTAAAGAGTAGGATTTAAACTCTTACAGTTTACAGACAGGATAAAACATACTGTGTTTAAAGAGTAGGATTTAAATTCTTACAGTTTACAGACAGGATAAAACATACTGCGTTTAAAGAGTAGGATTTAAACTCTTACATTTTACAGAGATAGGATAATACATACTGTGTTTAAAGAGTAGGATTTAAACTCTTACAGTTTACAGACAGGATAAAACATACTGCGTTTAAAGAGTAGGATTTAAATTCTTACAGTTTACAGACAGGATAAAACATACTGCGTTTAAAGAGTAGGATTTAAACTCTTACATTTTACAGAGATAGGATAATACATACTGTGTTTAAAGAGTAGGATTTAAACTCTTACAGTTTACAGACAGGATAATACATACTGTGTTTAAAGAGTAGGATTTAAATTCTTACAGTTTACAGACAGGATAATACATACTGTGTTTAAAGAGTAGGATTTAAACTCTTACAGTTTACAGACAGGATAAAACATACTGCGTTTAAAGAGTAGGATTTAAATTCTTACAGTTTACAGAGATAGGATAAAACATACTGCGTTTAAAGAGTAGGATTTAAATTCTTACAGTTTACAGACAGGATAAAACATACTGCGTTTAAAGAGTAGGATTTAAATTCGTACAGTTTACAGAGACGGGATAAAACATACTGTGTTTAAAGAGTAGGATTTAAATTCTTACAGTTTACAGAGACAGGATAAAACATACTGTGTTTAAAGAGTAGGATTTAAACTCTTACAGTTTACAGACAGGATAAAACATACTGCGTTTAAAGAGTAGGATTTAAATTCTTACAGTTTACAGACAGGATAAAACATACTGTGTTTAAAGAGTAGGATTTAAATTCTTACAGTTTACAGAGACAGGATAAAACATACTGTGTTTAAAGAGTAGGATTTAAACTCTTACAGTTTACAGACAGGATAAAACATACTGCGTTTAAAGAGTAGGATTTAAATTCTTACAGTTTACAGACAGGATAAAACATACTGTGTTTAAAGAGTAGGATTTAAATTCTTACAGTTTACAGAGACAGGATAAAACATACTGTGTTTAAAGAGTAGGATTTAAACTCTTACAGTTTACAGACAGGATAAAACATACTGCGTTTAAAGAGTAGGATTTAAATTCTTACAGTTTACAGACAGGATAAAACATACTGTGTTTAAAGAGTAGGATTTAAATTCTTACAGTTTACAGAGACAGGATAAAACATACTGTGTTTAAAGAGTAGGATTTAAACTCTTAAAGTTTACAGACAGGATAAAACATACTGCGTTTAAAGAGTAGGATTTAAATTCTTACAGTTTACAGACAGGATAAAACATACTGTGTTTAAAGAGTAGGATTTAAATTCTTACAGTTTACAGACAGGATAAAACATACTGCGTTTAAAGAGTAGGATTTAAATTCTTACAGTTTACAGACAGGATAAAACATACTGTGTTTAAAGAGTAGGATTTAAACTCTTACAGTTTACAGACAGGATAAAACATACTGCGTTTAAAGAGTAGGATTTAAATTCTTACAGTTTACAGACAGGATAAAACATACTGCGTTTAAAGAGTAGGATTTAAATTCTTACAGTTTACAGACAGGATAAAACATACTGTGTTTAAAGAGTAGGATTTAAACTCTTACAGTTTACAGACAGGATAAAACATACTGCGTTTAAAGAGTAGGATTTAAATTCTTACAGTTTACAGACAGGATAAAACATACTGTGTTTAAAGAGTAGGATTTAAACTCTTACAGTTTACAGACAGGATAAAACATACTGCGTTTAAAGAGTAGGATTTAAATTCTTACAGTTTACAGACAGGATAAAACATACTGTGTTTAAAGAGTAGGATTTAAATTCTTACAGTTTACAGACAGGATAAAACATACTGCGTTTAAAGAGTAGGATTTAAACTCTTACAGTTTACAGACAGGATAAAACATACTGTGTTTAAAGAGTAGGATTTAAATTCTTACAGTTTACAGACAGGATAAAACATACTGCGTTTAAAGAGTAGGATTTAAATTCTTACAGTTTACAGACAGGATAAAACATACTGTGTTTAAAGAGTAGGATTTAAACTCTTACAGTTTACAGACAGGATAAAACATACTGCGTTTAAAGAGTAGGATTTAAATTCTTACAGTTTACAGACAGGATAAAACATACTGTGTTTAAAGAGTAGGATTTAAATTCTTACAGTTTACAGACAGGATAAAACATACTGCGTTTAAAGAGTAGGATTTAAATTCTTACAGTTTACAGACAGGATAAAACATACTGTGTTTAAAGAGTAGGATTTAAACTCTTACATTTTACAGAGATAGGATAATACATACTGTGTTTAAAGAGTAGGATTTAAACTCTTACAGTTTACAGACAGGATAAAACATACTGCGTTTAAAGAGTAGGATTTAAACTCTTACAGTTTACAGACAGGATAAAACATACTGCGTTTAAAGAGTAGGATTTAAATTCTTACAGTTTACAGACAGGATAAAACATACTGTGTTTAAAGAGTAGGATTTAAATTCTTACAGTTTACAGAGACAGGATAAAACATACTGTGTTTAAAGAGTAGGATTTAAACTCTTACAGTTTACAGACAGGATAAAACATACTGCGTTTAAAGAGTAGGATTTAAATTCTTACAGTTTACAGACAGGATAAAACATACTGTGTTTAAAGAGTAGGATTTAAATTCTTACAGTTTACAGAGACAGGATAAAACATACTGTGTTTAAAGAGTAGGATTTAAACTCTTACAGTTTACAGACAGGATAAAACATACTGCGTTTAAAGAGTAGGATTTAAATTCTTACAGTTTACAGACAGGATAAAACATACTGTGTTTAAAGAGTAGGATTTAAATTCTTACAGTTTACAGAGACAGGATAAAACATACTGTGTTTAAAGAGTAGGATTTAAACTCTTACAGTTTACAGACAGGATAAAACATACTGCGTTTAAAGAGTAGGATTTAAATTCTTACAGTTTACAGACAGGATAAAACATACTGTGTTTAAAGAGTAGGATTTAAATTCTTACAGTTTACAGACAGGATAAAACATACTGCGTTTAAAGAGTAGGATTTAAATTCTTACAGTTTACAGACAGGATAAAACATACTGTGTTTAAAGAGTAGGATTTAATCTCTTACAGTTTACAGACAGGATAAAACATACTGTGTTTAAAGAGTAGGATTTAAACTCTTACAGTTTACAGACAGGATAAAACATACTGCGTTTAAAGAGTAGGATTTAAATTCTTACAGTTTACAGACAGGATAAAACATACTGCGTTTAAAGAGTAGGATTTAAACTCTTACAGTTTACAGACAGGATAAAACATACTGTGTTTAAAGAGTAGGATTTAATCTCTTACAGTTTACAGACAGGATAAAACATACTGTGTTTAAAGAGTAGGATTTAAATTCTTACAGTTTACAGACAGGATAATACATACTGCGTTTAAAGAGTAGGATTTAAATTCTTACAGTTTACAGACAGGATAAAACATACTGTGTTTAAAGAGTAGGATTTAATCTCTTACAGTTTACAGACAGGATAAAACATACTGTGTTTAAAGAGTAGGATTTAAATTCTTACAGTTTACAGACAGGATAAAACATACTGTGTTTAAAGAGTAGGATTTAAATTCTTACAGTTTACAGACAGGATAATACATACTGCGTTTAAAGAGTAGGATTTAAATTCTTACAGTTTACAGACAGGATAAAACATACTGTGTTTAAAGAGTAGGATTTAATCTCTTACAGTTTACAGACAGGATAAAACATACTGTGTTTAAAGAGTAGGATTTAAACTCTTACAGTTTACAGACAGGATAAAACATACTGCGTTTAAAGAGTAGGATTTAAATTCTTACAGTTTACAGACAGGATAAAACATACTGTGTTTAAAGAGTAGGATTTAAACTCTTACAGTTTACAGACAGGATAAAACATACTGCGTTTAAAGAGTAGGATTTAAATTCTTACAGTTTACAGACAGGATAAAACATACTGCGTTTAAAGAGTAGGATTTAAACTCTTACAGTTTACAGACAGGATAAAACATACTGCGTTTAAAGAGTAGGATTTAAATTCTTACAGTTTACAGACAGGATAAAACATACTGTGTTTAAAGAGTAGGATTTAAATTCTTACAGTTTACAGACAGGATAAAACATACTGCGTTTAAAGAGTAGGATTTAAATTCTTACAGTTTACAGACAGGATAAAACATACTGTGTTTAAAGAGTAGGATTTAAATTCTTACAGTTTACAGACAGGATAAAACATACTGTGTTTAAAGAGTAGGATTTAAATTCTTACAGTTTACAGACAGGATAATACATACTGCGTTTAAAGAGTAGGATTTAAATTCTTACAGTTTACAGACAGGATAAAACATACTGTGTTTAAAGAGTAGGATTTAATCTCTTACAGTTTACAGACAGGATAAAACATACTGTGTTTAAAGAGTAGGATTTAAACTCTTACAGTTTACAGACAGGATAAAACATACTGCGTTTAAAGAGTAGGATTTAAATTCTTACAGTTTACAGACAGGATAAAACATACTGTGTTTAAAGAGTAGGATTTAAACTCTTACAGTTTACAGACAGGATAAAACATACTGCGTTTAAAGAGTAGGATTTAAATTCTTACAGTTTACAGACAGGATAAAACATACTGCGTTTAAAGAGTAGGATTTAAACTCTTACAGTTTACAGACAGGATAAAACATACTGCGTTTAAAGAGTAGGATTTAAATTCTTACAGTTTACAGACAGGATAAAACATACTGTGTTTAAAGAGTAGGATTTAAATTCTTACAGTTTACAGACAGGATAAAACATACTGTGTTTAAAGAGTAGGATTTAAATTCTTACAGTTTACAGACAGGATAAAACATACTGTGTTTAAAGAGTAGGATTTAAATTCTTACAGTTTACAGACAGGATAAAACATACTGCGTTTAAAGAGTAGGATTTAAATTCTTACAGTTTACAGACAGGATAAAACATACTGTGTTTAAAGAGTAGGATTTAAATTCTTACAGTTTACAGACAGGATAAAACATACTGTGTTTAAAGAGTAGGATTTAAATTCTTACAGTTTACAGACAGGATAATACATACTGCGTTTAAAGAGTAGGATTTAAATTCTTACAGTTTACAGACAGGATAAAACATACTGTGTTTAAAGAGTAGGATTTAATCTCTTACAGTTTACAGACAGGATAAAACATACTGTGTTTAAAGAGTAGGATTTAAACTCTTACAGTTTACAGACAGGATAAAACATACTGCGTTTAAAGAGTAGGATTTAAATTCTTACAGTTTACAGACAGGATAAAACATACTGTGTTTAAAGAGTAGGATTTAAACTCTTACAGTTTACAGACAGGATAAAACATACTGCGTTTAAAGAGTAGGATTTAAATTCTTACAGTTTACAGACAGGATAAAACATACTGCGTTTAAAGAGTAGGATTTAAACTCTTACAGTTTACAGACAGGATAAAACATACTGCGTTTAAAGAGTAGGATTTAAATTCTTACAGTTTACAGACAGGATAAAACATACTGTGTTTAAAGAGTAGGATTTAAATTCTTACAGTTTACAGACAGGATAAAACATACTGCGTTTAAAGAGTAGGATTTAAACTCTTACAGTTTACAGAGACAGGATAAAACATACTGTGTTTAAAGAGTAGGATTTAAACTCTTACAGTTTACAGACAGGATAATACATACTGTGTTTAAAGAGTAGGATTTAAATTCTTACAGTTTACAGACAGGATAATACATACTGTGTTTAAAGAGTAGGATTTAAATTCTTACAGTTTACAGACAGGATAATACATACTGTGTTTAAAGAGTAGGATTTAAACTCTTACAGTTTACAGACAGGATAAAACATACTGTGTTTAAAGAGTAGGATTTAAATTCTTACAGTTTACAGACAGGATAAAACATACTGCGTTTAAAGAGTAGGATTTAAATTCTTACAGTTTACAGACAGGATAAAACATACTGCGTTTAAAGAGTAGGATTTAAATTCTTACAGTTTACAGACAGGATAAAACATACTGCGTTTAAAGAGTAGGATTTAAATTCTTACAGTTTACAGACAGGATAAAACATACTGCGTTTAAAGAGTAGGATTTAAATTCTTACAGTTTACAGACAGGATAAAACATACTGTGTTTAAAGAGTAGGATTTAAATTCTTACAGTTTACAGACAGGATAAAACATACTGCGTTTAAAGAGTAGGATTTAAACTCTTACAGTTTACAGAGACAGGATAAAACATACTGCGTTTAAAGAGTAGGATTTAAACTCTTACAGTTTACAGAGACAGGATAAAACATACTGTGTTTAAAGAGTAGGATTTAAATTCTTACAGTTTACAGACAGGATAAAACATACTGTGTTTAAAGAGTAGGGTTTAAATTCTTACAGTTTACAGAGACGGGATAAAACATACTGTGTTTAAAGAGTAGGATTTAAACTCTTACAGTTTACAGAGACGTGATAAAACATACTGTGTTTAAAGAGTAGGATTTAAACTCTTACAGTTTACAGAGACGGGATAAAACATACTGTGTTTAAAGAGTAGGATTTAAACTCTTACAGTTTACAGAGACGTGATAAAACATACTGTGTTTAAAGAGTAGGATTTAAACTCTTACAGTTTACAGAGACGGGATAAAACATACTGTGTTTAAAGAGTAGGATTTAAACTCTTACAGTTTACAGAGACGTGATAAAACATACTGTGTTTAAAGAGTAGGATTTAAACTCTTACAGTTTACAGAGACGGGATAAAACATACTGTGTTTAAAGAGTAGGATTTAAACTCTTACAGTTTACAGAGACGTGATAAAACATACTGTGTTTAAAGAGTAGGATTTAAGCTCTTACAGTTTACAGACAGGATAAAACATACTGTGTTTAAAGAGTAGGATTTAAACTCTTACAGTTTACAGAGACAGGATAAAACATACTGTGTTTAAAGAGTAGGATTTAAACTCTTACAGTTTACAGAGACAGGATAAAACATACTGTGTTTAAAGAGTAGGATTTAAATTCTTACAGTTTACAGACAGGATAAAACATACTGTGTTTAAAGAGTAGGGTTTAAATTCTTACAGTTTACAGAGACGGGATAAAACATACTGTGTTTAAAGAGTAGGATTTAAACTCTTACAGTTTACAGAGACAGGATAAAACATACTGTGTTTAAAGAGTAGGATTTAAATTCTTACAGTTTACAGACAGGATAAAACATACTGTGTTTAAAGAGTAGGATTTAAACTCTTACAGTTTACAGAGACAGGATAAAACATACTGTGTTTAAAGAGTAGGTTTTAAATTCTTACAGTTTACAGAGACGGGATAAAACATACTGTGTTTAAAGAGTAGGATTTAAACTCTTACAGTTTACAGAGACAGGATAAACATACTGTGTTTAAAGAGTAGGATTTAAACTCTTACAGTTTACAGACAGGATAAAACATACTGTGTTTAAAGAGTAGGATTTAAATTCTTACAGTTTACAGACAGGATAAAACATACTGTGTTTCACGAGTAGGGTTTAAATTCGTACAGTTTACAGAGACGGGATAAAACATACTGTGTTTAAAGAGTAGGATTTAAACTCTTACATTTTACAGAGATAGGATAATACATACTGTGTTTAAAGAGTAGGGTTTAAATTCTTACAGTTTACAGAGACGGGATAAAACATACTGTGTTTAAAGAGTAGGATTTAAACTCTTACATTTTACAGAGATAGGATAATACATACTGTGTTTAAAGAGTAGGGTTTAAATTCTTACAGTTTACAGAGACGGGATAAAACATACTGTGTTTAAAGAGTAGGATTTAAACTCTTACAGTTTACAGAGATAGGATAATACATACTGTGTTTAAAGAGTAGGGTTTAAATTCTTACAGTTTACAGAGACGGGATAAAACATACTGTGTTTAAAGAGTAGGATTTAAACTCTTACATTTTACAGAGATAGGATAATACATACTGTGTTTAAAGAGTAGGGTTTAAATTCTTACAGTTTACAGAGACGGGATAAAACATACTGTGTTTAAAGAGTAGGATTTAAACTCTTACATTTTACAGAGATAGGATAATACATACTGTGTTTAAAGAGTAGGGTTTAAATTCGTACAGTTTACAGAGACGGGATAAAACATACTGTGTTTAAAGAGTAGGATTTAAACTCTTACATTTTACAGAGATAGGATAATACATACTGTGTTTAAAGAGTAGGGTTTAAATTCGTACAGTTTACAGAGACGGGATAAAACATACTGTGTTTAAAGAGTAGGATTTAAACTCTTACATTTTACAGAGATAGGATAATACATACTGTGTTTAAAGAGTAGGGTTTAAATTCTTACAGTTTACAGAGACGGGATAAAACATACTGTGTTTAAAGAGTAGGATTTAAACTCTTACATTTTACAGAGATAGGATAATACATACTGTGTTTAAAGAGTAGGGTTTAAATTCTTACAGTTTACAGAGACGGGATAAAACATACTGTGTTTAAAGAGTAGGATTTAAACTCTTACAGTTTACAGAGACAGAATAAAACATACTGTGTTTAAAGAGTAGGATTTAAACTCTTACAGTTTACAGAGACAGGATAAAACATACTGTGTTTAAAGAGTAGGATTTAAACTCTTACAGTTTACAGAGACAGGATAAAACATACTGTGTTTAAAGAGTAGGATTTAAACTCTTACAGTTTACAGAGACAGGATAAAACATACTGTGTTTAAAGAGTAGGATTTAAACTCTTACAGTTTACAGAGACAGGATAAAACATACTGTGTTTAAAGAGTAGGATTTAAATTCTTACAGTTTACAGACAGGATAAAACATACTGTGTTTCACGAGTAGGGTTTAAATTCGTACAGTTTACAGAGACGGGATAAAACATACTGTGTTTAAAGAGTAGGATTTAAACTCTTACAGTTTACAGAGACAGAATAAAACATACTGTGTTTTAAGAGTAGGATTTAAACTCTTACAGTTTACAGAGACAGGATAAAACATACTGTGTTTAAAGAGTAGGATTTAAACTCTTACAGTTTACAGAGACAGGATAAAACATACTGTGTTTAAAGAGTAGGATTTAAACTCTTACAGTTTACAGAGACAGGATAAACCATACTGTCTTTAAAGAGTAGGATTTAAACTCTTACAGTTTACAGAGACAGGATAAAACATACTGTGTTTAAAGAGTAGGATTTAAACTCTTACAGTTTACAGAGACAGGATAAAACATACTGTGTTTAAAGAGTAGGATTTAAACTCTTACAGTTTACAGAGACAGGATAAAACATACTGTGTTTAAAGAGTAGGATTTAAACTCTTACAGTTTACAGAGACAGGATAAAACATACTGTGTTTAAAGAGTAGGATTTAAACTCTTACAGTTTACAGAGACAGGATAAACCATACTGTGTTTAAAGAGTAGGATTTAAACTCTTACAGTTTACAGAGACAGGATAAAACATACTGTGTTTAAAGAGTAGGATTTAAACTCTTACAGTTTACAGAGACAGGATAAAACATACTGTGTTTAAAGAGTAGGATTTAAACTCTTACAGTTTACAGAGACAGGATAAAACATACTGTGTTTAAAGAGTAGGATTTAAACTCTTACAGTTTACAGAGACAGGATAAAACATACTGCGTTTAAAGAGTAGGATTTAAACTCTTACAGTTTACAGAGACAGGATAAAACATACTGTGTTTAAAGAGTAGGATTTAAACTCTTACAGTTTACAGAGACAGGATAAAACATACTGCGTTTAAAGAGTAGGATTTAAACTCTTACAGTTTACAGAGACAGGATAAAACATACTGTGTTTAAAGAGTAGGATTTAAACTCTTACAGTTTACAGAGACAGGATAAAACATACTGTGTTTAAAGAGTAGGATTTAAACTCTTACAGTTTACAGAGACAGGATAAAACATACTGCGTTTAAAGAGTAGGATTTAAACTCTTACAGTTTACAGAGACAGGATAAAACATACTGTGTTTAAAGAGTAGGATTTAAACTCTTACAGTTTACAGAGACAGGATAAAACATACTGTGTTTAAAGAGTAGGATTTAAACTCTTACAGTTTACAGAGACAGGATAAAACATACTGCGTTTAAAGAGTAGGATTTAAACTCTTACAGTTTACAGAGACAGGATAAAACATACTGTGTTTAAAGAGTAGGATTTAAACTCTTACAGTTTACAGAGACAGGATAAAACATACTGTGTTTAAAGAGTAGGATTTAAACTCTTACAGTTTACAGAGACAGGATAAAACATACTGCGTTTAAAGAGTAGGATTTAAACTCTTACAGTTTACAGAGACAGGATAAACCATACTGTGTTTAAAGAGTAGGATTTAAACTCTTACAGTTTACAGAGACAGGATAAAACATACTGCGTTTAAAGAGTAGGATTTAAACTCTTACAGTTTACAGAGACAGGATAAAACATACTGTGTTTAAAGAGTAGGATTTAAACTCTTACAGTTTACAGAGACAGGATAAAAAATACTGCGTTTAAAGAGTAGGATTTAAACTCTTACAGTTTACAGAGACAGGATAAAACATACTGTGTTTAAAGAGTAGGATTTAAACTCTTACAGTTTACAGAGACAGGATAAAACATACTGTGTTTAAAGAGTAGGATTTAAACTCTTACAGTTTACAGAGACAGGATAAAAAATACTGCGTTTAAAGAGTAGGATTTAAACTCTTACAGTTTACAGAGACAGGATAAAACATACTGTGTTTAAAGAGTAGGATTTAAACTCTTACAGTTTACAGAGACAGGATAAAACATACTGTGTTTAAAGAGTAGGATTTAAACTCTTACAGTTTACAGAGACAGGATAAAACATACTGCGTTTAAAGAGTAGGATTTAAACTCTTACAGTTTACAGAGACAGGATAAAACATACTGCGTTTAAAGAGTAGGATTTAAACTCTTACAGTTTACAGAGACAGGATAAAACATACTGTGTTTAAAGAGTAGGATTTAAACTCTTACAGTTTACAGAGACAGGATAAAACATACTGTGCTTAAAGAGTAGGATTTAAACTCTTACAGTTTACAGAGACAGGATAAAACATACTGTGTTTAAAGAGTAGGATTTAAACTCTTACAGTTTACAGAGACAGGATAAAACATACTGTGTTTAAAGAGTAGGATTTAAACTCTTACAGTTTACAGAGACAGGATAAAACATACTGTGTTTAAAGAGTAGGATTTAAACTCTTACAGTTTACAGAGACAGGATAAAACATACTGTGTTTAAAGAGTAGGATTTAAACTCTTACAGTTTACAGAGACAGGATAAAACATACTGTGTTTAAAGAGTAGGATTTAAACTCTTACAGTTTACAGAGACAGGATAAAACATACTGTCTTTAAAGAGTAGGATTTAAACTCTTACAGTTTACAGAGACAGGATAAAACATACTGTGTTTAAAGAGTAGGATTTAAACTCTTACAGTTTACAGAGACAGGATAAAAAATACTGCGTTTAAAGAGTAGGATTTAAACTCTTACAGTTTACAGAGACAGGATAAAACATACTGTGTTTAAAGAGTAGGATTTAAACTCTTACAGTTTACAGAGACAGGATAAAAAATACTGCGTTTAAAGAGTAGGATTTAAACTCTTACAGTTTACAGAGACAGGATAAAACATACTGTGTTTAAAGAGTAGGATTTAAACTCTTACAGTTTACAGAGACAGGATAAAACATACTGTGTTTAAAGAGTAGGATTTAAACTCTTACAGTTTACAGAGACAGGATAAAACATACTGCGTTTAAAGAGTAGGATTTAAACTCTTACAGTTTACAGAGACAGGATAAAACATACTGCGTTTAAAGAGTAGGATTTAAACTCTTACAGTTTACAGAGACAGGATAAAACATACTGTGTTTAAAGAGTAGGATTTAAACTCTTACAGTTTACAGAGACAGGATAAAACATACTGTGCTTAAAGAGTAGGATTTAAACTCTTACAGTTTACAGAGACAGGATAAAAAATACTGCGTTTAAAGAGTAGGATTTAAACTCTTACAGTTTACAGAGACAGGATAAAACATACTGTGTTTAAAGAGTAGGATTTAAACTCTTACAGTTTACAGAGACAGGATAAAAAATACTGCGTTTAAAGAGTAGGATTTAAACTCTTACAGTTTACAGAGACAGGATAAAACATACTGTGTTTAAAGAGTAGGATTTAAACTCTTACAGTTTACAGAGACAGGATAAAACATACTGTGTTTAAAGAGTAGGATTTAAACTCTTACAGTTTACAGAGACAGGATAAAACATACTGCGTTTAAAGAGTAGGATTTAAACTCTTACAGTTTACAGAGACAGGATAAAACATACTGCGTTTAAAGAGTAGGATTTAAACTCTTACAGTTTACAGAGACAGGATAAAACATACTGTGTTTAAAGAGTAGGATTTAAACTCTTACAGTTTACAGAGACAGGATAAAACATACTGTGCTTAAAGAGTAGGATTTAAACTCTTACAGTTTACAGAGACAGGATAAAACATACTGTGTTTAAAGAGTAGGATTTAAACTCTTACAGTTTACAGAGACAGGATAAAACATACTGTGTTTAAAGAGTAGGATTTAAACTCTTACAGTTTACAGAGACAGGATAAAACATACTGTGCTTAAAGAGTAGGATTTAAACTCTTACAGTTTACAGAGACAGGATAAAACATACTGTGTTTAAAGAGTAGGATTTAAACTCTTACAGTTTACAGAGACAGGATAAAACATACTGTGTTTAAAGAGTAGGATTTAAACTCTTACAGTTTACAGAGACAGGATAAAACATACTGTGTTTAAAGAGTAGGATTTAAACTCTTACAGTTTACAGAGACAGGATAAAACATACTGTGTTTAAAGAGTAGGATTTAAACTCTTACAGTTTACAGAGACAGGATAAAACATACTGTGTTTAAAGAGTAGGATTTAAACTCTTACAGTTTACAGAGACAGGATAAAACATACTGTGTTTAAAGAGTAGGATTTAAATTCTTACAGTTTACAGACAGGATAAAACATACTGTGTTTAAAGAGTAGGATTTAAACTCTTACATTTTACAGAGATAGGATAATACATACTGTGTTTAAAGAGTAGGGTTTAAATTCTTACAGTTTACAGAGACGGGATAAAACATACTGTGTTTAAAGAGTAGGATTTAAACTCTTACAGTTTACAGAGACAGAATAAAACATACTGTGTTTAAAGAGTAGGATTTAAACTCTTACAGTTTACAGAGACAGGATAAAACATACTGTGTTTAAAGAGTAGGATTTAAACTCTTACAGTTTACAGAGACAGGATAAAACATACTGTGTTTAAAGAGTAGGATTTAAACTCTTACAGTTTACAGAGACAGGATAAAACATACTGTGTTTAAAGAGTAGGATTTAAACTCTTACAGTTTACAGAGACAGGATAAAACATACTGTGTTTAAAGAGTAGGATTTAAATTCTTACAGTTTACAGACAGGATAAAACATACTGTGTTTCACGAGTAGGGTTTAAATTCGTACAGTTTACAGAGACGGGATAAAACATACTGTGTTTAAAGAGTAGGATTTAAACTCTTACAGTTTACAGAGACAGAATAAAACATACTGTGTTTTAAGAGTAGGATTTAAACTCTTACAGTTTACAGAGACAGGATAAAACATACTGTGTTTAAAGAGTAGGATTTAAACTCTTACAGTTTACAGAGACAGGATAAAACATACTGTGTTTAAAGAGTAGGATTTAAACTCTTACAGTTTACAGAGACAGGATAAAACATACTGTGTTTAAAGAGTAGGATTTAAACTCTTACAGTTTACAGAGACAGGATAAAACATACTGTCTTTAAAGAGTAGGATTTAAACTCTTACAGTTTACAGAGACAGGATAAAACATACTGTGTTTAAAGAGTAGGATTTAAACTCTTACAGTTTACAGAGACAGGATAAAACATACTGTGTTTAAAGAGTAGGATTTAAACTCTTACAGTTTACAGAGACAGGATAAAACATACTGTGTTTAAAGAGTAGGATTTAAACTCTTACAGTTTACAGAGACAGGATAAAACATACTGTGTTTAAAGAGTAGGATTTAAACTCTTACAGTTTACAGAGACAGGATAAACCATACTGTGTTTAAAGAGTAGGATTTAAACTCTTACAGTTTACAGAGACAGGATAAAACATACTGTGTTTAAAGAGTAGGATTTAAACTCTTACAGTTTACAGAGACAGGATAAAACATACTGTGTTTAAAGAGTAGGATTTAAACTCTTACAGTTTACAGAGACAGGATAAAACATACTGTGTTTAAAGAGTAGGATTTAAACTCTTACAGTTTACAGAGACAGGATAAAACATACTGCGTTTAAAGAGTAGGATTTAAACTCTTACAGTTTACAGAGACAGGATAAAACATACTGTGTTTAAAGAGTAGGATTTAAACTCTTACAGTTTACAGAGACAGGATAAAACATACTGCGTTTAAAGAGTAGGATTTAAACTCTTACAGTTTACAGAGACAGGATAAAACATACTGTGTTTAAAGAGTAGGATTTAAACTCTTACAGTTTACAGAGACAGGATAAAACATACTGTGTTTAAAGAGTAGGATTTAAACTCTTACAGTTTACAGAGACAGGATAAAACATACTGCGTTTAAAGAGTAGGATTTAAACTCTTACAGTTTACAGAGACAGGATAAAACATACTGTGTTTAAAGAGTAGGATTTAAACTCTTACAGTTTACAGAGACAGGATAAAACATACTGTGTTTAAAGAGTAGGATTTAAACTCTTACAGTTTACAGAGACAGGATAAAACATACTGCGTTTAAAGAGTAGGATTTAAACTCTTACAGTTTACAGAGACAGGATAAAACATACTGTGTTTAAAGAGTAGGATTTAAACTCTTACAGTTTACAGAGACAGGATAAAACATACTGTGTTTAAAGAGTAGGATTTAAACTCTTACAGTTTACAGAGACAGGATAAAACATACTGCGTTTAAAGAGTAGGATTTAAACTCTTACAGTTTACAGAGACAGGATAAACCATACTGTGTTTAAAGAGTAGGATTTAAATTCTTACAGTTTACAGAGACAGGATAAAACATACTGTGTTTAAAGAGTAGGATTTAAACTCTTACAGTTTACAGAGACGTGATAAAACATACTGTGTTTAAAGAGTAGGATTTAAACTCTTACAGTTTACAGAGACGGGATAAAACATACTGTGTTTAAAGAGTAGGATTTAAACTCTTACAGTTTACAGAGACGTGATAAAACATACTGTGTTTAAAGAGTAGGATTTAAACTCTTACAGTTTACAGACAGGATAAAACATACTGTGTTTAAAGAGTAGGATTTAAACTCTTACAGTTTACAGAGACAGGATAAAACATACTGTGTTTAAAGAGTAGGATTTAAACTCTTACAGTTTACAGAGACAGGATAAAACATACTGTGTTTAAAGAGTAGGATTTAAATTCTTACAGTTTACAGACAGGATAAAACATACTGTGTTTAAAGAGTAGGGTTTAAATTCTTACAGTTTACAGAGACGGGATAAAACATACTGTGTTTAAAGAGTAGGATTTAAACTCTTACAGTTTACAGAGACAGGATAAAACATACTGTGTTTAAAGAGTAGGATTTAAATTCTTACAGTTTACAGACAGGATAAAACATACTGTGTTTAAAGAGTAGGATTTAAACTCTTACAGTTTACAGAGACAGGATAAAACATACTGTGTTTAAAGAGTAGGGTTTAAATTCTTACAGTTTACAGAGACGGGATAAAACATACTGTGTTTAAAGAGTAGGATTTAAACTCTTACAGTTTACAGAGACAGGATAAACATACTGTGTTTAAAGAGTAGGATTTAAACTCTTACAGTTTACAGACAGGATAAAACATACTGTGTTTAAAGAGTAGGATTTAAATTCTTACAGTTTACAGACAGGATAAAACATACTGTGTTTCACGAGTAGGGTTTAAATTCGTACAGTTTACAGAGACGGGATAAAACATACTGTGTTTAAAGAGTAGGATTTAAACTCTTACATTTTACAGAGATAGGATAATACATACTGTGTTTAAAGAGTAGGGTTTAAATTCTTACAGTTTACAGAGACGGGATAAAACATACTGTGTTTAAAGAGTAGGATTTAAACTCTTACATTTTACAGAGATAGGATAATACATACTGTGTTTAAAGAGTAGGGTTTAAATTCTTACAGTTTACAGAGACGGGATAAAACATACTGTGTTTAAAGAGTAGGATTTAAACTCTTACAGTTTACAGAGATAGGATAATACATACTGTGTTTAAAGAGTAGGGTTTAAATTCTTACAGTTTACAGAGACGGGATAAAACATACTGTGTTTAAAGAGTAGGATTTAAACTCTTACATTTTACAGAGATAGGATAATACATACTGTGTTTAAAGAGTAGGGTTTAAATTCTTACAGTTTACAGAGACGGGATAAAACATACTGTGTTTAAAGAGTAGGATTTAAACTCTTACATTTTACAGAGATAGGATAATACATACTGTGTTTAAAGAGTAGGGTTTAAATTCTTACAGTTTACAGAGACGGGATAAAACATACTGTGTTTAAAGAGTAGGATTTAAACTCTTACAGTTTACAGAGACAGAATAAAACATACTGTGTTTAAAGAGTAGGATTTAAACTCTTACAGTTTACAGAGACAGGATAAAACATACTGTGTTTAAAGAGTAGGATTTAAACTCTTACAGTTTACAGAGACAGGATAAAACATACTGTGTTTAAAGAGTAGGATTTAAACTCTTACAGTTTACAGAGACAGGATAAAACATACTGTGTTTAAAGAGTAGGATTTAAACTCTTACAGTTTACAGAGACAGGATAAAACATACTGTGTTTAAAGAGTAGGATTTAAATTCTTACAGTTTACAGACAGGATAAAACATACTGTGTTTCACGAGTAGGGTTTAAATTCGTACAGTTTACAGAGACGGGATAAAACATACTGTGTTTAAAGAGTAGGATTTAAACTCTTACAGTTTACAGAGACAGAATAAAACATACTGTGTTTTAAGAGTAGGATTTAAACTCTTACAGTTTACAGAGACAGGATAAAACATACTGTGTTTAAAGAGTAGGATTTAAACTCTTACAGTTTACAGAGACAGGATAAAACATACTGTGTTTAAAGAGTAGGATTTAAACTCTTACAGTTTACAGAGACAGGATAAACCATACTGTCTTTAAAGAGTAGGATTTAAACTCTTACAGTTTACAGACACAGGATAAAACATACTGTGTTTAAAGAGTAGGATTTAAACTCTTACAGTTTACAGAGACAGGATAAAACATACTGTGTTTAAAGAGTAGGATTTAAACTCTTACAGTTTACAGAGACAGGATAAAACATACTGTGTTTAAAGAGTAGGATTTAAACTCTTACAGTTTACAGAGACAGGATAAAACATACTGTGTTTAAAGAGTAGGATTTAAACTCTTACAGTTTACAGAGACAGGATAAACCATACTGTGTTTAAAGAGTAGGATTTAAACTCTTACAGTTTACAGAGACAGGATAAAACATACTGTGTTTAAAGAGTAGGATTTAAACTCTTACAGTTTACAGAGACAGGATAAAACATACTGTGTTTAAAGAGTAGGATTTAAACTCTTACAGTTTACAGAGACAGGATAAAACATACTGTGTTTAAAGAGTAGGATTTAAACTCTTACAGTTTACAGAGACAGGATAAAACATACTGCGTTTAAAGAGTAGGATTTAAACTCTTACAGTTTACAGAGACAGGATAAAACATACTGTGTTTAAAGAGTAGGATTTAAACTCTTACAGTTTACAGAGACAGGATAAAACATACTGCGTTTAAAGAGTAGGATTTAAACTCTTACAGTTTACAGAGACAGGATAAAACATACTGTGTTTAAAGAGTAGGATTTAAACTCTTACAGTTTACAGAGACAGGATAAAACATACTGTGTTTAAAGAGTAGGATTTAAACTCTTACAGTTTACAGAGACAGGATAAAACATACTGCGTTTAAAGAGTAGGATTTAAACTCTTACAGTTTACAGAGACAGGATAAAACATACTGTGTTTAAAGAGTAGGATTTAAACTCTTACAGTTTACAGAGACAGGATAAAACATACTGTGTTTAAAGAGTAGGATTTAAACTCTTACAGTTTACAGAGACAGGATAAAACATACTGCGTTTAAAGAGTAGGATTTAAACTCTTACAGTTTACAGAGACAGGATAAAACATACTGTGTTTAAAGAGTAGGATTTAAACTCTTACAGTTTACAGAGACAGGATAAAACATACTGTGTTTAAAGAGTAGGATTTAAACTCTTACAGTTTACAGAGACAGGATAAAACATACTGCGTTTAAAGAGTAGGATTTAAACTCTTACAGTTTACAGAGACAGGATAAAACATACTGTGTTTAAAGAGTAGGATTTAAACTCTTACAGTTTACAGAGACAGGATAAAACATACTGTGTTTAAAGAGTAGGATTTAAACTCTTACAGTTTACAGAGACAGGATAAAACATACTGTGTTTAAAGAGTAGGATTTAAACTCTTACAGTTTACAGAGACAGGATAAAAAATACTGCGTTTAAAGAGTAGGATTTAAACTCTTACAGTTTACAGAGACAGGATAAAACATACTGTGTTTAAAGAGTAGGATTTAAACTCTTACAGTTTACAGAGACAGGATAAAACATACTGTGTTTAAAGAGTAGGATTTAAACTCTTACAGTTTACAGAGACAGGATAAAAAATACTGCGTTTAAAGAGTAGGATTTAAACTCTTACAGTTTACAGAGACAGGATAAAACATACTGTGTTTAAAGAGTAGGATTTAAACTCTTACAGTTTACAGAGACAGGATAAAACATACTGTGTTTAAAGAGTAGGATTTAAACTCTTACAGTTTACAGAGACAGGATAAAACATACTGCGTTTAAAGAGTAGGATTTAAACTCTTACAGTTTACAGAGACAGGATAAAACATACTGCGTTTAAAGAGTAGGATTTAAACTCTTACAGTTTACAGAGACAGGATAAAACATACTGTGTTTAAAGAGTAGGATTTAAACTCTTACAGTTTACAGAGACAGGATAAAACATACTGTGCTTAAAGAGTAGGATTTAAACTCTTACAGTTTACAGAGACAGGATAAAACATACTGTGTTTAAAGAGTAGGATTTAAACTCTTACAGTTTACAGAGACAGGATAAAACATACTGTGTTTAAAGAGTAGGATTTAAACTCTTACAGTTTACAGAGACAGGATAAAACATACTGTGTTTAAAGAGTAGGATTTAAACTCTTACAGTTTACAGAGACAGGATAAAACATACTGTGTTTAAAGAGTAGGATTTAAACTCTTACAGTTTACAGAGACAGGATAAAACATACTGTGTTTAAAGAGTAGGATTTAAACTCTTACAGTTTACAGAGACAGGATAAAACATACTGTCTTTAAAGAGTAGGATTTAAACTCTTACAGTTTACAGAGACAGGATAAAACATACTGTGTTTAAAGAGTAGGATTTAAACTCTTACAGTTTACAGAGACAGGATAAAAAATACTGCGTTTAAAGAGTAGGATTTAAACTCTTACAGTTTACAGAGACAGGATAAAACATACTGTGTTTAAAGAGTAGGATTTAAACTCTTACAGTTTACAGAGACAGGATAAAAAATACTGCGTTTAAAGAGTAGGATTTAAACTCTTACAGTTTACAGAGACAGGATAAAACATACTGTGTTTAAAGAGTAGGATTTAAACTCTTACAGTTTACAGAGACAGGATAAAACATACTGTGTTTAAAGAGTAGGATTTAAACTCTTACAGTTTACAGAGACAGGATAAAACATACTGCGTTTAAAGAGTAGGATTTAAACTCTTACAGTTTACAGAGACAGGATAAAACATACTGCGTTTAAAGAGTAGGATTTAAACTCTTACAGTTTACAGAGACAGGATAAAACATACTGTGTTTAAAGAGTAGGATTTAAACTCTTACAGTTTACAGAGACAGGATAAAACATACTGTGCTTAAAGAGTAGGATTTAAACTCTTACAGTTTACAGAGACAGGATAAAAAATACTGCGTTTAAAGAGTAGGATTTAAACTCTTACAGTTTACAGAGACAGGATAAAACATACTGTGTTTAAAGAGTAGGATTTAAACTCTTACAGTTTACAGAGACAGGATAAAACATACTGCGTTTAAAGAGTAGGATTTAAACTCTTACAGTTTACAGAGACAGGATAAAACATACTGTGTTTAAAGAGTAGGATTTAAACTCTTACAGTTTACAGAGACAGGATAAAACATACTGTGTTTAAAGAGTAGGATTTAAACTCTTACAGTTTACAGAGACAGGATAAAACATACTGCGTTTAAAGAGTAGGATTTAAACTCTTACAGTTTACAGAGACAGGATAAAACATACTGCGTTTAAAGAGTAGGATTTAAACTCTTACAGTTTACAGAGACAGGATAAAACATACTGTGTTTAAAGAGTAGGATTTAAACTCTTACAGTTTACAGAGACAGGATAAAACATACTGTGCTTAAAGAGTAGGATTTAAACTCTTACAGTTTACAGAGACAGGATAAAACATACTGTGTTTAAAGAGTAGGATTTAAACTCTTACAGTTTACAGAGACAGGATAAAACATACTGTGTTTAAAGAGTAGGATTTAAACTCTTACAGTTTACAGAGACAGGATAAAACATACTGTGTTTAAAGAGTAGGATTTAAACTCTTACAGTTTACAGAGACAGGATAAAACATACTGTGTTTAAAGAGTAGGATTTAAACTCTTACAGTTTACAGAGACAGGATAAAACATACTGTGTTTAAAGAGTAGGATTTAAACTCTTACAGTTTACAGAGACAGGATAAAACATACTGTGTTTAAAGAGTAGGATTTAAACTCTTACAGTTTACAGAGACAGGATAAAACATACTGTGTTTAAAGAGTAGGATTTAAACTCTTACAGTTTACAGAGACAGGATAAAACATACTGTGTTTAAAGAGTAGGATTTAAACTCTTACAGTTTACAGAGACAGGATAAAACATACTGTGTTTAAAGAGTAGGATTTAAACTCTTACAGTTTACAGAGACAGGATAAAACATACTGTGTTTAAAGAGTAGGATTTAAACTCTTACAGTTTACAGAGACAGGATAAAACATACTGTGTTTAAAGAGTAGGATTTAAACTCTTACAGTTTACAGAGACAGGATAAAACATACTGTGTTTAAAGAGTAGGATTTAAACTCTTACAGTTTACAGAGACAGAATAAAACATACTGTGTTTAAAGAGTAGGATTTAAACTCTTACAGTTTACAGAGACAGGATAAAACATACTGTGTTTAAAGAGTAGGATTT
>JBAIZL010000173.1:0-2500 GCA_036971475.1 Prosapia bicincta
CTCGACTTTCCACATCACTAAGTATGCCTATATAGTAATGTCCTACACTCGCTATAGGTGTGTGCTCGACTTTCCACATCACTAAGTATGCCTATATAGTAATGTCCTACACTCGCTATAGGTGTGTGCTCGACTTTCCACATCACTAAGTATGCCTATATAGTAATGTCCTACACTCGCTATAGGTGTGTGCTCGACTTTCCACATCACTAAGTATGCCTATATAGTAATGTCCTACACTCGCTATAGGTGTGTGCTCGACTTTCCACATCACTAAGTATGCCTATATAGTAATGTCCTACACTCGCTATAGGTGTGTGCTCGACTTTCCACATCACTAAGTATGCCTATATAGTAATGTCCTACACTCGCTATAGGTGTGTGCTCGACTTTCCACATCACTAAGTATGCCTATATAGTAATGTCCTACACTCGCTATAGGTGTGTGCTCGACTTTCCACATCACTAAGTATGCCTATATAGTAATGTCCTACACTCGCTATAGGTGTGTGCTCGACTTTCCACATCACTAAGTATGCCTATATAGTAATGTCCTACACTCGCTATAGGTGTGTGCTCGACTTTCCACATCACTAAGTATGCCTATATAGTAATGTCCTACACTCGCTATAGGTGTGTGCTCGACTTTCCACATCACTAAGTATGCCTATATAGTAATGTCCTACACTCGCTATAGGTGTGTGCTCGACTTTCCACATCACTAAGTATGCCTATATAGTAATGTCCTACACTCGCTATAGCTGTGTGCTCGACTTTCCACATCACTAAGTATGCCTATATAGTAATGTCCTACACTCGCTATAGGTGTGTGCTCGACTTTCCACATCACTAAGTATGCCTATATAGTAATGTCCTACACTCGCTATAGCTGTGTGCTCGACTTTCCACATCACTAAGTATGCCTATATAGTAATGTCCTACACTCGCTATAGGTGTGTGCTCGACTTTCCACATCACTAAGTATGCCTATATAGTAATGTCCTACACTCGCTATAGGTGTGTGCTCGACTTTCCACATCACTAAGTATGCCTATATAGTAATGTCCTACACTCGCTATAGGTGTGTGCTCGACTTTCCACATCACTAAGTATGCCTATATAGTAATGTCCTACACTCGCTATAGGTGTGTGCTCGACTTTCCACATCACTAAGTATGCCTATATAGTAATGTCCTACACTCGCTATAGGTGTGTGCTCGACTTTCCACATCACTAAGTATGCCTATATAGTAATGTCCTACACTCGCTATAGGTGTGTGCTCGACTTTCCACATCACTAAGTATGCCTATATAGTAATGTCCTACACTCGCTATAGGTGTGTGCTCGACTTTCCACATCACTAAGTATGCCTATATAGTAATGTCCTACACTCGCTATAGGTGTGTGCTCGACTTTCCACATCACTAAGTATGCCTATATAGTAATGTCCTACACTCGCTATAGGTGTGTGCTCGACTTTCCACATCACTAAGTATGCCTATATAGTAATGTCCTACACTCGCTATAGGTGTGTGCTCGACTTTCCACATCACTAAGTATGCCTATATAGTAATGTCCTACACTCGCTATAGGTGTGTGCTCGACTTTCCACATCACTAAGTATGCCTATATAGTAATGTCCTACACTCGCTATAGGTGTGTGCTCGACTTTCCACATCACTAAGTATGCCTATATAGTAATGTCCTACACTCGCTATAGGTGTGTGCTCGACTTTCCACATCACTAAGTATGCCTATATAGTAATGTCCTACACTCGCTATAGGTGTGTGCTCGACTTTCCACATCACTAAGTATGCCTATATAGTAATGTCCTACACTCGCTATAGGTGTGTGCTCGACTTTCCACATCACTAAGTATGCCTATATAGTAATGTCCTACACTCGCTATAGGTGTGTGCTCGACTTTCCACATCACTAAGTATGCCTATATAGTAATGTCCTACACTCGCTATAGGTGTGTGCTCGACTTTCCACATCACTAAGTATGCCTATATAGTAATGTCCTACACTCGCTATAGGTGTGTGCTCGACTTTCCACATCACTAAGTATGCCTATATAGTAATGTCCTACACTCGCTATAGGTGTGTGCTCGACTTTCCACATCACTAAGTATGCCTATATAGTAATGTCCTACACTCGCTATAGGTGTGTGCTCGACTTTCCACATCACTAAGTATGCCTATATAGTAATGTCCTACACTCGCTATAGGTGTGTGCTCGACTTTCCACATCACTAAGTATGCCTATATAGTAATGTCCTACACTCGCTATAGGTGTGTGCTCGACTTTCCACATCACTAAGTATGCCTATATAGTAATGTCCTACACTCGCTATAGGTGTGTGCTCGACTTTCCACATCACTAAGTATGCCTATATAGTAATGTCCTACACTCGCTATAGGTGTGTGCTCGACTTTCCACATCACTAAGTATGCCTATATAGTAATGTCCTACACTCGCTATAGGTGTGTGCTCG
>JBAIZL010000173.1:7500-135634 GCA_036971475.1 Prosapia bicincta
GTCTAAAGTTAAGAGAATGTTATATGAATCCATGTTGAACTTGAGCAACTATTTTTCAGTAAAACACTTGAACGTGCAAGTCACACTTGCCTATGGTAGCACTTACTTTTTGTTTAATAAGGACGCGTATTAATAATACGGCCGTTTCGGGATAGGCCTATGTATCCTACTGTAAGTGCAACTATATGCCAAGTAAGCGGCAAATGGGACATATTGATATATAGGCTATGTCCAAGTGTTTTAATGTAAGAAAATATGTTTAAATGTTCTTGTCAAAATATTCCATAATTAACTAATGCCGCATAGAAAATCTAATATGCACAAGGACGTAAAAAATTAGAATGTTTTTTGATGATTCAAGTCTCTAAAAAAATCTGACAATCTAAAGTACAATTCTTCAAAATAAAAAATATATATTAGGTTAGTTCTGGTGGAGCTTGAAACTTATTTAGGAATTTATGGATTAAATAGGAGATAGGAGAGATAGGTTAAGAAAAAGTAGTCTTTTTTATTGGAAAAGATAATTGTTTGATCGAAATATTTCTATTTCAATAGTCTTATGTCTTTTATCTTATCAATAGGTCTGTCAGTTCCCTATCTAGTCCGAAAACTCCTATATATATATATAGGTTCTACTGCAATCCCCGGCCAGTGGTGTTTGATGATGGAGATACTATCAATCTTTGAAAGTTACCTCTCATAAATACCAAGTAAGATTCTTGTTTAAGTACATATAGTGAAAGTGATAAGTGAATACAAGCAAACAGTGTTGCAAAGCAATATATATATATATATATATATATATATATATATATATATATATATAATGTTTTCTTGTATAATAATCAAAAACCACTTGCTGGGACTTGCTGAGACAGAACCTTTCTATCGCTATGTTGCGATCTTCATCATTGTCTTCTGCTTGGAGATGTCGGGTCAAGAGGTGACAGTTTTAAAGACAGGTTTTCGATAGTATCAATCTATCAAAGAGTATGTGTGATTTGTATTGTGTTTATTCGTTTAATATGTTTGTACTTTGTGTTTTTGTATGTCTGTAAATTTCATATTGTTCTAGTGTGTTGAAATGTGGTCCTTTTTTGTTGATGTGTAAGATTTCTTGGTTATGGTAAATGTCTGTGTATTTGTGTCCTGTTTCTTTTATGTGATTGTAAAATGTTGAGTTGGTGTTCTGTTTGTGTTCCTCGATTCTTTTTTTAAAGCTGCGACCTGTTTGTCCAATGTAGAATTTGTTATATTCGTCACAGTTCAGTTTGTATATGCCTGGTGCTTGTAGTTTATCTTTGTTGTTGGTGTCGTATTGTATTTTGTATTGTAACTTATTATCAGATTTGTATGCTATTTTGTATCCTGTTTTATTGAAATTTACGAGCCATTTTATGTGTTGTTTTGTTTATGTATGGTAATGTGATGTATTTGTTTTCCCTGCCTATAGTGTTAATTTTAGTGTTTCTTTTTTATATTGTGCCATAGTTTGTCTATTATTGTGGTGTTGTGTCCATTTGTATTAAAGTTATTTATTAATTTATGAATTAAATCGAATAATATATAAATTTTAATTTTGTTAGAGAAAGGTTTCACAAAAGGGGCAAGGTATGCAATGTAGTCATTTCATGCCATTTGGCTATAAATGATATATGATTTCATAAAACAGCTGATTTCATGTTAGGACCTATAGGTTATGTGGGTCAGGTTAAAACAGCTGTTTTAACGCTTAGAGTATGTTATTTGTATTATTTGTAATTATTTATAATTATTTAATAAAAAATATCTAAAATTTAGTTGTACTAAGCAAAAATTGACTCATTATTTATCATGGTTTCATCATTTAATTATTAGGACTTTCTCTGTTTTTTTGTTATCTAGAGTAATGCCCTATCCTAAATGCACAGGCTTGTAGCCTTCCTACCTACAAACACGAGACTTTGCGGCCTAATTATTTCTTGCGACTAAAACGCCAAACTTCCGTGCTCTACTTTCCCGCGGGCTATTTCCCCAACAATACGCGTTACGTGTCGGTCTGGGCATACAGCAGCGCGCCGGATTGGGTAACGTATTACGTTACACACAACTCGGATTTACGCAAGCCGTACATACTTGCAAATACCAGTGAGCGATGGATGCATTGTAAGGCCTCGTAACTGTGAAAGTTTCAAACAGCAAATCTTAGCATCAATTCGAAAGGGCCACGTTTACTTGCAAAATTAGTTTCTGCACGTACTGACATACTATCGCCTATAGGGTCCATTTTGTTTCAAAAACAAATAAATAATAAAACAAATTTTAACTCAATTCCTATTTAGAACAACAAAGAAACTTTTATTCTAGTTACATTTTATTAAATAATTAAAATTAATATATGACAGAATCACAGCAATTAGCAAAATATAAAACGAAATTAATTAATAAAATTATGTAATTCAGTTTAACTAATGAATAATATCTGGAAACAATGTATTATCATCAAGTGTTATCCAAAATGTATTTGAACTTCAGTGAATAAATAATATTTTTTGTTAAATAAAAGCGGTTGATTTGCGAGTTAATTACAATTTTTTAATTAAACAGGCAACATTTCAATAACGAGTATGCTATCGTCTTCAGGCCTTATTCCTCCTGTATTCTATTAAAAAATAACGCCATGACATAACCTTAGTATATTTATGTAAACAGCGCATATACGCTTTCATTAACTCGCAGCACCTTTGTCCATTATTGAAACGTTGCCTGTGTAAATAAATAATTGTACCTGACTCGCTTTCTACCAGCTTTTATTTAACAATAATCTCTGCGAGTGTAAACACAATTAATAAATTTTTTTTAACAAAACAAACTTCACAAAAAAGAACCCAAATATATAATTTTTACTTACTAAAAAGACAAAAATAATTTTCCAATAAGAAAACTATCATAAGCTTATTACCCATAAAACTTTTGAAGTCAGCACCGAATTTCATACTTGGACTCGTATTTAAAATATTGAACGAGAAAATAAAGGGGTTTTATATGATGTTGGAGCTCCTTGGCATGTAGATTAACAAATTACGATATACACACAGGCTATTCAATTATTTCTTCCATACACTTATGTTATAAATATAAGAAATTTGTGATACAAAAGGTTTAAGAAGATATTGTTCCTTATATTTATATGTATCTACAATAATCACATTCCATGTAAATCATTCAAAGAAGGTTGAATAATCCGCAAACTAATATCGAACACATGACATTTTTGTTTCGCGAGAAGACTCCATGGGGAAGGCTCCACTATAATTAAGCGTGGGAAATCAAGCAATCAAAAAGTTTATTGTTTCGTAAATGTTTGGAATAGATTTGATGGATTAGCAAGTACAAGGTAGACATCAAAATTGTGTGGATAGTAAGCTTATGATAAATTTCGTTATTGGAAAATTATTTGTTTACTTTTTTAGTAAGTAAAACTTATATATTCGGGTTGTTTTTTTTAAGTCGTTTGTGTTGACAAAAAAATTATTTTTTTTTTTTAGAGTTAGGATCTCTGATTCCTATCTACATTGTGATCGAATGGCGTTGAATACGTTGGCAAAATTACCGATATTTATCCTTACAAATTTCCGATTCGTATAATCCTCTAATCATGTTGCTTGATCGTTGTTCAACTAATCGAGACTCCTTGAACAATACGATAAACTTATCAGTTCGTCAGACAGATACATTGAATAATTTATGTTGGAAATTCCCTTAACGAATATTCCTAAAGTAAATCCTATTATTTCTCATCTTGCAATTATTCTTTTTCATTTTCGTTAAAAAAAATGTTAATAATCATAAAATGCAAAATCTCTGTGTAATATACAATTATGCTACCTTTAATAATTATTTTTAAAAAACTTTGTTTTTACGCATGAAATATTAATAAAAAAATAAGTGAAAATAGACAATACAGTTATATTGAAATAATTTATCTGTTGAAATTTAGTGAAGTAATGAAGTTTTCACCTGTGGATTATCTTATTTATGGCAAATGAGCTAAATCGTATTTTCAGTGTATTTGTATTGACTAACCTCATTCTAGTCATATCAAGTTATATATCAACGTGGGAGAGATTTTTCTATGATTACACTTTTTTATAAACTTGGCAAAAACAAATAATTACTGATATTTTTCACCAGACGCGTTTCGCACTAGATCAATGCATTGTTCATTGCTGTGAGTAACGGACAAGACTGTTGTTCAGGTGTGTTATGTTGGTGTGAGTCTGTGGTGTATTGATGTGTTGTGGAGTGTTTTTAATCATAGAGTAGTTGTTAATTATGTGCTCAAATATAGTGTTTGATTGTGAGTGTTTTGTCGTTCAGAATGTAGGCTATTGTGGATAGTATTTTTTGTTTGTATATCTCGTAGTTTTCTATTGTGTTTAGTTTGTTGTTTTTCGTATGTAGTGTAGGATTTTTAGATTGGTGTCTATGTTGGTGTGTAAGTGTTGTGTGTGTGTGTATGTGTATGGCGAAATTTGGTTTAGGTTGTGTCTTTTTATGTATCTTATGTGTTCGTTGTATTTTGTGGTAAATGTTCTCCCTGTTTGTCCTATGTTAAAGCTAGGGCAGTGGTTGCTGTAATCTTGTATACGCCTGCCCTATCATGTTTATTCTGGTGTGTTTTTGAACTGTATAGGTTGTTTTTAATTATGTTGGATGTTTTTAAGTGCTACTTTGTATTTACGTTTACGGAGCGAGGAAGCTATTTTTTGTGATGTGTTGTTATGTTATGTATTTTTATGTTTGTGTGTTAGTGTTGTTTTTTGCGCATTATGTTGTCTATCAATGTGTGTTTGTATAGCCTATGTGTTTTATTGTGTTAAGTTCGTTTATTTTGTCTTTATTGTTCAAGGGTTAGTGATTAGTCTGAAAAAAAACTGCAAAAATTATTTATAATTTTAAGTGTTGTTTAAATGTGAGACCTATTTGTAATATGCTTTTGTGTTGTATTTATTGTTTTATATTTGTGGCACTAGGTTGCGTAAACTCTGTCCCTATGCTCCGACACTCCTGATGGTGAAGCAGTAAGCTTTGTTGTAATTCCTCTCTACCCGTGCCAGCGGCCTTACTGTCTACACATCCTTGGGAAGTAGGCAAGCACGGACGGGTTTCAAGGGGAAATGTATTACGAATTCGCCACCGCGTTACGGTACACTGCTCAGGCCTTGGCTCAATGAATCTTTGCCGTTACTCTTCGTAAAGCCTTTATATTAAGTATTTGCATATTAGGCAAGCCATACAAAATTTATCCTAGTAACGAAAATTTTTTAATTCAGGTAAATCACAAAATATTTTTCTTTCTTTATGTCAAAACTAAAATGAACTTGTTTTTATATAATATTGTTATTCTGTCCTATGTTTATACATATTTATAACAATTGTAATTATTTAATAAGAAGTAACCAAAATTTTTAAAAAATCATTTTGTTAACCCAAGTAGGAATCTTCTTACATTTTATTTCATATTACTTGTTTTAACTTAATTCCTTCCATTAAGAGTAAAAACTAATTTCCTATAATTTATTTCAAGGTACAACACTCGGATCCAGTCACTTAATGAGTATGGTTTTAATTACAATAGGTACAAGTGTAGGCTACGTAACTGATGCACAAAATTCTGGGCATGGGCCAACTGTCAATGCTTGTCGTGTAATTAAGTAGCTTGGTTGATTTATAGCTCTTGGAATTGCACTAATATTTACCCCTTGTCTAGGGATTGTTCATGAGCGAATAACGTCTACATAACATTATAATATTATTAATTCGGTTATCTACACTTGGTAATCGAAATTGATTATTATTTTCATAATATAACTATGTTAGTGGCACTTCGTACTACACGCCTATAATGTATTATAGACTATACAATATCAAGAGCACAGTGCTACAATATATTACAATGAAAATATTGGAAAGAACCTAAATACTACAAAAAATAATCAAAAATAACAAATAAAACAAATTACTTAAGATTAAACCCTTATGTACATTTCGATGACCATGTCATCGTCATCAGAGGGTCTTATTACAAACTTACAATCTAGCAAACAAGAAGTTACTCTAGTTTGTAACTTCTTGTGTGCTAGATTGTATTTTGTAATAAGACCCTCTGATGATGATGACATGGTCATCGAAATGTACATAAGGGTTTAATCTTAAGTAACTTGTTTTATTTGTTATTTTTTATTATTTTTTGTAGTATTTAGGTTCTTTCCAATATTTTCATTGTAATATAGACTACTTAGATAATGTTTTTCAATGTAAATTATTCCTTTAAGCATGATGTTTTAATTGAATACATTCCAATACTTCTGTATAAGGTCAGGTGGGTTCATATTCTGGAACTGTTATTCCATTACAACTACAATGTACGCCTACTACCTGAGTTATTTTACATAGACCGCTGTTTTTACTAAACCAAGATTTACTAAAAATTTGGAAATTGAATTTGGTTTAACAGTAATTAATTAGATACAGACACTTCCTCTTAAATCTTCTTCATATATCTATTTAAATTTATTGACAAATAATTATGGTGAAATTTATTTGATGGATTAATATTTATAAAGAGAAATGTACTCTTAAATAGATATTTTTGAACAAAAACTTCAAATGTTAATTGCCCAATTACTTTAATGTGTAATAGGCATTGTTTACATTAAATCGACAAGATGTCAGGAAGGGCAAAATCATATTTTGTTGAAATCATCTCCCTTTATAAATTACTGTTCTAAATTGAGAAGTCTACAGTGTAACGGATGTTTGGAGAATAATGAGATTTCTTTGTGATAAATAACTACAGCACTGTATAAAATAAACCAGACGAGAACACGTTATCCTACAGTCTGCTCAGTTACTATACTGTCTTTTAAGCCTTTTTTTTAAATACGATACATAATAGCTGGATATCCCGTAATTTTGGGTCTACAATTGCAGGACTACTATTATTCCTTTCAACTATTGAATTTTGTAGTCCATTACGTTCGGCGAAACTGAATTGATCACTTTAACATTAGTTTATGACTATCCGAGCTTTAAATTTTGTAAAAACTTACTGAGACAGAACGTTTTCGATCGCTATGTGGCGATCTTCATCAGTGTCTTCTGCTTGGAGATGATAGGTCAAGTAAAACTTCTGCTTTAAAACCGTCACCGCTTAACCTAACAACTCCAAGCAGAAGACACTGATGAAGATCGCCACATAGTTCTGTCTCAGTACGTTTTTACAAATGTACAACAATTTAAAATTCGGATGGTCATAAACTATTGTTAAAGTGATTAATTCCTTTCAAGGCGTCATGTTGGTTTAATTTCAAGTTTACAAAATTTGCACATTTACTTATATTTCTTTTATAAATGCGCACATTTCATTTAAATTTTCTAATTACCATGGTCAAAAAAATTACCTATGTAAAAAATTCTGCGGTGTTAATTTAGTTTTCAATTTTAAAAAATTATGTACTTAAATTTTCACTGAATGAGAATTTATCTTATTACTTTCAAACTGGTCTTGCTCCACCCCCCCCCCCCCCCCCCCCCGTTTAGGATCCCATGTTCTAAATGATCCCTACACAGGAGTTGGTATGTTAAATACAACTCAATAGAATCGTAGGGCATGTTTCCTTGCAAATGCAATGTAGTATTGTATCTCCTACTGTTAAGTTAAAAGGCAGCTTCACAGAAGATCTGTGCGAACCTAGACTTCGACCACCAATGGGCGCTGCGGAGACTTCAAGAAACGTAAGATTTAAGTTAACAAATTGGAACTAAACCGCCTAAAAATACCGTTCTAGATAACGACTGTTGAATGAAGTCCAAGTTATAATAAATAAATTACTAAACTGTAACTAGGTTACTCACGTAAGAACATGTTAAACAGAACTTTTACATACTATCATGTTACCTTTTTGCCTTTTTTATCGGCTTTTTTCCTTTCCTTTTTCGCCTTGCTTGAACTTTTAGCTGTGGACTTCGGGCTTTTGCTTTTACCTCTTGCTTTGCCCTTTTTCCCACCTTCAACCTGAGTTTTTCCTTTCGATTCTTTACCTTTACCACTTTTCTTCTTCTTATTTTCATCCTTTATTTCACCTTCTATTACCTGATTTTGAGTGGTTTCTTGGGAGACAAGAACCTCTTCCTCTACCTCCTTCTCTTCTGGAGTTCTTTCTTGTTCTTGGTCGTCACTATTGCCTAATTCTTCTTCATGTTCAGATAGTACTCCTTCAGTTTCTGAAGCTTTTACTTCATCACGTTTAGCCAACGTACGCATAGCTCTTCCAGTTTTCACACCATGCTTGATTTCTTCTTCTCTTAGTAATTTTTTAATAATATCGATTTTTCGTTTCAGCTTCTTCTTTTTGCTTTCTTCTCTTTCCTTGTGCAATTTCCTTAAAGTAAAACAGCAAATTTTAATTAACACTGTACGAACAATTGTGGCAATTAGATTTCTCTTTGCAAATATTTATTCAAATCATTATAAATAGTAGAGTTTCAAAATGAAAATTTCCAAAACAAAACAGTGGGTTTATTTGAACTACATCAGAACATTGTTGTTTTTGATATTAGAAGATGTTTTTAAAGTGTAAACTCTGTTATAAGCATACAGAAACACATTGGGAGCTAAGCGCTAGCGGTAGGTTACTAGCTTACATGAAGACATCATTTTACCTTAATATATATTACTTATAATACGAAAAAGTTATCACCTCACATGTTTACAACTTTTATACGATCGCCATGATCACTCTCTCTCTCTCTCTCTCTCTCTCTCTCTCTCTCTCTCTCTCTCTTTCGCCATAATTGTCTGGAAAATTTCAGAAATTCAAACTTGCGAAGGATTAACATTTAACATTTTTCGTCTTCACTTTGGCCTTATTTTAAAATTTTGTGTAAACATTTTGAAAATCAATTCTCCATATTCAGAGATATCCTACATTTGATTCAGTTATTCGACAACGTATGATTTTATAAAACTGTGTTTATTACTCGTAAGTTTATGCCTCTTTCTGTATTGTACATTAGCAGCAGCTTAAATTCTATTCTAATTTATATATAATTTTTTTTTTTTAATGTTCTTCCAGTTATAATTTTCACAACAATAGAACTAATATGAAATAGAGTAATTTAACTTTTTTAGAAAAAACTTATATATAAGGAAAATAGTAAGGGTATGAAAAATAAATTTTACTTATTCCTAAACGCTATTAGTTTGTATTTATAATGAATATTTTTAGGTAAATTAGACATTTTAGCAGCTAATATTTACCTGTACTTGGAGAAAATGTTATCTTTTTGAATTCCCAGCCGGTTTATATCAATCCGCTGGGCCATTCCAAGTTGTACCCAATCCAGATCGGACTCTGCCTGTAAGCCCCTTTCATACTGGTGACAACCTAGTCTAGCTTCGGTCTTCTTCATACTTTCCTGAAACCATAAACATCACCATAAACATCACCATAACATCGCATTAAATTTATTAAACTGCATTCTCATCGTCCACTTACGAAAATCTTTGTAATTTTTTATCGGAAGATAATAAGTGTAAGAAAATTGAACTTTAAACAAATAAATCAATCGCTAAATAACACTATTGACAAATGGGAAAATGTATATCCTGAAATTATGGAATTCAAGTTTAAATAAGTTACCTAAGCTCTTACCTTTAGTCTGAAAATCGAAACCATTTTCTTCTCAATGTCTTTCTGCATGACCCGACTCTCCAGCCGCTCCTGGAGCCTCTGTTGGGCGGTCCTGGTGAGCAGAGAGTCCAGCGTAAGTGGATACTTCTGCTTCTTCCTTACCTCTTGGACCGAGTCCTCAATCAGAGTCACGCATTGGCCTTCTATACGTTGCTTAATGACTGGAAGCTTCAGTTCATCGTACTTGCGGTCGTCAAAGCTCAGCTCGGACACCCCCGACGATGAAGACGAGAGCCGGCAAAACGCCGAGTGCGGGTAAACCTGTTCTTCGATCTCGCGCTTTTGGCCCTGATCTAGCATCGGGGCGGAGGCGTCTATAGGGGGTAATCTTACACGTTTACAATCTGTTTTTTCGTCAACCATTGATTCATTTTGCTTCTTTTTTAATATTTTCTTTGCTAATGCTCTAGCTTGCTTAGTAATCTCTTCTTCTCTCTTTCTTCTATCGCTTTGTTTCGCTCTTAACCTTTCGTGGTAACGACGCTCATGTTCGCATGTAATTTGTTCGCCCTCTTCTGGATTCATTCTCGCTATCTATATTGACAAAAAATAATTTTATTACATTTTTCTATTGCAAAACTATCATTTCTTGTTATTGTAATAACTTTTTTCTTTTATAGGATTTTACTTGTAAGACAATTATACATCATGTATTAATAGTATGAATCACCCGTTTGAAGTGTGCAAGAAATTTAAGCACAAACAAATACAACTAAATATAGCAACGTGTTTCAAACTAATGAAATATAACTAGGAACCAAAATAAATTTGAATTTGAGCTTCACAACAATTCCATGTTTTACAATAATTCATTATTAAACCAAAATTTTATTTGCTTACACGTCATGACGCCTGGCGACTTGACTTTTAATATATCTTAGTACATTTTTTTGCCTTTCCCAACATTGAAATATGTTCCTTTGTTTACTCGTTTCGGAATGAAACCTGTTCAAAACTTAAATAGTTATTAAGAAGTACTATTTAAGATTTGAGAATGTATCCATTCCTAAGAGCGTCAACAAAAGCAACTGGAATGACAACAACAAAGGAGAGTGTCAATAAAGGAAAATATACTCTATTGAAAGGAAAGGCAGAACAATGTACTCGAATAAATACAAATACTCGTAACGAGAGTGAATACGAGCAACTTGAGCTTTTGCTTACAGAAGAGTTTAGAAGCTAAATTCGCTCATCACTGTACAGGCTTTACGTATGGTCATGAATGCATTGAGATGCAGCGCCGAAACAAGTGGGAAAAGACGCGAGTGCCATGAAGACAATAACCTGTGGTGAACAGATGTGCAATTGCAAATCTTTGGACCGAAATTGCAGTTGGTCGTTAAGGATACTTATGCTACCTGGGCATTCTCGGTTCGCCTGCCTACTCGACTGTATTCCACGTGACGAGGGTAGATTTGCTAATACCAGCGGGCGTTGAACCTTTATCCAAAGCAGTTGCCTAAATATTTTCTAAAATGCGTCATCAACTGTAAGTAAGCTACAAGACTGTGTAACTTGTTTTATTTGTATTTCCAAAGTGACTTGACATATTGCAATACATGTTATTTTTCAAACAATAAATAACACCATAATACAAGCTATTAAATGAATTGGTTTTCTTAGATTGATAAAATACTATTTGCATGCTTGAATCTGTACACTCCAGTATGGCATTTAATCAGTGTCGATACAGTTCCCAGATTCAAATGAACCTTTGTCCCCGCTCATATTATTTAAATCATTTGCAATATTTTCAAAGCCCCCTATTTTTACAAGCGTGAATGATTAACACAAGGTTTGAAGCGCATAGGTCTATGTCAACATTGGGGAGCGCGCGCCATATTGCTTGGGTGAACTTTTTGAACTACGGCGAGTAAAAAACATGCGACAAAGGCAACCCCGGAAATACTTTTCCCTTTAACTAAATACCGTTTCCGTTTAACCTTTACACGACCTTTGCCATACTTCTGACTTGTGATTTGTTTGTCAAATAACTACTCCAGTTTTTCACAATCAACCCTTGTTGAAAATAAATTATCCCTAGCATAAATATCTACCAGGATATACCCTACGTTTAGGCGCATAATGTTAGAAATTGTGAATGCTGTACACTATCAAGACTTTTGGCGTAATCACTGCGCAATCACTTAGCTCTTTAAACATTTCACCCACTTTCCCTTACATCTTACTTTACAAGCTACTGCTGCGATGAAGATGTAACAGACTAAAGGCTGAAGGAAAGGATGTAAGCGAGGCCATGCTTCAGTTGGACATCATGCTATCGCTCATCGGTCCTTGATACACTATCAAGACTTTTGGCATAATCACTGCGCAATCACTTAGCTCTTTAAACATTTCACCCACTTTCCCTTACATCTTACTTTCCAAGCTACTGCTGCGATGAAGATGTAACAGACTAAAGGCTGAAGGAAAGGATGTAAGCGAGGCCATGCTTCAGTTGGACATCATGCTATCGCTCATCGGTCCTTGATACACTATCAAGACTTTTGGCATAATCACTGCGCAATCACTTAGCTCTTTAAACATTTCACCCACTTTCCCTTACATCTTACTTTCCAAGCTACTGCTGCGATTAAGATGTAACAGACTGAAGGCTGAGGGAAAGGATGTAAGCGAGGCCACGCTTCAGGGGGACATCATGCTATCGCTCATCGGTCCCTGATACACTATCAAGACTTTTGGCGTAATCACTGCGCAATCACTTAGTTCTTTAAACATTTCACCCACTTTCCCTTACAACTTACTTTCCAAGCTACTGCTGCGATTAAGATGTAACAGACTGAAGGCTGAGGAAATGGATGTAAGCGAGGCCATGCTTCAGTTGGACATCATGCTATCGCTCATCAGTCCCTGATACACTATCAAGACTTTTGGCGTAATCACTGCGCAATCACTTAGCTCTTTAAACATTTCACCCACTTTCCCTTACAACTTACTTTCCAAGCTACTGCTGCGATGAAGATGTAACAGACTGAAGGCTGAGGGTAAGGATGTAAGCGAGGCCACGCTTCAGGGGGACATCATGCTATCGCTCATCAGTCCCTGATACACTATCAAGACTTTTGGCGTAATCACTGCGCAATCACTTAGCTCTTTAAACATTTCACCCACTTTCCCTTACAACTTACTTTCCAAGCTACTGCTGCGATGAAGATGTAACAGACTGAAGGCTGAGGGAAAGGATGTAAGCGAGGCCACGCTTCAGGGGGACATCATGCTATCGCTCATCAGTCCCTGATACACTATCAAGACTTTTGGCGTAATCACTGCGCAATCACTTAGCTCTTTAAACATTTCACCCACTTTCCCTTACAACTTACTTTCCAAGCTACTGCTGCGATGAAGATGTAACAGACTGAAGGCTGAGGAAATGGATGTAAGCGAGGTCACGCTTCAGGAAATCATGCTATCGTTCACCAGTCCCTGATACATCACCGAACGAATATGTTTACCCAATCCATAATTAATGAGTTACACACCATAAAATAATTTGCTGCATTAAAAAAAAGAAGACACCATAGAAACAACTTGAATTAAAATGGAACTCAACATCCAACATCCAAGGTAGTCCTAACTACTAGTCGGCTACTTCGAAGCAGAGATGGATGGAATTCCTGGAGGAACAGGTTCTATGGTTATCCCTGGGATCCTTCGTCCTCCTGCACCTCCCCCAAGTACCCGGGAGAAATACAGACACGGGTATTGTAAAGGTACGAACGCTTTTCTGAACTCACTGTCGCTAAGATTTCCCTTCCTAAGGTACTCCCTAACCTTTCTGATTATTTCAAGCACATCGGCTACTTCGGAGCAGAGATGGATGGAATTCCTGGAGGAACAGGTTCTATGGTTATCTCTGGGATCCTTCGTCCTCCTGCACCTGCCCCAAGTACCCGGGAGAAATACAGACACGGGTATTGTAAAGGTACGAACGCTTTTCTGAACTCACTGTCGCTAAGATTTCCCTTCCTAAGGTACTCCCTAACCTTTCTGATTATTTCAAGCACATCGGCTACTTCGGAGCAGAGATGGATGGAATTCCTGGAGGAACAGGTTCTATGGTTATCCCTGGGATCCTTCGTCCTCCTGCACCTCCCCCAAGTACCCGGGAAAAATACAGACACGGGTATTGTAAAGGTACGAACGCTTTTCTGAACTCACTGTCGCTAAGATTTCCCTTCCTAAGGTACTCCCTAACCTTTCTGATTATTTCAAGCACATCGGCTACTTCGGAGCAGAGATGGATGGAATTCCTGGAGGAACAGGTTCTATGGTTATCTCTGGGATCCTTCGTCCTCCTGCACCTCCCCCAAGTACCCGGGAAAAATACAGACACGGGTATTGTAAAGGTACGAACGCTTTTCTGAACTCACTGTCGCTAAGATTTCCCTTCCTAAGGTACTCCCTAACCTTTCTGATTATTTCAAGCACATCGGCTTCTTCGGAGCAGAGGTGGGTAGTATTCCTGGATGACCAGGTTCTACCGCTATCTATGGGCTCATTCGTGCCCCTGGACTTCCCTCTAGTACCCCCTCTCTTGAGGGAAAAATTCCCCCTTCATCGATTCACTTCTACCACGACCCATCAACTAATGAATAAATTACTCATGTCCTTACGATAAATGATTTATTAAATAAAACTAAAACTGCAACCATAAATAGGTGTACATTTTTAGAAGCCCCTAATAATAACAACATTGTGGTTACGAATTAGGTTTTTATATATTAAGTTGAAATTAGTGAAAAAGTGCTCAAGATATGTATTAACCTAATAATCAGTTTCAACTAAATGCTGTAGCTTCAACATCACAGCTAAAAGCCAGGAGATTCACGAGGTCTGTTTCCTTTCACGTGACCAACGCAGTTGCCTTTCCTCTCATCGACCGACCAATGGCGTTCTACCTCATAAGTTTTATTTTAAATATAATACTTACTATTATATTGTAATACAGGCAACATTATATATATATATATATATATATATATATATATATATATATGATACTATATGCATATATATTGTGTACATGTAATAATAGTATGTTTATGTATAATTTACGTACTATAAGCCTGCAAAAACTGTTCTAATTTTTAATTTAAAGAAGAAGAAACTATTTCAGTATAAACTGACTCTTTGCCTTCAACAATCCGATTTCTTTTTTTAATTAAACTCGTTAACTTATTATTACGCATATAATATTTTAACACACTATCTATCTAATTGCGGAAGTGTACAGAAGGTAATGTGCTACCTTAACCCCATATTGTTTCCTTAGTAAAGTGTCTGAAAGACGCATTGCACACATTAATGCCGATTGGGTAGATTTAATTTTCAAAAATCAAATAAAAATCATTTCCATTCTATTTTTTTATACCTATTAATAATATACTCTCGTTTCTAGACAATTTTAAATGCGTAGTTAATATGGAAACGGTAGTAGACAGGTTTAACGCTAAGCAATGTAGATGACGCGACAATCCGATGGACCATGAACACATTCTTATGAATTCAATTTTTACAGTAAATATAAACTCTATTATAACTTAAATTAAATAAATGAATACTCTATACTATAAATAACGTTTTACAAAATAAACCTCCCAAATATACGAGAGGATGTTTGCTATTCAATCGAAATTTTCATAAGGTGATAAATAAAGGAAAAAAATACTTCTGGTATAGAGTTTTCATTTATTTAAATTAAACATTACGCCACAGTTTATTTATGTTGCTATATCTATTATACCTTACTCCACTAAACAAATTTTATAACTATACATTTTTGTATTGCAAAAAATTATAACATTTCCTGTAAAATTTAATATTTTAATATAAAATATTAGTTTCCTGCCTCCTTTAGCATTTTCCTTCGTGTTGCGAGAAATCTGCATCTGCCTGATTGACCTCTCTATTTTAAGCAAGCTTTCTACAGATCCTGATAATATGGTTACATACAAAGCATTGCCTTATGGAGGGAGGCTCTGATATACGACTCCATTACATCTTATATATACATAACCAGAAGCAGGAAACTGTTGCCCAACACACAGATATACTACCTATCTGAAGCTTGACTATTATAACAGTTTATTATAAAATACTGCTCGTAGTCTAAACATTTCCTATCTACTACATACATTCAAATACATAATATATTATTAAATTCTTAAAAGATAAACTTACAGTCTATGCAACAGATAAAGTGTACGGGAATGTGCAAGGAAGGCTTGCTTTAAGTTCCGCTAGAAGTTGTATTATGTAAACACATTTTCCCGCTTTAACAAAAAAATTATTTTTTAAAACATTTACATTATAAAGTACATATTTAAAAAGCAATTATAAACCCTTGCTACAAAATATTCACACAACATTCATGTACATTTCGCTAGGATAGTTAGCATCGCCCTAGCATGAGCTTTTGTAATATTCTGATGATGCTAACTATTTTAGCGAAATGTACATAAAGCTTGTGTAAATACTTGTAGCCAGGGTTTATAATTGTTTATTAATTATAGTAACGCCTCTGCGCTCTCTACTGCTAGTGAAATTGTAAATATTTAAAATAATATTTCTATTATGAAGACATGTTCTAACTATGTCTGACACAATTGACGTTTTTGGTGTTCAGAAATAACTATTATTAGTTATTTGAAGATTAAATAGGTGAATGACAATTATTTCTAAAATATAGAAGTTTATTTTTGGGTGTAAGAGAATAGTTATTAATTACAACTAAAATATCAATCTGAAAGCTTTCGTGTTGGAAACCGTCTAAGTAAAATGACATCTTTTCTGAAACTAACTTCATTTGTACAAATAAAACTTTAAAAAAATATTTGTAATATCCTGTGTACATTTGTAGTGTTGATGATTGTAATGTTTTAAACATTTAAGGGATTTCACTAGCTTGGTCTAGATTGTAATAAAACAGAACTAAACCGTTCGTAATTGTATACAATATAAGATATAGTAAATATATATAATATGCTTTTTTCTGATTTACAAGTGATACTTTAAAAGATATTATAAACAAGAAAATTATTATAAATGTCACAAACCAGATATAGTTGAAATTTTAAAACTATAGTAGACTATAACCTAAATTTACAAACGTAACCTCACACTTGGTTACGGCAAAGTGAAATTCTGTTTTATTTTGTACTAATTATATTATTTTAGTAACTATAGTAAAGTGTATTTTATAGTTAGTTTTTTAATGTTCTAGTTTATTTTACTAAGTATATTACAAATATCGCAAATTTGGTTATGATGGGTTTGGTTGGAAAAAATAGAAAATTAGGTTTACTAACCTAACCTAACGGCTTCTTGAAATAAAAGTCGCATCCATTTTGTACGAACATTTATAAAGTACGTAAGCCTGAATAGTTTTATGAACTGCATCACTATATAGCTGCAACGTTTATAGTTAGGTTAGGTTTGGTTATAAAAATGAACAATTTAGGTTTTCTATGAAGACAAACCAATTCTCGAACTTAACAAGTAGCCCTGGCCTTGCAACAAATAAGTTTTACAAAGTTTTTTGTAAGTAGTATGCTATCAGCTTAAGCTAGAAAACTTAATTTCTTACCTAAGGCTACCCTAAACAGATATTATGTTGCTATATTCTAAAATAGCTAAATAGTAGACCCTAATATTTTGTAACATAAAATATGTGATCTATTTTATAAAGGAAATATAACATATTTTAAAAATCTGTGTTTATAAACTTAAGGTTACCTTCGTATTATTTTCAAATTTTATTTGTAATTTCTCATGTGTTAAATTTATAACTTGTCATTTAGGCTATATTGTATTTATATGTAGACCTATATCTGGAAAAGTACTACAGAAAACGCCATAAATTCTATAAAATATGAAATTGATTTTAGTAAAAACAGTTTGCACTTCAACAATGTAATTTTTTTCTCTAGCGAGTTAGAAAATATTGGCACGTTTCGGAATGATTCCATTTTCAAAACTTAAGTCGTACTCAAGTACTATGATTTAAGTTTTAAAAATAAAGTCGTTCTGAAACGCGTCAACAGACGAAAATGTTGTAATGTTAGATAAGGCAGAAAATTGTATTTGAATATATACAAATATTTTTAACAGAAATAAAGATGAGTATATTAGGAATTTTAAAAAATATAAACATTAACTGTTTCGTTTTTGTAAGGTTCACAATTGTATCCAATGAGGACCTAATATCTTCCGTAGCATTAGTGGCTTCGGTTGGCTAGTTTCCCAAAACCTATTTACAAGGCTTGTAAATTTCGTTGAAGATAACCCGGTTGAACTGAAGCCAGGTCTGTCAGACATCGTCAGGTGCGCCGTGAAATCGCTGTGTATTAATAAATAGAATCCAATTTGTTTAAGCGCCATGCCTTACCCACATGCAATATGTCACCTCATCTGGTGGCCGCTGTCGTCGACAATCAATAAATAATTGGCTATCACTTTTGGTCACGCACAGCAACAATCTGGGAAATGTGATACTGAAACATCTCATTGTAATACAGGCCTACACCCATAGATAGCCAATATCGGTTTAGAACCCAACAACATTATTACAGTAATAAATTATGTAAATTTACTTACTTTAGTGTTTAATTTGGACAAATATTATTCACATTTGATTTCACTTGAAATATTTGACAGTAACAATATTGATAGAAATATTTAGTTTGATTGTAACCACGAAATTGTAACCATTCAAAACAATTAATTCAACTGTTGTAAAACAGCTGATTTATGTATCAATAAAACATATGGAGGATTCATTCTAATTAAAGATGTATTTACAAATAGGCCTTATTTACTGTACCAAACGTATTGCAGATGATTGCCAGTGCTGTGAAATCTGTTATTTCACTGAAATTCAGCTATTTTGTTGATTTTTCCCTTATTTAGGCATTTTTTTAAAGCTTAAATTATATATGACTTTATTGTTAAAAGTAATTTCAACCTGTATTATTAAATTACAATTTTACCTAATTTCTATATAGGTAAAACCCTATAGGCCTATAAAATTAGAATTTTATTTTCAAATAAAAAACCTGTAAAATAGATTAGTTTTAAAACGCGATTATTTTTGGTTCGAAATTGAAAATAGTTTTTGCAGTAAAAACGTTTATAGCGACGCCTATAAAAACGTATTGCATGTACATAAGTATATAATTTTGCGTAGTATAATTTCCGTCAGATTAATAGCGTTAGTATAATTTCTACCTCAAAGTGAATTAAATGGTAACAAATGGTTTCACCGATAAGTTTATGTTATCTGTTATGTTGTAAAACAGCTGTTTTACATAGTTTATGTTACATTATTTGTAGCACATTGTTAAGGATTAAAGTTATTATTAAATATGTTTGATTAGTTATTAAATAGACCTATATTAAATTATTTAAGTTTTGATACTGTAAATCTCAATATAAATAATTCAATAATAAGTTATGATGAAATAAAAACATTCTTTTAAGTCCTATAAAATATTTTTAGGTAACTTCTCTTTGCCCAAAGTTAAATGTTTTTTTCAATTCAAAATTTTTGTAGACGTGGCTATAAAAGTCCTTCGAGTGCCACGACCTGATTTGTTTTATTATGCTGTATAGAAGCGTCATAAAATCAAATATATACCGAGCATTGTAGAAAAATACCTTGTTAGAACATATTTTGTAATTGAATGAACATATTAAAAGCAGGTAGAATACTATATCTGAATAGAGATTTTTCAAGAGCATGTAATGTCATATTATGTCCCTTTAAAAAATTAAAACTTATTTTAGCAATTTTTCTGACGTCGTTTGTGCAGTATGATAATAAGATGTTCATACATTGAGAATAAAACCTTGTTAGCTTGTGAAGAAAAGAATGAAAGCTGCATGCTGTACCCTATAATAAAAACAGACATAGGTTATACCTTAGATAAGTTTACCTGTCCTTCCAAACGTTCTGTGATTTTGTAATTACTCATCATGACAACATCCCTATAAATGTACAAATAAAATTAACTTTCGTTATTTTCTACAAAAAAACTATTTAATTCCTATTATTAGCTCACACACTCTAAATATCATGTTCCAATTTTCAGTCGTTAATAAAATACTTTTTATTCATCCGCTCAAGTTCAAATACATTTTTCCTAACTAGTAGGGGATGACACTTGACGTTAATATAGATTTTTCAATTGTTAATTTAATTTACCTTTAATTAAATAATACTTAACTAAGTGAATACATAAGGGCTTACTTGCTGACGAGTTTCGAAACAGTCGTACCTTTTACAAAGCAAAGCTCTACTCTAAAGTTTATTCAGTGAATTCAAGTTGATAACAACAAGCAACTGTAATTAAATTTAATTAATTCATTTTAGTTTTACATGGGAGAAAAACTTTTCACAAAAGGGGCAAGGTATGCAACATAGTTATTTCGTTCCATTTGGCTTAAAATAAGTGATAAAGTGATAACATATGGTTATATAAAACAGCTGATTTTATGTTATAGGTAATGTTTTAGAACAGTTGTTGTAATGCATAGGTTATGTTACTTTATTTATAAAAATTGTAATTATTTAATAAAAAGTAACTAAAATAAATTGTATATTGATTGACCTGAGTAGGATTGAGTTTTAAAATGTTTAGTTTAACCTATATTAGAAGCCTATTTGTTTTATGTTATAAATTGAATCTTCAAGGCTTCGCAATCTAAATAATTTGAGTTTACAGTTGATATCATTAATAAAAAGATTATAAGTTTAACTATGTACAATAAAATATGCCTTTATAGAATAATAATTTAATTTTCAACGCAAATATGTTTGTTTTCTTCTTTAGACAAAAACCCCAACTGTGAAGTACTGCCGACAACTGGTTTTATTTGCCGGTGAACACGATTAGACGTGTTTCATGCATATTCATTGAGTGCTTTCTTTACAAAAAACAAATAACAAGTATAAAAAAAGTTTTAAAATACTAAAGTTTTTTAAAATAATGAAACTCTGATGGCCGTCTACGAGAAGGCGCGCCAGGTGCATATCGGAGCGCGAAATTGCCGGCACACGAGCCGCCAAGTGTGAAATGCTGACATTGGTTCAGCCGAATTATTAGCATACAACTATGCTTGGAGCAGTGTTTCTCATTGATTGGTCAGGCCTCAAGCCTCCCCGGATCTCCACTGCCACTCATGGCTTATTTATTTATTTCTACAGCTATTTAAATAATATATTTTACTACTATACATGTAAAAATATATTGAATAACGATACTACTCTTTAGAAAATCTATTTTAAAAACAAGTAAAAGCAAATATTTTTTAAAGTCAATTCCTACTTTGGTCAATTTACATAGTATCATAACCTAAGCGTTAAAACAGCAGTTCTACCACATGACCTATAACATAAAATCAGCTGTTTTATTAAATCATATGTTATCACTTATTTCAAGCCAAATGGATCGAAATAGCTATACTGCAAACGTAGCTATATAGTACGTATTGTTTTTTTCTTTATTTTTAAAGCGTCAAGTAACTTTTACAATTACTATCTACAAAGTAAATGAAGGCACTTCTTCAGTCTAATGGAAACTGAAACGGGCTAGCATAACCAAATTATTAGATCTGTAGGGGCTAACTGCGTCTCTCGGGATAGGTTTAGCCATCTCTTCACCTGATACAAGGCATACAATAATATGTACGCTTGGTTTAGTGTTTACGGATAACCCAGAAGGGATAAAGTTTTCTTACAATACATATCCAGCTATATCAAAGACATTTCCATTGGTTAAGTCCAACAGTATGTAAATCTACAATAAGCAAGAAAAACATTTTTAGTGGAAAGCCTAGATATGTTCGAAGCTAATCAAAGCAAATAAAAATAGTGTCACACACAGCCTGAAGAATTCTACAGATAATTTTTAACTTTTACATTATAGAATCTTATTTAGATGTACATAATGTCCTTCTTCCATTACCAACACATACTTTTCTTCTTGACGGTAGTTTCTTTAACTTATTCTTTACCTGAGTTTTTTTGTAAAAATATTATCAATAGTTTCTTCTGTGTTCTTAATAAAAACAATTTAACTAAAACAATTTGTTTTGGTTAAAATAAAAATTTATTGCTCTTAAATTTTAATACGTCATTTAGATTTTAAATTATGATTACCCAAAATATCATATTTAGATTAAAAACATGCAATAATTGCTCTGTAGGCAATTCCCCATTGGGAGCCGGCAATAAAGTATATCTGCAGAGTTATTAACGTTGGTGAACGAGCTACCAATGTTCCTTAAAAAAACATGCACAAGTTTAAATTGAAAAAGACAGCTGACGAGAGCCGGCTTGCTTTGAAGCTCGTGACGTATGGGTTGTAATCTGCCCATGCGTCTTAAATGCAAAACCTCATTAGCCTACGTTTCCTTGGGGATTACGAATCCCACTAACATTACAATTGTCCTTACGCTGTTTATATTGTTTGCTCTTTTTACGCCAAGCTGTTTACATATAGAAAACCTAACGAACGAAACACTAATTATAAATAAACTAGAACGTTTTCCACACAATAACATTTATTTTCACACTTGTAATATTACAACTATCAATAGAAACTGTATTACTTGTAACAGCTGCCAGTAGGGTTTACAGCTGGACTATACAGGAACTACTGGTATTGTGTGTTTATTAAACAAAGACTTTATTGTCGAAGATTTTAAAACCAGTAAAAAAATAAAAATTCTTATTTAGGCCTACGTTTTTTCGAAACTTGTTATAAAAACTATATTATAAAGTATTCAATCATAACCCATTCCTACTTAGGCCAACAAAGAAAACTTTCATTTCAGTGACTTTTTATTAAATAGCCTAATTACAAATACCATAAATAGGTACATAAGACAAAATACATTAAGTGGTAAAATTCAAAGCGAAATTATTTATTGAAATTTAATTAATTAATTTATTATTATTTTAAAGAAAATTGTATTAACATGAAGTGTAATCCACTACAAGTTTAAAAAATGTTAATAAACTTGCCTATAGTAGCACTTGGAGTTAGGGTCTAGTTACGGTCTGAGTTGACAAGTTTATAAACATTTAAAAGTGTTTAGTGATAACTAGAAGCTCACGTGAAGATGGAATCAACAGATATTTTAAAAAATGTATTTGAACTTGAGTGGATGAATATTTTATTAACAACTGAATATCTGAAGATATATAAATAAATATATATAGGGAGAATGTGAACTAATTGTAGGAAGTGAAGAATAGGCCATGTATTGTTCCTTTGTGATTATAATATAGACGTAAAATAGTCCATTTCCTTGGTAATTTTATAATCTATAAAAAGTGAATTAAGAGTTGTTTCTGAGTCCATTTTGGCATTGTCCCGAATTGCTTATGTTCGGCAAAAGGAATACTTTAACAGTAGCTTACACATACAACTTTACTCTCACAATCTTCTCTTCAGTACTTTAATATCAAACACGTTTCAGCAACTATAATGCCATCATTAGTGAGTATATAAAATAAATAAATACAAACTATCTTAGCTGAGTTATTATAACGATTAGGCAAAGTACAGTCAAATAAAAAACAATTATCTTCAAGGTTAGTAATAATTAAGTTATTTTATTAAAAATAAACTACTGCTGCACATATGACTGAATTTGTTTATCTAAATAAGGCATACTATTATTGTACAAACACAATATATCGATGTAATATATTAGTTTTAACTGATTACTTAACAATGGTATTCAGAACACACACGCAAATACCATATTCTAATACTTAATACTGATTATCGAAATCTTGTTGCTGTTCATGACGAGCTGGTTGTTAATTCTTATTACACTTTTGCTATTACTTGCGACCAAACTTTTTGTTAACTAAAGGTTGTTAAATTGTTAACTTACACTTGGAGGAAACGTTTTCATCTTACGACTTCTTCAGCCTCCTGGAGAAATCGTAAGAAGTCGTAAGACGAAAACATTTCCTCCAAGTGTAAGTTAACAATTTAACAGCCTTTAGTTAACAAAAAGTCTGGTCGCAAGTAAGAGCAAAGGTGTAATAAGTACTTAATACTGCTAAAAGATTTTGTATACAATAAATAAAAATATTGGAAACAACCCCAATACTACAAACAATAATCAAACATAACAGATAATATAAGCTACTCAAGATTAAACCCTTATGCACATTTCGATTACCATGTCATCATCATCATCAGAGAGTCTTATTATAAAATTTAAAACTACAAACAAGACGTCACTCTAGTTTGTAACGTCTTGTTTGCTAGATTGTAATTTTGTAATAAGACTCTCTGATGATGATGAGATGGTCATAGAAATGTGCATAAGGGTTTAATCTTGAGTAACTTAAATTATCTGTTATTTTTTATTATTTGTCTGTGGTATTGGGGTTGTTTTCAATATTTTTATTGTAATATATTGTACCACAGTGCTTTTGATATTGTATAAGATTTTGTATGTCAAGTTGGTAGCCTATACTAAACTCGTTAAAACATTATTATATTAGAAACTCATTTTATTATATAAAGGAATAAATTAATATTTTCAATTTAAAAAAATTAGGTAATACTAATTTATATATTCATCTTTAACTAACAAATAATTAAAATTATTTGAGAAACCCCTGATCTATGTAACTCGTCATAGGCTGGGGCACCATTTTAAAGGCGTTTTTTTTAAAGCCGGACGGGTGAAAAGAAGCGGATCCAAGTCACCAGATCGTAACCACACTCTACCGCGAGTGTAGTATCATACAATCACGCGTCCTAGCGTAGAACACGCGAATGTTTTAGCTGCTAGGCAATGGACCCAGACCCTTCCAACCAGCCTCTAACCTTGAAGATGCTCTTCTCACCAGGCGCTGCCGGGGATATGCGCTGAGTGCGGCCAACGCCTTCTCTCTACACTCGGCAGTGTCTTTTGCGTATAACTCCTAGAAGAGAGAGAGAGTAATGATGAAAAATAAAAATGGGGACAAGGAGTACCTGTCTTTCGACTCCCCCTCCTTGTCAAATAACACAAAGATAGATCCTCATGAGGAGCATCTCCAGCCTGGCAAGGAAACTGCTACCGCACGAATCCGAAACGAATTAAACTCGTGACTCCCGCCCGGGTGGCTAGTCAAGCCTGAGACGGGAGGCTTGGTTCCACGCCTCGTGGGGTCATCCTTCATGTCTTACGACCTCTCTGTAAGGCCTGGACTATTGACCGGCCCTTCCCTGGGACGAGACGATCTCCAACCAGACACTTCGGTTTTGACCGCTTTTTCAGACCTCCTCAAGATTATGTTCCCAGTACGTCTTTACGACCATCAATATATTTGACTTCATTTTGTGTCTTTTATGACTATTTTACCTTTAGATTCTTTTCCATAGGATCACTATGTATTTTACGGTACCTTTATTTAAAACACACTTAGAAACATGCATCTGTGGCTGGAGATATAACGTTGCAAACATTATAAAACTTGTTGTGAAGTAATCATACATCACTGTGACGTCATCGTCGTGACAACTTTTTTCTTGAGGCCAAAGATTATCTGCTTAAAGAATCAAAAAAGATACCTTCACAGTTTTCCCTCCAGAGTTCACTCTAGTTCTCCAAGTCCCTAATAAAGTTGACCATCACAAAATTTAACCAAGATCGATTTAGGTATTCTTTGGGAGTCGGTGGGAGATCAATCGGCCGTAACTTGCCCCGAGCTGTTAGCGTTGCAGCCTTCAGTATACCTTGCTGCCCGCCTCCACCGTATTCATGTGCTGCCGAGCCCGGAGTGTCTGCTGTGTTGTAGTGAAGCCATGAATGCTGAACACCTTCAGGGCTACACAGTCCTGGACCTAACCCAGGGCTACGACTGTCTCACCTTCAGGGAAGCCCATCTCAACTGGTCAGCGCGACATCTATTGACTCAACCGGCAAGGTAGTAAGTACGTTTGGCAGGAGAGTAGTGTATCTAATGTATGAAGAGATTCTACGATATATTTTACACCATTTATTTTATCTTTGTACTTGTTTTTTGTTTCATCACGTGGTCCCTTACGTGCATCTTCCTCTCAAACAATTTTTTATCCCGCGATTGTACCCTAAAGGCTCAGATTCCAGAAAGTCTTCTTAGCTAGTAATCGCATAGAGAAAAGTGAAACAATTACTGTAACATAAGAAATAAACTAGTTAAAGATATTGTAATAGTAAAGTTTGGGAAATAGCTTTGGCCTTTCCATTTCTAGCGCTACAGGATGGACGCTCGTAAAACTCCCGTGAACCAGGTTGATGATTCTAGAGCAGGAAATGCTGAAGGCAAACGGTGCTGTGGACTCACTGCGGATGCCAGCTCCATGGACCGTGTAAGTATAAAATCGAAACCAGTGCTTTTTCTGAGTCTATGTTTGTCAGAGCATGGTTTCAAGTTGTGATTTAACTATTTGCAGAAGCTTTGAAGCTTTAGAAACATTGTAAAAACAACTTTATGTTCAGGCTTAATATTTGTTATAACGTATACATTATAAGTCTGCTGAAGTATTTATTTAAATGAATAGTTTTTAAATATCATATGTTGGCGTATCTAGATACAAGTAAAACATATATTTTTTTATTATTCAATAAACAAAAGCATTCAATTTTAAAGAAAACATTTACTGTAATTCTATTTCAACCATTTATAATGAGATTTTTAATTTCATTATACACTACAATAGACACGAACCATTATCTGCAGGTCTCAATTAAAAGATAAAACTGTTTAATGATATGACGTAGTAATGTTCCACATACGTAACTATTGCTTACTTCTGATTTTAGTTTAATTGCTACAAAGAACTTTTCTTTTAGACAAAATAACTTTAGTGAAATAATGTGTAAAATAATTTTGTTGCTATAGCTATTTCTCAATTCCTACTATTAGCTCTCACTCTTATTATATGAAACTTGCTTAAATTTTCAATATTTAATAAAATACTTTTTATTCATTCACTCAAGTTCTAATTAATTTTTTAAAACTTTCAGTGGATGGACACCTGATGTTAATTTATTTTCAAATATCAAATCATCAATTTAATTTAATTAATTAAATTTAGTTTTATATGGAAGAAAACTTTTCATAAAAGCGGCAAGGTTAGTTATTTCTTCCCATTTGGCTTAAAATAAGTGATAACATATGATTTCATAAAACAGCTGATTTTATGTTATAGGTTATGTGGTAGAACAGCTGTTTTAACGAATAGGTTATGTTACTTTATTTATATTAATTGTAATTATTTAATAAAAGTAACTAATATAAAATTTTCTTTGTTGACCAAGGGGGGCATTGATTTTTAAAAGTTTTTGTTTATACTTGTCATTAGGCATTTTATGCTTCAGGCAGACAATTAAATCATTTACAATTTTAACAGCAATTCTTTTTTTTCCAAACTGGAAGTTGTTAACTAGAATAGAAACGAGGGCAAGGAAACCATTAAGGCTGGAAAGTAAAGGCGGCACAGCGGGAAGGGAACAAGTGTAAGGGGGTTCCCACGGCAGCCACTCCATTGTACTGCTAGGATCAATTGTTTTGTGTAACCCCGGGAGCTGTTGATGGATTGACTTGCTGATTGATTCCGGAGTCCGCCGCGGGGAGCTCTGCATTCCGAGACTGGTCAAGATAACTCCGTACCGTGCAACTACAATCAATAAATGCAATTCCCATCCCGATATCACAAAGTTGTTCCTGTGTAGTTGGAGGGGGGGCTTCGTTGCTCCTTAAGGGAGCTCTGGATACGAAGTTAGAATTTCTAAGCCCCTAGCTGGCTCTCCGTTGCCTGGTATAGATTGCTTTGAAGCAATGATACAATATATCTACCAGGTTATAGGGCAGTAAATATGTAGGTATTAGATCTGGAGAAATCTGGCTGCATCAGTAAACTTCAGTGAAGATATGACGACACCATAACTAAACCACTACAGTAAGACATTAGCTTATTAGTAAATATATTATTTTTATTAGGCTTATTATTTATAACATATGTAGAGACAATTAATCTCAATATTAATTACATTCTATGAAATAAAATAAAACAATCTTCCAATTGAACATAAATATAACAAAAACGAAGAGTAATCGGGAGAATATTTACCCTGATATAAAGTAGCTCGCGTATTGACTGTGGTTCCTTTGATGAGTATTATTTTATCTTCAAGTATAACTCTAGGCCAGTGTCTACCAACCGCTGCTCCGCAGAGACTCCGGCGACTACTTATAAAAACGTAAAGTATCTGTGATTAAATCACAAATATAATTTTTACAAAGATTAAGAAAACACATTCCTTCTGATAACTATCAGATATTTGTTTATTATCTCAAGCCTAATAATTATCTGACTATACCGTAACACAATCATAATCATTCTGCCATTTAGAAAACTAGCTTCCATTAACATTACAACATTCTCTAAGCAGTTCTGTCAAGTTTTTTGTAATCACGCGAATCCGCTGATAAAGCAGCAGAAAATAGTAGTTTCCATAGTTGCCGCACGGGAGCAGCACGCCGCAGTGCTCCGTTTATGAACAGCTGTTTACCACAAACCTGAATTTTTCGAACCTTTAAACAAAATCAAGTTAGTTCAGTCGAGTATATAGTGTATAGAAGGTACCAGGCAACTAAAGGGAGTGAAGCTGTAACTGTGGAACAATCTGGTGTCGCCTAAAGGAGCCAGCAGTCCTAAAATTCCACCAAAGACCACGACACAGGAAAATCTTTTAAAATTTGATATTTGATAGTATGCACACCGTCCACGGCCCGAAGATAGTTATTTGTCAAAATTCCTTTCAAGGGAATGGCATTCTATATTCTATTTCCGGGAACAACTTTGCTATTTAAACTTCCTACGGCGGTGTACACGAGTCCGAAGTCCTAGAATCCCTCAGCTGCTAAAACAATTCGTGTGCAACAGTTACATTGGAAAAAATGAGGTAAATTTTCATTGTTATTTTCGACTAAATAATCTTTGTATTCTTTATTTCATTAAATGAGTATTACAGATAAAATATATTCGTGACGTACAACGTAGCCTAGATTCTGAAAATTATAACTTATATGTTTGTAATATTGTTAATTAATAACACAGCTACAATAATATTAGTTTTTGGATAATTGTTTATTTAATTACCATTACATTTGGTTATAACAGATAACTTATATGTAATATTCAATGTCCTAGAAGGTCCGTCGTAAAACCCTCGGGGAGAGAGGTGAGTAGACATCTGCAAGTTGATAACAACTGCCCTACCTGGCTTTCCATTGTTGGGTATAGATCGATTTGAAGCAATGATATAATATATGTACCAGGTTATATAACAGTAAATATGTAGGTATTAGATCTGTAGAGATCTGGCTCTATTAGTAATAGAGTCCTGAGGGAACATGAGATGTAGAGTGGAATTCTAAGATGAGGGGCATAGTACACTACACAGAGAAGCAATGTCAGACTGCAACTAGAAGTGTGACGTCACGTAATTTAATTATAAAATAGAAGAAGTCGATAAACACGTAGCATAAGTATTTAAAAGTGTTTAATAGTTCCACTTTCTGTAAGTATTTATGAATATTCTAATCTACAATGGAAGAGCTACAAAGCTCATGCGATACAAAACTATATAATTACTTGAATTTTGTAGGCCATTACGTTCGGTGAAACTTATTAATCACTTAAACAATAGTGTATGACTATCCGAACTTTATATTTAGTAAATTTGTTAAAACTTACTGAGACAGAACGTTTTCGATCGCTATGTGCCGATCTTCATCAGTGTCTTCTCTGATAATTTCTCTAATAAATCAGTACATTCTTTGAAGAAGACACTGATGAAGATCGGCACATAGCAATCGAAAACGTTCTGTCTCAGTAAGTTTTAACAAATTTACTAAATATAAAGTTCGGATAGTCATAAACTATTGTTTAAGTGATTAATATATAACTACTTTATATTTTAAATTTAAAATTATAATTAATCACATTTTGAAATTTTACTAAATAGGTCCTGGTAGATTAATTTAAATAATAAAGTTCCAGTAATTATCAGAAAGATGTGTGTTGTCTTGAGGGCTTGGTTGCTCCGGATCATTTCGATTCTCAACCGATTCCACCCAGAATTCGGAAGATAACTTCCTACTAACCAGCACATCCGCTACTCCCACGACACCATCATCTGCTCGTGAGACCATAACTCTGCTGGTGGGTCCTCACGATCCCGAGGTATGAAATCTCATTTGCTTCGATATTTCATACTGTTCTTGTAGCGTTGGTTATTTTTGTTTTTGTGTAAAATTTATAGGTTCGATGTTATGTTTGAGTAGTTTTGGTTATATGAGTTGTTAAGCAAAGTTTGATTTGGTGTTTTTGTTTGTGAGTGCTTTTACGTGTTCTTGGTAGCGTATGTAAAATGGCCTCCCTGTTTGGCCTCTTTAAAAACTGGGGCACGAACTGCAAGTTAGTTTGTATATGCACGCAGAGTTGTAAATGCCTTTGTTTATGAACTTGAGTATAAATTGTTTCTTGATGCTGTTGTGAGTGGAGTAGGATATCCTGTAATTGTATTTACGAGCTGTGTTGGTTAGTTTATGAGTTTTAGTTGATCTGTATGGTATTGTTAAGTATTTTATAAGTTTGTCGTGTTGTGTATTAGTATTTGGGTTATTGAGTTTATTTTCAGGCGGTTGTATAGTTTATCAATCATTGTTGTGTTGCATTCATTGGTTTGTGTTATATGTTTTATGGTGTTTATATCTTGGTTGTTTTTGTTTGTTTAGCAGTATTTTTAATAGGAGTTATATCATATTGTTGTATGCGGCTGAACTGTGATAGGGAGAACGGTTTAAAGAGTTGTGAATGGTAGTAATGTTGGTGGATTTTCGGTATAAATTTACGTAATGTTTGTTTGTCTGTACGTGTACTAGCAAGGTAAAAGAATTTGAGGAAGTGTTGCATTTCGATGGTATTTGTTAGTTTTGGGTGTAGGCCTATGCAGTTAGATGTTTTAATATATGTTCAAGGTGTTTTTAGTGAAAACATAGTGGCTCAAGTGAAGATGGAACCAAATAATATCTATATTTGCAGTTAACGTGTCAGATAATATAATTTTCCTTCGACACACATTTTAGCTTAATTATAATGTACAATACACAAAGTAACATAGCCTTGCATTAATAAAAACAGATGTATGAAATCATAAATCATAACTGTATAATTTAAATTAATGATCAAAAATAAATAATTAAATAATTCTAATAAATAAGCAAGGTTAGTCATAACGTATTTACTTAGTTAAGTATTATTTAATTATAGTTTAATCAGTGAATTCAAGATGATTACATCATGCAACTTTAATAATAAATGCTTGAATAGATGGGAATTGCATTTAAAAATGGATTAAATATAAGTAGCATACAACCTCTAAACAAAGACAACCAGGTCTTGCTTTTACTATACAGAAAGCAATTTCTAAACATATGTTTCCTGGTCAAAGCTAGAGAAAGGTAAAGTATTTTTCAATAACTATGAAATTTACAATTTTCCTGTTTTAATACTTTTGTCATACGTTATATAACCAAGAGCTTATTTTAATCATTTATTATTAAATACATTGCTCTTGGTACCGGAAAGTATTTCAACAAAAAGTAATTTAAAACTCAAGATTCGACTGTATTTAGGTGTAAGATAAAAACACAATCAGTGTCCACCTCAGGTGGTCTAACCAGGTTTGCCAGGAACATTTTCACACAACATCTGTGTGGTACAAATACGACCTCCCAATTACAAAAACAAGACACTAAATAGTCTATAGAGTGCGCTATTTCCTGCGGTGAACATATATCTTGTGCCCAGAGAGGTTCTCATGTTAGTTCAGGTTCACCAATGACAACGTAATGAGACCGACTTGGCTGTGTTGACAGCCGTAGCGTATTGCTTCTGATGAAGTATGGGACAGTTTTTGGAACTCTTTTGACATTTTTACTCCGGTACAGTTTAACTGGGCTGCACTTTGCGGACTTCTGTTGTGTAGGACGCGAATCGTACGTCCGAGCTGCCACCTGCAGTTAGGAAACCAAACTCTTATTGTTGTGATAAGTTGAATTTCTCATCTCGTAACGTTCATCAGATTTAAGGGAAGGTCGGGTGACAGCGGCCACGTTAGTTTTTTTTCCATATAACGTTTTATTTATGAACTTAGAATAATTGACTCATTTGCCATTCTAGCCTTTATACCTTTACCCAAGTATCATTAAATAATTTTGTTTCAATAAATAAAATAAATATTTATTTACGCAAATTTGAAAACTTTGGAGGATGGTATCGAACAATCATGTTGTGCTCAATAAAGAGTCTTTTAACTTATTTTAAATATATAAAATATATATATATATATATATATATATATATATATTATAATAAAGATGATTATTTTTTCTTGATTTGTTATAATTATTAAATAACTTCAAAAAGTTCTTAATCAAGATATATTTTATTCAACATTTACAATTATGCTGAAGCTTTTCGCCGGATTATAGTTACAGCATTCTCAAAGACTTTATATATATATATATATATTATTAAATAACTTCAAAAAGTTCATAATCAAGATATATTTTATTCAACATTTACAATTATGCTGAAGCTTTTCGCCAGATTATAGTTCTAGCATTCTCAAAGACTACTCTTTCTAGTCTTTGAGAATGCTGGAACTATAATCCGGCGAAAAGCTTCAGCATAATTGTAAATGTTGAATAAAATATATCTTGATTATGAACTTTTTGAAGTTATTTAATAATATATATATATATATATATATATATATATATATATATATATATATATATATATATTCATCCATTAAATATGCATACAAAATTAATATTTTTGAAAAATCAACTATTAAACTACATTTTTTCATTTTTAAAGTTTTTGCTATGTTTCTGAGAAGTAGAATATTAACAGATATTTTAGACTAGGTCGAACATTAAACATTTTTAGTCTCTTTTTATTTTATTATTTTTTTCGTACAAACATCGCACTGGTAATGAAGACTACTTCTTTCTAAGTCGGCATAATTTTTACACATTCGACACCGTATTCAGTCTTCTTCTAAATTCTCGCCGCAGATGATACAGTGAGTGACGTCATTGGCCTTGTTTGGCCTAATTTCGTCGTTATTACTTAAACCTTTCTTCAACTTGTACTCTTGTAATATTCCCCCAGTTAGTTTTCCACAACTTCCCCATAAATATAACTCTGAGTCTGTTCCCTAATGAGAGCTTCTTGAAACACTGTATTTTTCACTTGCTTCCCTTATTGTCATTTTTTAACTTTAAACTTGTTCTACTGCTCTCTTTTACACTCTTCACTCAATTTCCCTCTTATATTTCCCATTTCTCTCTGGTAAGAAAATCCTTTGAGTAGAGTTTTAACTGTAAATATGTTCAGATTCCTTTTTGTCCGATACCATCCGAACGGCATTTGACATGGATTCAACTGTAGAGAAGTTATTAGTTTGTGTAGGAATTCATATAACCTATAACCTATAGAGGAATATAGTGAGTTTATAATAGTAAACACAATACATATAAATACTCACATTTACTGAAATTATAATCTCCCAAACCTAACTTTGTACTGTATCAAACACGAATAAAAACTACAAAATCTGACCCTGCAACTAAACTTATTATCCAACTTATTATCCAATATTGTGACAACTACTATTTTTTCTTGAAGAAGCAACCTGATAGCATGGCAGATGCTGCCGTAAGTCGTTTGCTGGTTAAACATGATTTGTCCGATACCACCTCCTGTCGCGACCTTCCTATATTAAATAGATTATCTCGTTCATGAGGTTCTATGCCCAGTTGTTAGCCTACACATCATGTTAAGTTCACAGACTTCTGGTGGGTAGATTTCTTAAACTCCAGAAAGCGCTCAGCCTTCTTCAGTGAAGGTTTGAACTGTGGCCTTCAAGTATCTAGGTATAAAATAGCAATAGTTTTAAATACCCGTGCCTAGCCTTACTAATCTAATACAACGTAGCCTAAACAAATAAAGCTGACTCTCCCGTGGAGTATGTACATTTTATTAAATAATTGCAATTAGTAAATATATGTATACACATGAAAGAATCACACAATATCAATGGGCAAAATAGAAAGCGAAATTAATTATTAAAATTAATTAATTTAATTTAATAATGAATTAAAATTTTGAAAACATTCAAATTAGGCCTACATCCAGAGTGTCACACTTTTAAAAAATTGTGCTTGAATTTGAGTGGATAAATAAAAAGTATTTAAAACAATTTAAAATTGGAATAAGTGGATAAATATATAGGGAGCTATAGGAATTGTATGTAGGAATAAATAGTTGGAATTAAAAAAAGGAATTTCTGTTTCAGTTAGCTGTATCCAGCTTATTTGGTCAGCTTGGATTACAAAAACGTTTTTACTTTGTATTCATATCATCTATTTCCATAAAACTTGCGTATAGGTTACACTATCCCTAAAGTCCCGAATCCGCATGCGCGCACGCACACCCTCATACGCACGCGTCCCGATTGTATCTACAAATTGAGATGTACTTTACTAGTTCTAGGTGTGGAGAGATTTTGAAAGAAATTATTTATAAATAGCTGAATATTCTACAGTGTTATTGCTCATTTCTCTGCATGAAACTAATACAACACTGTAATAGCATCTGTTCCTGACAGGTAACCTTTACTAGTCGGCCATATATTAACACGCGAGATTTTGGGATTTTTTTAGAAAATAAAGTAGACAATTGCACAGAAATAATCCTTACAAACGTGAACAAATGTCTGGAATTGGTTCTCGCGTTACCAATGTAGCCATAAAAATGATTAAACATTAGAATTGAGTAGAATTGTTTTTCTAATTATTATGAAATTTTATTTTTCATAAAATATCCGTTTATTAATAAATTTGACAATAAAACAATTGTAAACTGCAAGTATTTTGGATAATATGTCTAAAACATACTTTGGCTAGCACATCCAGCAAGATAAACGTCAGGAAAAATATGGATGCGAAAAAAAAATATGTAATTGCAAATTAGATAAGTGAAGAATATAAATATATTGCATGAAATAAGTGTTTGCAAGATGTCTTAAAGAAAAGGTTAGGCACGTGACGAGGACAAAAGATGTCAACGCTCAGACTGCGGGCAAAATCTGAAACGGTTGCTTTTATAAACCAAAAATGTATTCAGTAAGGGTTAGAAGTGTTGGCATAAACATATCTATCTATAAATCTAAGTAGATCGAGGGTATCTGAGAAGATATATCTGTTACATCTACGCCCGTTGTATCGAAAACCGTTCATGATATACCTAAACTAAAAAACAGTGGATGAAAATAAAACTATCTTCTTTTGTTTCGTATAAGAAACATCTTGTTAGGCTGAATATGTACAGAGATATGACGGTTTAAAAAAGGCCTTGCATCGTGTAAACTTGGAAATGTTAAATCACGCTGTATTATTATCACTTTAATGGGGTATAGTTTCTACACAGTTTAAGATATCGAGCTCAAATTTCATAAGTTGTTTCTTTATTTACTTCCCATCTTAGGATGTATATATACCCAAGTTTTTCTGAAATACAGGTATTTTTTGGAAAGAAATTGCAATTTTTCTAAGTTATATATAAAAGTTTAGGCCTACTTACACAATAATGCAAATAACTCTAGAGCTGGATAATCTTTTGAAAAACCATGCCCCCCCTTCATTCTACGCTAAACGCAGCTACAATCTATCTATATAACTGAAAGCCAGGCACCCCCTTCACATTTCGCAATTGTCGAACATTGCAAGTATTCTCGCGACAATTGCTCTAAGACTGTTAAAGATATTTTTAAAATAAAACTCCTGATGGAAATATAGACTTTCTTATTTTGCTAAGTAGGCTATAAGAACAATCTTTTTGGGCTGAATATTGCCAGAGATATATCTCTTTATAAAAAGCCTTGCATCGTAGAAACATGGATATGTATAATCAGGCTGTTGTTTTATTACTTTAAACGGGAACACTCCTACACAGTTTAAGACATCGAGCTCAAATTTCACAAAATGTTTCTTTATTGCTTTCCCATCTTGAGATGTAGGGCCTATACATAACCTTATTTTCTTCAAATATATGTATTTTTTTTAAATACAATTGTTTCTACGTTTTATTAAAAAAGTTACATAAAAACTCAAATAGCTTGGGATCTGAACAAATATTTGTAAAACTATTGCCACCACGTCATTCTACGTTAAATACTGCTACAACCTATGTATTTAATAGGAAATCCAATTTTTATCAACATTTAAGACAAATTAAAACCCTCTTTCACATTTTGCAAAAGTCGAAAATTGCTCTTTATCTTGCGACAATTGCTTAAAATCTGTTGAAGATATTTTTAAACTAAACACAGTGGATGCTAATATAGACGTCCATCTTTCCTTATATGAATCCCGTATATGAAACCTCTCCTTGGCCTGAATTTGTACAGAGATATGACTGTTTTAGAAAAGGCCTGCGTTATGGAAGCTCGGAGATGTAAAATCAAGCTGTATCGAGTTCAATTTTCACAAGTTGTTGATTTCCCATTTTCAGATGTAGAGTATAGGCCTGTATAGGGTACTCCTTTTTTTCATTAAACATAAGTTTTTTTAGAAAAAATAACAATTTACAATTTTTTCTACGTTTTATATAAAACTTTACTTACACAAAAATGCAAATTAACCAAGCACTAGACAAAATTCTGAAAAAGTATTGGCCCCACGTCATTCTACATTAAATGCTGCTACAAACTGTTTATTTAATGGAAAATCCAAGGTTTCATTAAATTTAGGAAAACTTAAAGGCATCCGTCCCTTTTCATTTCGCAAAAGTTTAAAATTACACGTTTTCTCACGCCAATTACTCAAAGTCTTTTTAAGATATTTTTAAACTAAAAATAGCGAATGTAAATATAGACTCTATTCTTTCGTTTCGCATAAGAAATAATTGTTACATCCCACAACCATGCCGAGACCCACCATGCTAGAATATCCCCCGCACTTTCATAGGCCTACAGTAATAACCACACAAGTGCATTTTTTATCTATCCATATATATAATTTTGTAAGCCTAATTTTGAGAGAACAATTGTGGGAGCTTGGAAGGACATACAGAGCTGGAAGATGGCTCAAATTAGAGGTATTGACACGAAGGAACGGGGAAAAATATAGGTTTTTCTCATTTACAAATTTATATGGTTTTGGGGAGCTTAAAGCTACCAAAAATCTCCATAAGAGATACATTCCAATGAAAAACAGATGAGTATGATTTTCAAATATTTCAGCTGAGAAACAGCTGTACAGATATTGTAATAAAAACAGCTGAGTACAAATATTGGTACAGTATTAAAGGTTAATTAGAAATAAGAACTTCGGATCAGGTTTAGTTAATGGAGTACGTCTTATCGTACTAGATATGTTATACAAGTGTATCAAATTAGAAATAATCATTGGTTCTGGAAAATTTAATATTATATTTTTACCAATAATAAAATTAATATCAACAGATCCTAACACGCCATTTCAAAAGAAAAGGAACCAATTTCCTTTAAGACTTGCATTTTCAATAACTATAAGTAAAGCTGCAATCGACCAAACCAGTTTTTACACATGGACAACTTCATGTTGCACTAAGTCGAGTAAAATCTCAAGATGGATTAAAGTTACATATAGCCTAATACGATTGGTTAAATACGATTGGTTAAATACGATTGTATTACGATACATAATACGATTGGTTAAACAAATCAAATTGAAAACACATTCACAAAAAATATAGCGTAGTTTATCAGGAAATTGTGTTACGCAAATTTGAATTATGTTAAATTAATTTGTATACAAAAATAAAATAACCATACAAAAATTTAAAATTACTTTCAACATGAATAGGGGCATTTGCCCCTACAACCCTCTAGTATTTAGTCAATCTGCATGGTATTGTAGTGCATAATACTGCAATAATCCTTGAAGATATGTTTGACGAATGTGTGGGTGTCTAAAATGAGGTTATGTATCTATGGAATAATTCATGTAGGTTTCAACCACTCTCAACAGTTGGCAGCACTTATAAGAAATTCCTTTTCTTTATATTTGTTTATAAAAATGTTAGGTTGAATTGTCGTCGCTTCTAAAGCTCAAAACGTTCTGCATAGGTTTAGGTTAATTTTTGACAAGAAATACATTTCGCTTCAAACATATGTTTATCTTATTTTTTGCTTCAATAACACATACCAGCGACACCGAGAAAACAGATGTTTTTTTACGGCAACCAACAACCGCGCTATCTTCCGCAAGCGAGGGAATCACTCGCCATAGCTAAGTACAACCACAGTTACATGTGGAATGTTACTTGTTCCAAATTACATTGCGTATTAATAAAAACAAACGTATCCACTTGCATCCCATCCAGGTTATTATACAATCTTTTGAGTGATCCTTGTGATGGAGCTGCGCCGTTCGCCAAATCGTAAGTAGAGGCTATTTGGGAATGCCAGCAACCAACCCCCCATCAAGCATACCCAATTTTAACATGTGAACATAGGAGCATCATGCATAAGTTACGATAAATAACCGAGTTTGGAGAGCTTCTTCTTGCATGCGCTAGGAAACATTTCCTATCAGATTGGTTCTGGTAACGGTTCGATAAAACTGCACTGCCTTAGACTCTGTACTGCTTTAGAAGTATTATAAAATTAAACGTCAATAAAACGTGTGGTTTGTTTTGTTCCTTATTTCTATCCAAGCAACCAAAATGTGGCACAGCAAAGCGTGGCAGAGTATATTTTAGTAGCATGCATTTAAACAAAAACCGTCTAAGTGGGACATTTTTTTGTCACGTAGGCATAGGCCTACTAGCCCTACCCGCTACAACCCTATTACCGACATCAGATTAAAGATTTTACTCTAAATATAATCAACACATTGTCAGAGCGAATTTGAATATTTTAGAGTGCACTACAATACTAACCTTTGTCACAGGATAACTTATTAGAAATTAATTCACCTTGAAAACATCGGGGGGGGGAAGCACACCCCTTATTTTTTTTCATGAAATCGTTCAAGTGCCATTCTACACGGGTGCTAAAGTACATTAGACAGGCTGCTGTTACTTCCAAGAAAGACTTAAACGTTGTATATTATCTAAGTACAATAGCATTTGACGGTAGTTGTTCTACGGATGGCCCCATTATCTTAGGCCAGCTTGTTGACACGTGTTGTAAAATACTGTCATACCCTTATGCCCCATCTACCTGGCCTCCCTATAAATCACGCTAAACGCCAACTCTTCAACAAAACAAACAAACACTCCCTTAGTAAAGCCCATTTGCTTGAAGGCTTTATGACGTTTTACGACCTTGAATGCAAAAAAAAACTAAATTTACATAACATTTTAAATCTATTATAGATGGTTGGAATGTCTACTAATTTTTAGCCATCCAGCCAACTGCAGTAATTTTGTCGTTTTTAGTTGAATTAAATTAATCATCGGGAGATTCGTTAGAACTACGAAGCTATAGCCTACAGCTGTTAAAATTGGAAACTTTCACTTATACTTGCTAAACCATTTAGAATTCAGAGTTTTATACATAATTATATTACATTACTATATTTATAGATTACAAAGATCAATGCACTATGAAATGGCGTATATTCTATATATTAATAAAAGCAAATAATGATTTGCTAAACTTTATTTCTCCTCTGTAAAGCCAGTTTTACTTCAACAAGAGACCAAACAATAACACAATATATTCAATTCCTTCTATTAGCTCACACTCTCCTTATATATATATTCTACAAATTTCCAATCGTTAATAAAATGCTTCTTATTCATCCACTTAAGTTTAAACACATCTTTTTAAACTTGTAGTGGATGTCACTTGATGTTTATAGTTTAAAAAATTATTAATTCATTATTTAAATTTAATTCACTCATTTTAGTTGTATACGGGAGAAAAACTTTACAAGGGGAAACGTATGCAATATAGTTATATAATACCCATATAGCTTAAAATAAGTGGTAACACATGATTTCATAAAGCAGCTGTTTTTATATGGTTATGTGGTAGAACAGCTGTTTTAACGCAAAGGTTAGGTTACTTTATTTATATTAATTGTCATTATTTAATAAAAAGTAACTAAAATAAAGTTGTACTCTTTGTTGACTTGAGTAGGAACTGGCTTTAAACATTTTTTATTTATGTTACTTGGTTTTAGCTTGTAGTGGATGACAATTCAGTCAATGTTAATTCAGTTTTATTTCCAAATATTAATTTATAAAAACTTTTATTTTAAATTCCTTCTATTACTTTGTACTCTCCATATATATATATATATATATATATATATATATATATATATATATATATATATATATATATATACTTGTTCAAATTTTCAATAGTTATTAAAACACATTTATTGATCCATTCAAGTTGAAATAAATTTTTGTAAACCTGTAGAAGATGGCACTTGATGTTAATACAGTTTTTTTTTATCAAATAATACTACTGTAATTAAATTTAATACATTAATTTTATTCTTATATAAGAGAAAACTATATATATTTTTGTTGCCCTTAACAAAAGGGGGCAAGTTATGCAATAAAGTTATTTCGTCCCATTTATCTTAAGATAAGTGATAACATATGACTTCATAAAACAGCTGATTTTATGTTATAGGTTACGTGGAAGAACAGCTGTTTTAATGCATAGATTGTGTTACTTTATTTATATTCATTGTCATTATTTCATAAAGAGTAACTCAAATAAAATTTTATTTTGTTGACTAATATAGGACTAACTTTATTAATTTGTTTATTACTTGTATCTTTTGGTTTAAAATGAAAAAACACGTTAGCACATCTCCTCTTAAATACTTTTGGGCAAGGTATCGTGCTGTAAACATCGTGTTTTGCATACAATATTTTCAATGTGTTTTTTAGTAAACTTCCGCATATTTTACATAAACACGCTACGTTCTATATTTAAAGATATTTAATGCAAAACGTAATAAGAAAATAGTTTTGCCTTTCCTAAATATTCCACAAGCAACTTGTAAGAGTCCATATAAATTATTTCTTGTAGATTGCTCCTCCGTAAACCAGTTTGGTGAGAGGTTTATAGGTTAGTCACTAGAATCTTTTGGGTATTCCTGGTTGGATTTAGGGAATAGTGGCAGATCCAGAAATATATTTTGGGGGATTGGTGATTGTGGTAGGAGAAAGAGTAAACCGGCCTGATTATATTTAGGTAGCTATAGTGTAAACTCTAAGTGTCTTCTATCTGAGGGAAATAGTTTTAGGCCTAATCTGTGACATTATACAATCATTAATTAGGCTAAATCACAATATACTCAAATCCTTTATATTTTCAGGCTTATTATTAGTTTGAATTACGTACTTGTATCATGAATTACATGAAGGTCAGGCACACGAATATTGCAGGCGCTCCATTTTAGTATAGCCTATACCAGAAACCGCCTATTTGTTTCATTGTGGGAGGGCGTATTTATTACTGATTAAAGTAATTAATATGGGTTTGTAAACGTATTTTACTACTTAATAAGTAGATTTAAATGAGGGTCGAGCGTAAATATCGAAAATGACATTTTATTTTACATTTGTAGTGTTATTTCATAGTTTAAAAATGTTCACTTTTCCTTTTATGGGGAAGTAGAGCCATAAAGCCCCCTTAAATCCGCCACCGATAGAGAATAATAGGAGATAATAAATAGAGTACTGGGTTAACAGAGTTTCCCTACTTACAAATTTTAATACAACGTTTATATATGTCAACTTACGCAGGTTATTATTTTGTGGCGACCACACCAAACCGTAGCTCTCAAAGTTTTTTTCACATTTGTTTCTTTCATATATAGTCCCTTAAACTACTGATTTTATAGTAACAATTTTTAAATTGGTTTTGTGGTTTCGTTAATAAAAAAAGCTGAAAAATCTAATTGTTTATACATTTATCTGTAGCCTACACACTGTGCGTATATCCCCCGGGGTAGGCTATTATTAGCCCCGCCCCCCCCCCACAACTACCAACAGAAGGTCTTATATTTTCCAATTATAAACTGTCAAAAGGGTGGCAAACTGTTCCGGCCGGCCCAGGTGGCGACCCGGAAGAGATCCCAGCACAATATATCATCGCAACCGATACGGTTAACAAGCCGGAAGCGGGTTCGATAATTGATTCCATAGCTGGAGAACATTGACCGCATGTCCGGTATAATGCATCCAATTAGACACACACAACCGAGCATTGTCTTAGCCTACATGATGCTTAACTATTTGTGTAACGTTGATTGCAAAGGTTGGCAGCAATACCTTTGTTGCGCCTAATCGAACGAGCTCTTCATTAGCTCTGCAATCGCCTACGTAGGCCAACAGTCATCCGCTTTATTAAACATATCTACAAATTCACTATAAAAGCTATTTGTGAACATGAATATATTTTATGTAAACAATGTCTAATCATTTCTCGAAGATCTTATATTATTTTTACAAGTAGATGTAGGCCTTAAAATAGGCCTATAAGTAAAAATTCTTTTAAAAAATAAAACAAATTTAAAAAACGTTTTAAAACCAATTCCTATCTAGGTCAACAAAGAATAACTTTATTTTACTTACTTTTTATGAAATAATTACAATTTATATAAATAAAGTAACATAACCTAAACTTTAAAACAGATGATCTACCACATAACCTATAATATAAAATCAGCTGTTCTATGAAATCATATTTCACTTATTTTAGGCCAAACGGGACAAAAATAACTGTATTGCATACCTTGCTCATTTTGTGAAAGGTTTTCCTCCCATATAAAACCAAAATTATTTCATTATTAAATTGAATTGATGAATTAATATTTGAATAAAACTGCATCCACCACAAGTAGTCTACCATCCACCACAAGTTTAAAAAATCGAATTTGAACTTGTGTGGTTGAATATAAAATATTTCATTAACGATTGAAATTTTGAACAGGATATATAGAGGGAGAATGTGAACTAATACAAGATATTGAATATCATTGAAAAGGTTATATAGTCCAGAATCTAAAGGAGGTTGAGCATACACTGAAAGTCTAACGCAATTTTATTTCAGATTATTTTTCTGGGCACTTGGGTATTATAAAAACGTATTTAGTCGTATATATAATGGCCTATACGACAACCTTTGTTTCACATATATTAGGTTATATTTTAAACGAAAAGCAAGATATTTTCAATGTCATAAACCATTATTAGGGTTTAAAATACATTCTAGCCTGTAATGTTTACAATAATTAGAAATAAGTACATCACTTTGGAGCATAAATGCAATTGAAACGTTGTAAATTAAATGTTTTTTTAACGTATATACGTTTTACACTAAATAAAACCTCTTGAGCACAAACACTTTTATTTAAACCTTTGTGTACATTTCGATTCCAAAGCTATCATCTTCAGAGGAAACTATTATAAGAAAGACCTATTCGTTCTTGTAATAATAATTTCCTTTGAAGATGATTGCTTTACAATTGAAATGTACATAGGCCCTAATAACTTTGTGCTTAAGAGGTTTTATTTTTTTTACACAGTTGCTATTGGGACTAATATCTGAACTTCTTATATTTTTATGCTATTATTAATTTGTAACTACTCCCTATTTATTCTTTAGTTAACTGTGTTTTCATTCACTCAACGGAAAACAAAATAATAACGAATTATTAAATAAAGGCATTTTAATTACTCCATCCCCGCGAAAGCAATAGGCCTACATTAATAAAGATGTATTAATTTAAAATATTAATACAGATCGTGGCAAATAAATAGGTGGCCTAGGCAGTTTCAGTCGACGAAGCTAACTTTCAACTAGCCCACCAATCAGCTGTTATATAGACCTGTAGTATATTTAAACCAATTAGCTAACAATATTTTTACATAGTTATTGTTTTGTAATTAAACCTACCACTTTGGCTATAACAGTTTCTGCAAAATATTAACCCATCAATTCAAACTCTTAGCCTATGTACCTTTGCACCTCCTTAGCCAAATAGCCTATACCTACCGAGACATGTAGCCTAGTTTTAACCTTTCGTTTTACAATTTGCCTTATTTTGGCTAAACGGTGTGACCAGTGTTTGTATCGCAATATAGCCTACAGAGGCCTTATTTTGGCTAAACGGTGTGACCAGTGTTTGTATCGCAATATAGCCTACAGAGGCCTTATTTTGGCTAAACGGTGTGACCAGTGTTTGTATCGCAATATAGCCTACAGAGGCCTTATTTTGACTAAACGGTGTGACCAGCGTTTGTATCGCAATATAGCCTACAGAGGCCTTATTTTGGCTAAACGGTGTGACCAGTGTTTGTATCGCAATATAGCCTACAGAGGCCATATTTTGGCTAAACGGTGTGACCAGTGTTTGTATCGCAATATAGCCTACAGAGGCCATATTTTGGCTAAACGGTGTGACCAGTGTTTGTATCGCAATATAGCCTACAGAGGCCTTATTTTGGCTAAACGGTGTGACCAGTGTTTGTATCGCAATATAGCCAACAGAGGCCTTAGTTTGGCTAAACGGTGTGACCAGTGTTTGTATCGCAATATAGCCTACAGAGGCCTTATTTTGGCTAAACGGTGTGACCAGTGTTTGTATTGCAATATAGCCTACAGATGCCTTATTTTGGCTAAACGGTGTGACCAGTGTTTGTATCGCAATATAGCCTACAGAGGCCTTATTTTGGCTAAACGGTGTGACCAGTGTTTGTATCGCAATATAGCCTACAGAGACCTTATTGAAGGAAAACTTTTCGATTGGTTGGGAGCAGAAAGGTTGTCACCCATGCAATGCCGTCATTCCACATACACATTTAGAATCACCGGATCGATTTTACCTTCCTTTAATCCTTTCTAATTCTTCGTGGCTCCCTGCCTTCCTTATACTAGAGGATAAAACCGAAGGACTTTTCACTCGATTGGGGGCATATTTAGGTCCAGGGAATCGTCGTGACCTTCCTCTAATCCTATCTATTCTTCCTGGCTCCCTGCCTTCCTTATACTAGCCGATATAACGGGAGGAGACTTCACTTGGTTGGAGAGGCACACTTAGTACCAGGGGATATTTGTGACTGTCCTTTAATCCTATCTAATTCTTCCTGCCTTCCTTACACTAGAGTATATAACGGGAGGACACTTCACTTGGTTGGGGGCACACTTAGTACCAGGGGATATTTGTGACTGTCCTTTTATCCTATCTAATTCTTCCTGCCTTCCTTACACTAGAGTATATAACGGGAGGAGACTTCACTTGGATGGGGGCACACTTAGCACCAGGGGATATTTGTGACTGTCCTTTTATCCTATCTAATTCTTCCTGCCTTCCTTACACTAGAGTATATAACGGGAGGACACTTCACTTGGTTGGAGAGGCACACTTAGCACCAGGGGATATTTGTGACTGTCCTTTAATCCTATCTAATTCTTCCTGCCTTCCTTACACTAGAGTATATAACGGGAGGAGACTTCACTTGGATGGGGGCACACTTAGCACCAGGGGATATTTGTGACTGTCCTTTTATCCTATCTAATTCTTCCTGCCTTCCTTACACTAGAGTATATAACGGGAGGACTCTTCACTTGGTTGGGGGCACACTTAGTACCAGGGGATATTTGTGACTGTCCTTTAATCCTATCTAATTCTTCCTGCCTTCCTTACACTAGAGTATATAACGGGAGGACACTTCACTTGGTTGGAGAGGCACACTTAGCACCAGGGGATATATGTGACTGTCCTTTAATCCTATCTAATTCTTCCTGCCTTCCTTACACTAGAGTATATAACGGGAGGACACTTCACTTGGTTGGAGAGGCACACTTAGCACCAGGGGATATTTGTGACTGTCCTTTAATCCTATCTAATTCTTCCTGCCTTCCTTACACTAGAGTATATAACGGGAGGACACTTCACTTGGTTGGAGAGGCACACTTAGCACCAGGGGATATTTGTGACTGTCCTTTTCTCCTATCTAATTCTTCCTGCCTTCCTTACACTAGAGTATATAACGGGAGGAGACTTCACTTGGTTGGAGAGGCACACTTAGCACCAAGGGATATTTGTGACTGTCCTTTAATCCTATCTAATTCTTCCTGCCTTCCTTACACTAGAGTATATAACGGGAGGACGCTTCACTTGGTTGGAGAAGCATACTTAGCACCAGGGGATATTTGTGACTGTCCTTTAATCCTATCTAATTCTTAATGCCTTCCTTACACTAGAGTATATAACGGGAGGACACTTCACTTGGTTGGAGAGGCACACTTAGCACCGGGGATATTTGTGACTGTCCTTTAATCCTATCTAATTCTTCCTGCCTTCCTTACACTAGAGTATATAACGGGAGGACACTTCACTTGGTTGGAGAGGCACACTTAGCACCAGGGGATATTTGTGACTGTCCTTTAATCCTATCTAATTCTTCCTGCCTTCCTTACACTAGAGTATATAACGGGAGGACACTTCACTTGGTTGGAGAGGCACACTTAGCACCAGGGGATATTTGTGACTGTCCTTTTATCCTATCTAATTCTTCCTGCCTTCCTTACACTAGAGTATATAACGGGAGGACACTTCACTTGGTTGGAGAGGCACACTTAGCACCAGGGGATATTTGTGACTGTCCTTTTATCCTATCTAATTCTTCCTGCCTTCCTTACACTAGAGTATATAACGGGAGGACACTTCACTTGGTTGGAGAGGCACACTTAGCACCAGGGGATATTTGTGACTGTCCTTTAATCCTATCTAATTCTTCCTGCCTTCCTTACACTAGAGTATATAACGGGAGGACACTTCACTTGGTTGGAGAGGCACACTTAGCACCAGGGGATATTTGTGACTGTCCTTTAATCCTATCTAATTCTTCCTGCCTTCCTTACACTAGAGTATATAACGGGAGGACACTTCACTTGGTTGGAGAGGCACACTTAGCACCAGGGGATATTTGTGACTGTCCTTTAATCCTATCTAATTCTTCCTGCCTTCCTTACACTAGAGTATATAACGGGAGGACACTTCACTTGGTTGGAGAGGCACACTTAGCACCAGGGGATATTTGTGACTGTCCTTTAATCCTATCTAATTCTTCCTGCCTTCCTTACACTAGAGTATATAACGGGAGGACACTTCACTTGGTTGGAGAGGCACACGTAGCACCAGGGGATATTTGTGACTGTTCTTTTATCCTATCTAATTCTTCCTGCCTTCCTTACACTAGAGTATATAACGGGAGGAGACTTCAATTGGATGGGGGCACACTTAGCACCAGGGGATATTTGTGACTGTCCTTTTATCCTATCTAATTCTTCCTGCCTTCCTTACACTAGAGTATATAACGGGAGGACACTTCACTTGGTTGGAGAGGCACACTTAGCACCAGGGGATATTTGTGACTGTCCTTTAATCCTATCTAATTCTTCCTGCCTTCCTTACACTAGAGTATATAACGGGAGGACACTTCACTTGGTTGGAGAGGCACACTTAGCACCAGGGGATATTTGTGACTGTCCTTTTATCCTATCTAATTCTTCCTGCCTTCCTTACACTAGAGTATATAACGGGAGGAGACTTCACTTGGTTGGAGAGGCACACTTAGCACCAGGGGATATTTGTGACTGTCCTTTTATCCTATCTAATTCTTCCTGCCTTCCTTACACTAGAGTATATAACGGGAGGAGACTTCACTTGGATGGGGGCACACTTAGCACCAGGGGATATTTGTGACTGTCCTTTAATCCTATCTAATTCTTCCTGCCTTCCATACACTAGAGTATATAACGGGAGGAGACTTCACTTGGTTGGAGAGGCACACTTAGCACCAGGGGATATTTGTGACTGTCCTTTTATCCTATCTAATTCTTCCTGCCTTCCTTACACTAGAGTATATAACGGGAGGACACTTCACTTGGTTGGAGAGGCACACTTAGCACCAGGGGATATTTGTGTCTGTCCTTTAACCCTATCTAATTCTTCCTGCCTTCCTTACACTAAAGTATATAACGGGAGGACACTTCGCTTGGTTGGAGAGGCACACTTAGTACCAGGGGATATTTGTGACTGTCCTTTAATCCTATCTAATTCTTCCTGCCTTCCTTACACTAGAGTATATAACGGGAGGAGACTTCACTTGGTTGGGGGCACACTTAGTACCAGGGGATATTTGTGACTGTCCTTTAATCCTATCTAATTCTTCCTGCCTTCCTTACACTAGAGTATATAACGGGAGGACACTTCACTTGGTTGGAGAGGCACACTTAGCACCAGGGGATATTTGTGACTGTCCTTTTATCCTATCTAATTCTTCCTGCCTTCCTTACACTAGAGTATATAACGGGAGGACACTTCACTTGGACGGGGGCACACTTAGCACCAGGGGATATTTGTGACTGTCCTTTTATCCTATCAAATTCTTCCTGCCTTCCTTACACTAGAGTATATAACGGGAGGACTCTTCACTTGGTTGGGGGCACACTTAGTACCAGGGGATATTTGTGACTGTCCTTTAATCCTATCTAATTCTTCCTGCCTTCCTTACACTAGAGTATATAACGGGAGGACACTTCACTTGGTTGGAGAGGCACACTTAGCACCAGGGGATATTTGTGACTGTCCTTTAATCCTATCTAATTCTTCCTGCCTTCCTTACACTAGAGTATATAACGGGAGGACACTTCACTTGGTTGGAGAGGCACACTTAGCACCAGGGGATATTTGTGACTGTCCTTTAATCCTATCTAATTCTTCCTGCCTTCCTTACACTAGAGTATATAACGGGAGGACACTTCGCTTGGTTGGAGAGGCACACTTAGTACCAGGGGATATTTGTGACTGTCCTTTAATCCTATCTAATTCTTCCTGCCTTCCTTACACTAAAGTATATAACGAAAGGACACTTAGCTTGGTTGGAGAGGCACACTTAGTACCAGGGGATATTTGTGACTGTCCTTTAATCCTATCTAATTCTTCCTGCCTTCCTTACACTAGAGTATATAACGGGAGGAGACTTCACTTGGTTGGGGGCACACTTAGTACCAGGGGATATTTGTGACTGTCCTTTAATCCTATCTAATTCTTCCTGCCTTCCTTACACTAGAGTATATAACGGGAGGAGACTTCACTTGGTTGGGGGCACACTTAGTACCAGGGGATATTTGTGACTGTCCTTTAATCCTATCTAATTCTTCCTGCCTTCCTTCACTAGAGTATATAACGGGAGGACACTTCACTTGGTTGGAGAGGCACACTTAGTACCAGGGGATATTTGTGACTGTCCTTTAATCCTATCTAATTCTTCCTGCCTTCCTTACATTAGAGTATATAACGGGAGGACACTTCACTTGGTTGGGGGCACACTTAGTACCAGGGGATCGTTGTGACCTTCCTATCTAATCCAATCTAATTCTTCCTGCCTTCCTTACACTAGAGTATATAACGGGAGGACACTTCACTTGGTTGGGGGCACACTTAGTACCAGGGGGTCGTTGTGACCTTCCTATCTAATCCAATCTAATTCTTCCTGCCTTCCTTACACTAGAGTACATAACGGGAGGACACTTCACTTGGTTGGGGGCACACTTAGTACCAGGGGGTCGTTGTGACCTTCCTATCTAATGCAATCTAATTCTTCCTGCCTTCCTTACACTAGAGTATATAACGGGAGGAGACTTCACTTGGTTGGTGGCACATTTAGTACCAGGGGATCGTTGTGCCCTTCCTATCTAATCCAATCTAATTCTTCCTGCCTTCCTTACACTAGAGTATATAACGGGAGGAGACTTCACTTGGATGGGGGCACACTTAGCACCAGGGGATATTTGTGACTGTCCTTTAATCCTATATAATTCTTCCTGCCTCCCTTACACTAGAGTATATAACGGGAGGACACTTCACTTGGTTGGGGGCACACTTAGTACCAGGGGATCGTTGTGACCTTCCTATCTAATCCAATCTAATTCTTCCTGCCTTCCTTACACTAGAGTATATAACGGGAGGACACTTCACTTGGTTGGGGGCACACTTAGTACCAGGGGATCGTTGTACCCTTCCTATCTAATGCAATCTAATTCTTCCTGCCTTCCTTACACTAGAGTATATAACGGGAGGACACTTCACTTGGTTGGGGGCACATTTAGTACCAGGGGATCGTTGTGCCCTTCCTATCTAATCCAATCTAATTCTTCCTGCCTTCCTTACACTAGAGTATATAACGGGAGGAGACTTCACTTGGTTGGGGGCACACTTAGTCCCAGGGGATCGTTGTACCCTTCCTATCTAATGCAATCTAATTCTTCCTGCCTTCCTTACACTAGAGTATATAACGGGAGGAGACTTCACTTGGTTGGTGGCACATTTAGTACCAGGGGATCGTTGTGCCCTTCCTATCTAATCCAATCTAATTCTTCCTGCCTTCCTTACACTAGAGTATATAACGGGAGGAGACTTCACTTGGATAGGGGCACACTTAGCACCAGGGGATATTTGTGACTGTCCTTTAATCCTATATAATTCTTCCTGCCTCCCTTACACTAGAGTATATAACGGGAGGACACTTCACTTGGTTGGAGAGGCACACTTAGCACCAGGGGATATTTGTGACTGTCCTTTAATCCTATCTAATTCTTCCTGCCTTCCTTACACTAGAGTATATAACGGGAGGAGACTTCACTTGGTTGGGGGCACACTTAGCACCAGGGGATATTTGTGACTGTCCTCTAATCCAATCTAATTCTTCCTGCCTTCCTTACACTAGAGTATATAACGGGAGGAGACTTCACTTGGTTGGGGGCACACTTAGCACCAGGGGATATTTGTGACTGTCCTCTAATCCAATCTAATTCTTCCTGCCTACCTTACACTAGAGTATATAACGGGAGGAGACTTCACTTGGTTGGGGGCACACTTAGCACCAGGGGATATTTGTGACTGTCCTTTAATCCTATCTAATTCTTCCTGCCTTCCTTACACTAGAGTATATAACGGGAGGACACTTCGCTTGGTTGGAGAGGCACACTTAGTACCAGGGGATATTTGTGACTGTCCTTTAATCCTATCTAATTCTTCCTGCCTTCCTTACACTAGAGTATATAACGGGAGGACACTTCACTTGGTTGGAGTGGCACACTTAATACCAGGGGATCGTTGTGACCTTCCTATCTAATCCAATCTAATTCTTCCTGCCTTCCTTACACTAGAGTATATAACGGGAGGACACTTCACTTGGTTGGGGGCACACTTAGTACCAGGGGATCGTCGTGACCTTCCTCTAATCCTATCTATTCTTCCTGCCTTCCTTACACTAGAGTATATAACGGGAGGAGCCTTCACTTGGTTGGGGGCACACTTAGCACCAGGGGATATTTGTGACTGTCCTCTAATCCAATCTAATTCTTCCTGCCTACCTTACACTAGAGTATATAACGGGAGGAGACTTCACTTGGTTGGGGGCACACTTAGCACCAGGGGATATTTGTGACTGTCCTTTAATCCTATCTAATTCTTCCTGCCTTCCTTACACTAGAGTATATAACGGGAGGAGACTTCACTTGGTTGGGGGCACACTTAGTACCAGGGGATATTTGTGACTGTCCTTTTATCCTATCTAATTCGTCCTGCCTTCCTTACACTAGAGTATATAACGGGAGGACACTTCACTTGGTTGGAGAGGCACACTTAATACCAGGGGATCGTTGTGACCTTCCTATCTAATCCAATCTAATTCTTCCTGCCTTCCTTACACTAGAGTATATAACGGGAGGACACTTCACTTGGTTGGGGGCACACTTAGTACCAGGGGATCGTCGTGACCTTCCTCTAATCCAATCTAATTCTTCCTGCCTTCCTTACACTAGAGTATATAACGGGAGGGCACTTCGCTTGGTTAGAGAGGCACACTTAGTACCAGGGGATATTTGTGACTGTCCCTTAATCCTATCTAATTCTTCCTGCCTTCCTTACACTAGAGTATATAACGGGATTACACTTCACTTGGTTGGGGGCACACTTAGTACCAGGGGGTCGTTGTGACTTTCCTATCTAATCCAATCTAATTCTTCCTGCCTTCCTTACACTAGAGTATATAAAGGGAGGACACTTCACTTGGTTGGGGGCACACTTAGTACCAGGGGATCGTTGTGACCTTCCTATCTAATCCAATCTAATTCTTCCTGCCTTCCTTACACTAGAGTATATAACGGGAGGACACTTCACTTGGTTGGAGAGGCACACTTAGTACCAGGGGATATTTGTGACTGTCCTTTAATACTATCTAATTCTTCCTGCCTTCCTTACACTAGAGTATATAACGGGAGGACACTTCGCTTGGTTGGAGAGGTACACTTAGTACCAGGGGATATTTGTGACTGTCCTTTAATCCTATCTAATTCTTCCTGCCTTCCTTACACTAGAGTATATAACGGGAGGACACTTCACTTGGTTGGAAAGTCACACTTAATACCAGGGGATCGTTGTGACCTTCCTATCTAATCCAATCTAATTCTTCCTGCCTTCCTTACACTAGAGTATATAACGGGAGGACACTTAGCTTGGTTGGGGGAACACTTAGTACCAGGGGATATTTGTGACTGTCCTTTTATCCTATCTAATTCTTCCTGCCTTCCTTACACTAGAGTATATAACGGGAGGAGACTTCACTTGGATGGGGGCACACTTAGCACCAGGGGATATTTGTGACTGTCCTTTTATCCTATCTAATTCTTCCTGCCTTCCTTACACTAGAGTATATAACGGGAGGAGACTTCACTTGGTTGGAGAGGCACACTTAGCACCAGGGGATATTTGTGACTGTCCTTTTATCTTATCTAATTCTTCCTGCCTTCCTTACACTAGAGTATATAACGGGAGGACACTTCACTTGGTTGGGGGCACACTTAGTACCAGGGGATCGTCGTGACATTCCTCTAATCCAATCTAATTCTTCCTGCCTTCCTTACACTAGAGTATATAACGGGAGGACACTTCGCTTGGTTGGAGAGGCACACTTAGTACCAGGGGATATTTGTGACTGTCCTTTAATCCAATCTAATTCTTCCTGCCTTCCTTACACTAGAGTATATAACGGGAGGACACTTCACTTGGTTGGGGGCACACTTAGTACCAGGGGATCGTTGTGACCTTCCTATCTAATCCAATCTAATTCTTCCTGCCTTCCTTACACTAGAGTATATAACGGGAGGACACTTCACTTGGTTGGGGGCACACTTAGTACCAGGGGATCGTCGTGACCTTCCTCTAATCCTATCTATTCTTCCTGGCTCCCTGCCTTCCTTATACTAGCCGATATAACGGGAGGACACTTCGCTTGGTTGGAGAGGCACACTTAGTACCAGGGGATATTTGTGACTGTCCTTTAATCCTATCTAATTCTTCCTGCCTTCCTTACACTAGGGTATATAACGGGAGGACACTTCACTTGGTTGGATGCACACTTAGTACCAGGGGATTTTTGTGACCTTCCTATCTAATCCTATCTAGCTCTTCCTTACACTAGAGTATATAACGGGAGGACACTTCACTTGGTTGGGGGCACACTTAGTACCAGGGGATCGTCGTGACCTTCCTCTAATCCTATCTATTCTTCCTGGCTCCCTGCCTTCCTTATACTAGCCGGTATAACGGGAGCACACTTCGCTTGGTTGGAGAGGCACACTAAGTACCAGGGGATCGTTGTGACCTTCCTATCTTATCCAATCTAATTCTTCCTGCCTTCCTTACACTAGAGTATATAACGGGAGGACACTTCACTTGTTTGGGGGCACACTTAGTACCAGGGGGTCGTTGTGACCTTCCTATCTAATCCAATCTAATTCTTCCTGCCTACCTTACACTAGAGTATATAACGGGAGGACACTTCACTTGGTTGGGGGCACACTTAGTACCAGGGGGTCGTTGTGACCTTCCTATCTAATCCAATCTAATTCTTCCTGCCTTCCTTACACTAGAGTATATAACGGGAGGACACTTCACTTGGTTGGGGGCACACTTAGTACCAGGGGGTCGTTGTGACCTTCCTATCTAATCCAATCTAATTCTTCCTGCCTTCCTTACACTAGAGTATATAACGGGAGGACACTTCACTTGGTTGGGGGCACACTTAGTACCAGGGGGTCGTTGTGACCTTCCTATCTAATCCAATCTAATTCTTCTTGCCTTCCTTACACTAGAGTATATAACGGGAGGACACTTCACTTGGTTGGGGGCACACTTAGTACCAGGGGGTCGTTGTGACCTTCCTATCTAATCCAATCTAATTCTTCCTGCCTTCCTTACACTAGAGTATATAACGGGAGGACACTTCACTTGGTTGGGGGCACACTTAGTACCAGGGGATCGTTGTGACCTTCCTATCTAATCCAATCTAATTCTTCCTGCCTTCCTTACACTAGAGTATATAACGGGAGGACACTTCACTTGGTTGGGGGCACACTTAGTACCAGGGGATCGTTGTGACCTTCCTATCTAATCCAATCTAATTCTTCCTGCCTTCCTTACACTAGAGTATATAACGGGAGGACACTTCACTTGGTTGGGGGCACACTTAGTACCAGGGGATCGTTGTGACCTTCCTATCTAATCCAATCTAATTCTTCCTGCCTTCCTTACACTAGAGTATATAACGGGAGGACACTTCACTTGGTTGGGGGCACACTTAGTACCAGGGGGTCGTTGTGACCTTCCTATCTAATCCAATCTAATTCTTCCTGCCTTCCTTACACTAGAGTATATAACGGGAGACACTTCACTTGGTTGGGGGCACACTTAGTACCAGGGGGTCGTTGTGACCTTCCTATCTAATCCAATCTAATTCTTCCTGCCTCCTTACACTAGAGTATATAACGGGAGGACACTTCACTTGGTTGGAGAGGCACACTTAGTACCAGGGGATCGTTGTGACCTTCCTATCTAATCCAATCTAATTCTTCCTGCCTTCCTTACACTAGAGTATATAACGGGAGGACACTTCACTTGGTTGGGGGCACACTTAGTACCAGGGGGTCGTTGTGACCTTCCTATCTAATCCAATCTAATTCTTCCTGCCTTCCTTACACTAGAGTACATAACGGGAGGACACTTCACTTGGTTGGGGGCACACTTAGTACCAGGGGGTCGTTGTGACCTTCCTATCTAATCCAATCTAATTCTTCCTGCCTTCCTTACACTAGAGTATATAGTGGGAGGACACTTCACTTGGTTGGGGGCACACTTAGTACCAGGGGATCGTTGTGACCTTCCTATCTAATCCAATCTAATTCTTCCTGCCTTCCTTACACTAGAGTATATAACGGGAGGACACTTCACTTCGTTGGGGGCACACTTAGTACCAGGGGGTCGTTGTGACCTTCCTATCTAATCCAATCTAATTCTTCCTGCCTTCCTTACACTAGAGTATATAACGGGAGGACACTTCACTTGGTTGGGGGCACACTTAGTACCAGGAGGTCGTTGTGACCTTCCTATCTAATCCAATCTAATTCTTCCTGCCTTCCCTACACTAGAGTATATAACGGGAGGACACTTCGCTTGGTTGGGGGCACACTTAGTACCAGGGGATCGTTGTGACCTTCCTATCTAATCCAATCTAATTCTTCCTGCCTTCCTTACACTAGAGTATATAACGGGAGGACACTTCGCTTGGTTGGGGGCACACTTAGCACCAGGGGATCGTTGTGACCTTCCTATCTAATCCAATCTAATTCTTCCTGCCTTCCTTACACTAGAGTATATAACGGGCGGACACTTCGCTTGGTTGGGGGCACACTTAGTACCAGGGGATCGTTGTGACCTTCCTATCTAATCCAATCTAATTCTTCCTGCCTTCCTTACACTAGAGTATATAACGGGAGGACACTTCGCTTGGTTGGGGGCACACTTAGTACCAGGGGATCGTTGTGACCTTCCTATCTAATCCAATCTAATTCTTCCTGCCTTCCTTACACTAGAGTATATAACGGGAGGACACGTCGCTTGGTTGGGGGCACACTTAGTACCAGGGGATCGTTGTGACCTTCCTATCTAATCCAATCTAATTCTTCCTGCCTTCCTTACACTAGAGTATATAACGGGAGGACACTTCACTTGGTTGGGGGCACACTTAGTACCAGGGGATCGTTGTGACCTTCCTATCTAATCCAATCTAATTCTTCCTGCCTTCCTTACACTAGAGTATATAACGGGAGGACACTTCACTTGGTTGGGGGCACACTTAGTACCAGGGGTTCGTTGTGACCTTCCTATCTAATCCAATCTAATTCTTCCTGCCTTCCTTACACTAGAGTATATAACGGGAGGACACTTCGCTTGGTTGGGGGCACACTTAGTACCAGGGGATCGTTGTGACCTTCCTATCTAATCCAATCTATTTCTTCCTGCCTTCCTTACACTAGAGTATATAACGGGAGGACACTTCGCTTGGTTGGGGGCACACTTAGTAAGAGGGGATCGTTGTGACCTTCCTATCTAATCCAATCTAATTCTTCCTGCCTTCCTTACACTAGAGTATATAACGGGAAGACACTTCACTTGGTTGGGGGCACACTTAGTACCAGGGGGTCGTTGTGACCTTCCTATCTAATCCAATCTAATTCTTCCTGCCTTCCTTACACCTGAGTATATAACGGGTGGACACTTCGCCTGGTTGGGGGCACACTTAGTACCAGGGGATCGTTGTGACCTTCCTATCTAATCCACTCTAATTCTTCCTGCCTTCCTTACACTAGAGTATATAACGGGAGGACACTTCACTTGTTTGGAGAGGCACACTTAGTACCAGGGGATCGTTGTGACCTTCCTATCTAATCCAATCTAATTCTTCCTGCCTTCCTTACACTAGAGTATATAACGGGAGGACACTTCACTTGGTTGGAGAGGCACACTTAGTACCAGGGGATCGTTGTGACCTTCCTATCTAATCCAATCTAATTCTTCCTGCCTTCCTTACACTAGAGTATATAACGGGAGGACACTTCACTTGGTTGGAGAGGCACACTTAGTACCAGGGGATCGTTGTGACCTTCCTATCTAATCCAATCTAATTCTTCCTGCCTTCCTTACACTAGAGTATATAACGGGAGGACACTTCCCTTGGTTGGGGGCACACTTAGTACCAGGGGATCGTTGTGACCTTCTTATCTAATCCAATCTAATCCTTCCTGCCTTCCTTACACTAGAGTATATAACGGGAGGACACTTCACTTGGTTGGGGGCACACTTAGTACCAGGGGGTCGTTGTGACCTTCCTATCTAATCCAATCTAATTCTTCCTGCCTTCCTTACACTAGAGTATATAACGGGAGGACACTTCACTTGGTTGGGGGCACACTTAGTACCAGGGGATCGTTGTGACCTTCCTATCTAATCCAATCTAATTCTTCCTGCCTTCCTTACACTAGAGTATATAACGGGAGGACACTTCACTTGGTTGGGGGCACACTTAGTACCAGGGGGTCGTTGTGACCTTCCTATCTAATCCAATCTAATTCTTCCTGCCTTCCTTACACTAGAGTATATAACGGGAGACACTTCACTTGGTTGGGGGCACACTTAGTACCAGGGGGTCGTTGTGACCTTCCTATCTAATCCAATCTAATTCTTCCTGCCTTCCTTACACTAGAGTATATAACGGGAGGACACTTCACTTGGTTGGGGGCACACTTAGTACCAGGGGATCGTTGTGACCTTCCTATCTAATCCAATCTAATTCTTCCTGCCTTCCTTACACTAGAGTATATAACGGGAGGACACTTCACTTGGTTGGGGGCACACTTAGTACCAGGGGGTCGTTGTGACCTTCCTATCTAATCCAATCTAATTCTTCCTGCCTTCCTTACACTAGAGTACATAACGGGAGGACACTTCACTTTGTTTGGGGGCACATTTAGTACCAGGGGGTCGTTGTGACCTTCCTATCTAATCCAATCTAATTCTTCCTGCCTTCCTTACACTAGAGTATATAGTGGGAGGACACTTCACTTGGTTGGGGGCACACTTAGTACCAGGGGATCGTTGTGACCTTCCTATCTAATCCAATCTAATTCTTCCTGCCTTCCTTACACTAGAGTATATAACGGGAGGACACTTCACTTGGTTGGGGGCACACTTAGTACCAGGGGGTCGTTGTGACCTTCCTATCTAATCCAATCTAATTCTTCCTGCCTTCCTTACACTAGAGTATATAACGGGAGGACACTTCACTTGGTTGGGGGCACACTTAGTACCAGGGGGTCGTTGTGACCTTCCTATCTAATCCAATCTAATTCTTCCTGCCTTCCTTACACTAGAGTATATAACGGGAGGACACTTCGCTTGGTTGGGGGCACACTTAGTACCAGGGGATCGTTGTGACCTTCCTATCTAATCCAATCTAATTCTTCCTGCCTTCCTTACACTAGAGTATATAACGGGAGGACACTTCGCTTGGTTGGGGGCACACTTAGCACCAGGGGATCGTTGTGACCTTCCTATCTAATCCAATCTAATTCTTCCTGCCTTCCTTACACTAGAGTATATAACGGGCGGACACTTCGCTTGGTTGGGGGCACACTTAGTACCAGGGGATCGTTGTGACCTTCCTATCTAATCCAATCTAATTCTTCCTGCCTTCCTTACACTAGAGTATATAACGGGAGGACACTTCGCTTGGTTGGGGGCACACTTAGTACCAGGGGATCGTTGTGACCTTCCTATCTAATCCAATCTAATTCTTCCTGCCTTCCTTACACTAGAGTATATAACGGGAGGACACTTCGCTTGGTTGGGGGCACACTTAGTACCAGGGGATCGTTGTGACCTTCCTATCTAATCCAATCTAATTCTTCCTGCCTTCCTTACACTAGAGTATATAACGGGAGGACACTTCACTTGGTTGGGGGCACACTTAGTACCAGGGGATCGTTGTGACCTTCCTATCTAATCCAATCTAATTCTTCCTGCCTTCCTTACACTAGAGTATATAACGGGAGGACACTTCACTTGGTTGGGGGCACACTTAGTACCAGGGGTTCGTTGTGACCTTCCTATCTAATCCAATCTAATTCTTCCTGCCTTCCTTACACTAGAGTATATAACGGGAGGACACTTCGCTTGGTTGGGGGCACACTTAGTACCAGGGGATCGTTGTGACCTTCCTATCTAATCCAATCTAATTCTTCCTGCCTTCCTTACACTAGAGTATATAACGGGAGGACACTTCGCTTGGTTGGGGGCACACTTAGTACCAGGGGATCGTTGTGACCTTCCTATCTAATCCAATCTATTTCTTCCTGCCTTCCTTACACTAGAGTATATAACGGGAGGACACTTCGCTTGGTTGGGGGCACACTTAGTAAGAGGGGATCGTTGTGACCTTCCTATCTAATCCAATCTAATTCTTCCTGCCTTCCTTACACTAGAGTATATAACGGGAAGACACTTCACTTGGTTGGGGGCACACTTAGTACCAGGGGGTCGTTGTGACCTTCCTATCTAATCCAATCTAATTCTTCCTGCCTTCCTTACACCTGAGTATATAACGGGTGGACACTTCGCCTGGTTGGGGGCACACTTAGTACCAGGGGATCGTTGTGACCTTCCTATCTAATCCAATCTAATTCTTCCTGCCTTCCTTACACTAGAGTATATAACGGGAGGACACTTCACTTGTTTGGAGAGGCACACTTAGTACCAGGGGATCTTTGTGAACTTCCTATCTAATCCAATCTAATTCTTCCTGCCTTCTTTACACTAGAGTATATAACGGGAGGACACTTCACTTGGTTGGAGAGGCACACTTAGTACCAGGGGATCGTTGTGACCTTCCTATCTAATCCAATCTAATTCTTCCTGCCTTCCTTACACTAGAGTATATAACGGGAGGACACTTCACTTTTTTGGAGAGGCACACTTAGTACCAGGGGATCGTTGTGACCTTCCTATCTAATCCAATCTAATTCTTCCTGCCTTCCTTACACTAGAGTATATAACGGGAGGACACTTCACTTGGTTGGGGGCACACTTAGTACCAGGGGATCGTTGTGACCTTCCTATCTAATCCAATCTAATTCTTCCTGCCTTCCTTACACTAGAGTATATAACGGGAGGAGACTTCACTTGGTTGGGGGCACACTTAGTACCAGGGGATCGTTGTGACCTTCCTATCTAATCTAATCTAATTCCTTCTGCCTCCCTGGCTTCCTTATACTAGAGGGTATTACTGGAGGACACTTCTTTATGACCCAGACTGGAAACACGACAACACCAGGTACAACCACGTATGTACGAGTTATCCATAACACCATATAGCCTATGATTTAGAGTCCCAACTAAAAGCCTACCTATATCAACAATGTTTTGCTATCTTTGAAGACACCTTCTAATTACAAATCTAATACATTTAACAAAAGTTTAAAACTTATTAAAACCTGTATTCTGTTATATAGACTTTGTTTCACGTAAAGAAATCACAAAACCCTTGGATAAATTTATCTTTACTACTTAATTACATACAGGCCTACAAAATCTTAGCTTAGTTTGTAAGTTATAGCCTACTTTGCTTAAGCTCTATGACATTGCATATATTTAGGCTATTTATTTTTAATATCAAATGTTTAATAGGCCTATAACAACATATTATATTTTTTTTTAATATCTTCAAAAGGACTTATATTAAGGAAAAGAGGGCATCATAGTTGTTATGGTCTGAGTTGACAAAGGAACAAATCTCCCGGAAAGGCCGTCCTCAATAATAGCCATAAACGTAAGTGCAGCTATAGGCAAGTATAACATACTTAATAATAAATACACAATAACCTCTTAACCACAAACTTTCTTTAATTTACCCTAGGGTAAATTTAGGGTAAATTAAAGAAAGTTTGTGGTTAAGAGGTTATTGTGTATTTATTATTAAATTCAACCACAGTATATTCCTAATAAATAGTATAACATACTTGTAAGTGTTTCAGTTAAACAATAGTAGCTCACGTGGAAATAGAATCAAACAATATCAGTATTAAGAATTTTAAAAGGATTATTATCAAAACATGTAAAAGATAATTTTATATAGAGACAGTAGATTTTATTTAACCGTTCAACCTTTCAAGTCTAAATGAAGTTAACAAAAATAATATATTTAAAGAAATACAGATTTATCTACTTTTTCAGGGAAGGTATCCATACAAGGCTAGGGACCTAGGTTACAATGAACGCCCCAATAGACTTATACAGTAGTTGCAAACCTGTATGAACAATAAGAAATAAGTATATAGTGTCACCGTTTACAGCCAGTTGGACAAGAGGTCAGCAGTAGAGTGATAAATGGTGCGTACAAAGTAACGTCTTAAAGGAGCTGTAAATATCCAACACGTCAAGCCCTGACGGTTGTCGACCCGGGCCAGAGCGAAGGTCTAAAGGGAGGGAAGGACACGGTCGTACACAAAGGACAGAAGAAAACAGCGAGTTATAACGGTAAGCATGGTGTCGCTTCTGGCGCCACGCACAGATGCAAATTGAATGCATGCATAGATTAGACAAATCTACGCGAAGATCGGCCTTTGGTAATTGGAAACGGGTTATTGTATAGAATAATTTGTAACAATCACAATTCAATTCCGGATCGTAATGTTTTGTGACTTCAGTGGCGCCTGGACTTTCTCGCTTGGCGGAACGGATATGTAAGGAGATATAGCATCGGTTTTGTAAGGAACCTAAAAGTAGGCACCATTAGGACCAATTTGTATTGTCAAGAATTTAAAAACCAATGACGATTAGTTTATCTATTGATAAATGTGTAACAATAACTATATAATTCCGAATAGGTATACTCAGCATAACAACGGACGGCGCATGTGATAAAGCAATAAGGGATACAAGCCCAAATAGCCATTCCCACCTTAAATAGCATCCTGTGGGAAGATAATAACCCAAAATAAAATAAAAAGAGAATATATAATAGCATTTTTAAAAGTATATAACGTACGGAAGTGAATTATGACAAATCAAAGATCGAACAAATTACTAAAATCGACGGAGATCTGCAAGAAAGTCAATCAAGGCTTGGGAGGGAAGCGAGAGGAAAAGAGAAATTATGGATGCTTCACACGCAATAACGTAGGAGATAAATACTAAAGAGTTAACATGGCCATGTTCAGAGGATGAGGGAAGACTGCCTACCAACGCAGATATTGAGATGGAAACCAGAGGAAAATCGAAACGGAAGTAGTCCAAGAAGGAAATGGGTAGAAACAATTAACAATGAGATGGAAGAGAGAACCCAGCAACAGGATGTGTGGATGGGCAGGGAAAATTGGAGAATGGGTGTCGGAAGACGACGGAAAGTTGCGTTTTTAAAATCGATAATATATAGAGTATAGGCCTATGTATAATTTTGGAGTTGCAACAATCTTATTTATTTTAACACAGGTCTATAAAATGTTAACCAGGATAAACTTCCGCTTACTAATTAATTTTAATGTAACATAGTTTTGTGAAAACATTAGAATTCACGCACAAGAGCCACACGTACACCTATAGGCCTACTAGCCTATAGATTAATAGAGTCTATAGATTACCCTATCAGACACATACCTATTATAGCCTAAAAACGTTTTTTCCAAATTATCCTATAAATCAGGCTTTTCTTTAACCTGCGTTGATTTTTACATAAAGCTACCCATTATTGATTATTTACAACAATTGCCGTATGTGTGTGTGTGTGTGTGTGTGTGTGTGTATGTGTGTATGTGTGTGTGTGTGTGTGAGTGTGTGTGTGTGTGTGTGTGTGTGTGTGTGTGTGTGTGTGTGTGTGTGTGTGTGTGTGTGTGTGTGTGTGTGTGTGTGTGTGTGTGTTGCAACGTCCCCCCACCTCACCTCTACCGTCCCTACCACCGCAGCTCCACGCGGTCGTTTTGTAGTTTTGTTTAAATCCTTTCTTGCAGAATACTAAAATTTAATTGTTTACAAGAAAACATATTTATAAACAACCAAAACTCTGCCTATCACCCTGCTGGTAAAACCGTGCTAAACTCCCAGAGTTAAATGTATGTTTCCTGCTCGTAGGGCCAAACCCACAACAAGCCTATTCCCGCTGACTACTATTTAAAGTACATATAAACCCTCCTAAATAAGTTTATCAATTGTGTATGGTCTAAGTATAGTCACACATGTCAAATTAATAGTCAGCTGGAAAGAAACACATTTAGAATAATACACATAATAAACACAGAGTCTTACCACCTGATGATGATCTGCAGAAACAGCAAGGGAACGTGCAAAATATGATTGTGTTTAAAAATACCTATTTTAAAAGGCTCCTGTGTCCTCTTAAACACAATCTGCCAGTAGATAAATCTCTGGACTTTTATTACAAAAAACCAACTAATCTTTAGACTAGCTCATGAAATTAGTAGAGAGAAACTCTTTAAAACATTAGGCTTTATCTATTGCCATTTAATGAAATTTAATTAAATTTGTTTACTGATTTGATGATCATTTTTATATTAGTTGGAAAAAACTAAACAGTTTTTATTGGTTATTTGACACAGGATGGAATGCAAATAATGTTGATTTTTATGACATATTTAACTCTATTTATTGAAATAAAAAAGAAAATTTATCCTTCAAAGTATTACACAATTATATTAGCAAAACAATTCACTGAGTTACTTCTTGTTTCTTATGCTTTAAAAAATTATACTTTGCATATAGATTGATAACATAGACATAACATAAAATTATTTTCAAAATTACACATAATAATATTTTATCTCCTATATGGAATTGGTAAATTCATAGTTTATGACCTTTAACTTTTAAATTTATAATATTCGAAAATTTCTCATTTTCTTTAAATAAACGGCTTATGGCCAAAAACCTTTTGTAATTTTAATATTCATTATTTTAAATATTCTGAGCACATAAATTCATTTACTTAGCATACAATTTAGTAAACTTTTATAAAGAGTGAAGTCATTGTTTTAAGCTTGCAAATTTGTTTGAATTTAATAAAATTAACTAACTAAATTTGACGTGACTGATTTCGAATAAAGAAAATGACTTGCCAAAGATGTTCTTGCCGGTCCTTGGGGTCCCTCGTCTGGATTCCCTGGTCCTTGGACACCGGAAGTCGCCATCCCTGGTTCGTCGGTGGTGGTTTCCCTCTATTCGAGCGTCCTGGAGGCTGAGTCTGGAGCCTTCATCCTTGGTGGTCCTGGATGTCGAAAGCGCTGAGGTTATGGTCCATCCGGCCTACTGACGGTCTCTGCTCGCGGTCCAGCATAGCGTCCCGCGGCACCTCGTGTTAGAAAATTTTTACAGACTGTCTCTAAAAGCTTAGAGACCAAGTATATATAGCGGCGAATTTAACCTACCGCACCCCGCCTGCAAAGTTTGCTATCGCTCGATTTATTCCTTGTACAGGCAAGTCGGGCAACGAAACTGTTTTAGCTTGCATAGTTTGATAATTAATTTTAGAACACTGAAAAATGTCTATTTTATTTAAACGGCTGTAACTTTTTTGTTTCTTAAGTTTTTTGAATTCTGTTTTCTCTAATGTTCATTCTAGGTTATTGTGGTTCTTTTGAAATGTCGATGAAAGTTCTACGTGGTTTGGTTCGAAAAATAGCTTTTTTTAGGCACTTAGAATTTTTTCGCTTCACTCTCGATGTTCAAATTTAGTTAGTTATTACAAATTTATTTTATAACATTCTTTAATTTAGCTTAACTATTCTATTTATTGTTTTATTTAATTTTTCCCTCTTTATTAATTGTATAATTCCCTACTGGATTATTTTTAAAAACAGCTTTATTTCTAAAAAACAGGAAATTACTTATTTCCCACTTGCGACGGTCTCTCACCCCGTTGCAATTTCCCCGTTTGAGAGGTTAAAAATGTTTTACTTTGTTAAAATGTTTTTTACCAATTCCTTGTCTTATTCTTACTTAAACTATCTTATTCTATTACAAAATTTTCTTATTATTATTCTCTTGTCTCTTGGGAAGTTTTCACCCTGAAACACTTCAAACACAAGTCAATTAGCAATTTATTAGTCACTTTTGTTTACACTAACTTTCATTTTGTCAAATTACACATTATTCACCACACTAATGGCTGTCATTTCCTTTATATATTTACCACGTCAATTTCATTTTATACTAGTTATGGCTTTAAAAACAATGACTTGCAATTAAAAACCTAACTAATCTTACAATACTATTTTTTAAACATATTCCTTTTATATCTTAACTATTACATATTATTGTGTCAGCTGTGGAAGTACAGTTTATCAAGTTTAATTTGTTTATTTTCCGATAAACCTTTCGTAGCGGCTAACTATTGCGTGGATTCTACATTCCAAACTACCTGGCAAGGTCAATGAGCTGGCTTGTAAACATTCTAATAGAGTACGACAACAATTCTACTTATCATATTAAACGGAACGAGCCTTGCTTTTTAAATTCTCTATCTTCAGATTGTACAGTTTATAAAACTGGCTTGTGTCTAGATTATCGAAGTCCACTTGATAAATTTCGATTGCTTCTGATTTTAATGCAAAGTTTTTATGGTCGACCTTGATCGTCGGTACACAAGTTTTCTTGTTTTATATTGTCCAGTGAAAGTCTGATCTAACGACCCACTATCTCATGCACACAAATTTCTTGTTTAATTTTGCAAAGGTCTGACCGCGTATTTGTTGTACAAGTCATTAAGATTCGCCTGCTATCTCTCTGATTGTTGCTTGATTTAACCCGCTTGTTTGATTTAAGCAGTGGATGTAGCTCGCCAATGTTTGCTCAATATACACAAAGACTTCCTGAATAATACTTTTGTAATGTTGATTTAGTTATTAAATAGTTTGTTTTATATTTTAACATTCGTCCCTTTACAAATAAGTAGCTAATCTTAAAGTCTAGATTTAGCCTTATTCAACTACTGCTTATACTTGTTTTTACATTAAATCAGTTTATTAATCATTCTGACAATTTAATTCCTGCCTAACTCAGCTTATCGTTCGCATACTGGTTCAATTATTGAACAATATTCTAATTAGGCATTTCCGTATTTTCAGGATTATGATAAGTGTAAATTTCACATTCTAGAATCCCTTTACTTGTCATAAAACTTCTTAATGTTTTTAACATCATATACAATTTTACAGAATACATTACAAGATATTTTATAATTGTTGACACAGTTGGTTTGATTAATTGTAACAAATCAGGTTATTGTTCCTGAGTCTGCCTTTTGTCTCGTAAACATTTCCATTAAACATTTTTGGAATTTCCGTAGGACATTCTATTAACTTCGTCCTGCTTTATTTACATTCTAGTACGTCCGGCTTATTTTGTTGCAAGGAATGTTTTTATAAACTCGTTCCCCGCCCGTCCACCGGATATTTCAGCGTGGCCGTGTTTACAAACACAAGTGATTGCCCTTAACCTTGAGCCTTTGTTTACATTTGTTCGACTCGGTGGGTCTTTCATTCAAACATCTGAATATTTTATTGTTAATTATTTCAACCTAGACAATTCTTGTTTATTAAAAGTACAGCGGTTAGTTATTGGTACTGCCTTTCTTAATAGTATTTAGTTTTTAAATATTTTTTACTTATTCATAAAACCTTTCATTAAACACGTCTGAATAACTGTTTATCGATTCTTGTAACTTCGACATTTCTTGTTTGTTTACTATGCAATGATTATTTGTATTTTCCAACTTAATCGTATTTATTTTAAGACATATTTTACGCGTTCTGATTTTCTTTCGGCGTTTTGTGTTACGCCATTGTGCGTAATTCCTGTATTTTATTTTTGTTTTTGATTTATTTTTACTTGGTTTATTTTGATAATTTTTATACTGGTGAGATTTACTTTTAAATTTATTTTTAACAAACAATTTGGACTTCGTTTTCAAGCAAGATTGATTAGAATTAAAGTGCTTTGGAATTCTTGTTAAGTCTAACGGATTTGTTTCCCGACAATTAGGTCTTTCCCTAACTTGTTGGAATTTTATTTGTTTCGGCTTGTAGCCATTTTTATTTAATTCGTTGAATCCTCCCTCGTCATTATTTAATTTGTTTGTTGTAGGCTTGGTTAACCCATTTTTTGCTTTGTTTAATCCCGTTAGCTTACTTGATTCCGTTCTTTCACAGTTTAATAATTCACTCTTCCTCGAATTTTCGCACAATTTGTTATTTAAATTTTTGGTAACCTCGTTCTTAACCTTATTCGTTGACAATTGTTTTAATTTTATTTTCTGTTCCCCGCTTGTATCGGTGGAACATTTTACATTTTTAGTCATATTTTTGTTTCGTGTTTGTTTATTTTTTAGTTTGTCATCGCCTAACTCGCACAAGGACCCATCTTCCTGATCCTTGCCCGTGAACAGCCCCTCCTGTTCGCTATTCACTATCGGGCACTCCAATGTCGGCTCTACAGGTGTTAATTTGCCGTCGTTAATTTGCCCGTCTATATAAGGCGAATCTATTATATTTATTTCCTGTTCCCCGCTTGTAACGTCGGAACATATTACATTTTTGTTAGTATTTTTGTTTGTTATTTTATTAATTTTATTACATCCTATCTCTTGTTTTATATTATTTTTATTATTATTCGCTACAAGAAACTCCTGGTGCAGCAGATATCCATCAATTTCATACGTCATGAACGATCTCTCCATGTTTATCCGGGCTTTTAACGCACACAAAGTATTTGCTCCCAAGATGAGGTCAACCCGTAGATTGTCCACAATCAAGAAAACAAATTCCTTTGTGTGTCCGTTTAATGTTAGAGGTAGCATCGTTTGTAATTTGACTCGTTTACAGGTTGACCCTAATGCTGTGACTATCGCTACGTTAGCTGTAGGTAGCTCGTAGAATAAATTCCCGTTTTGCTTTAGGGCTATGTATTTTTCTGTTTTAATCACAGACATTTGGGCACCTGTATCAACTTGTGCAATTAACTTATGGTCTTTAATTTCGCACTCTATCACTGGACACTGGTCTATATTCTTCAGTTTTACAACCGAGTCAATTCTTTCCTCTAACAAATCGTCCCTAATAGACATGGAAAAACCGTCTAGGCTGATCTTATTATGATGGTAAACCGGCTTTTCCTTCGGTCTCTCGCTCTGAATTATTTTTGACTTCTTTTTGCTTCGGATCTCTAACCTGGTTAACTTATCTCCCTGATTGTTGCCAGAGATCCTCATATTTAGTTTTTTGGCTTGTGGTCGCTTGGTCCGGGGATAGGCGATTTAGGATGAGGGTTTCTAGGATACTTGGTATCTTGGTATTTTGCGGTATCACCATGGGACCTTGGGTTAGGGTTAGGTTGTTGGTTTGGAGCAACCTGCCTCTGTTGACTTCTTTGAGCGATCCCATTACCATTGCCGTTGTCAGTAACGCTGTCTAGCTGTTGTAGGAAAACTATCGCTTGTTTGATGTTACTTGTGGGGTTCCCCACACTAGCTAGCTGAACGTTACTCCCAAAGTGTTTCATTAACATGAAAATTAGATGGTTCTCTGGGATTATCGGGTCTAAGTTTTTCGCCCTGTTTACCATCATAATAAAATACTCTGCCATAGAGTATTGTCCATTATTGTGGTAGCGCCCTTGATTTATTTGTCTGCGTACCCGATCCTGCTGGCGATAACTCCAGAAATGCTCCGTGAATTCCTGCCTGAATTCAGAATAAGTTTCTGTATTGTTCTTTATGGCTTTCCACCATGCATCCGCTGCCCCTTTCAAATATCGCTCTACAATTCTTAATTTTGCAGTCTCGTCCATAGTATTGTCTATTTCAGAAAATAGATCTTCTATTTCCCTTAGGAATGTCATTGGATCTTCCTTGTCATTCCCCCAGAACTCAATCCTACGGTACGTGGCCTCCCCGTTCCTGTCTATTACCCTTGGTAAGCAAACTTGTGTTACTATTCCCGCTCCAGCGGTTTGCTTTACCTTTGCGACTTGTTGCTTTACCGTTTTAATGTCCTCTTGGATATCCTGTACTTTCTCGTTTAATTTAGCCGTTTTTGTTTCCGTTTTAGTTTTTAATCTCTCAATTTCTGTCTCATGTTCGCTTAACTTTTCATATATATGACTTGTCTTAGTCTCATTTTCTTTTTGATAGTCTTCGAATTTTGACTGGAAAGCCTCCCATAAATGTCGTCTTTCCATTTTCTCTTCCTCCCTTCATTGTTTTTCTCTGTCCTCTCTCTCCTTCTCCTTTTGTTTTTCTCTGTCTTCTCTCTCCTTCTCCTTTTGTTTTTCTCTGTCTTCTCTCTCCTTCTCTCTCTGTTTTGCTTCCTCCCACTCTTTCTCTCTCAATAGTTTCTCCTCCTCTCTCCATTGTTTTTCTTTGTCCTCTCTCTCCTTCGCCCTTTGTTCTGCTTCCTCTCTCAATCGTTTTTCTTTTTCATCTCTCTCCTTCTCCCTTTGTTTTGCTTCCTCCCTCTCTTTCTCTCTCAATTGTTTCTCCTCCTCTCTCAATCGTTTCTCTTTTTCATCTCTCTCTTTCTCTCTTTGTCTTGCTTCCGCCTTCTCCTTCTCTCGCTCTTCTTTGTCTTTTTCCTCCTTTGCCTTGAAAAAGGCCATCAATTTATCTATCTCGGGTTTAGACATTTTAACTTACTATTTAATATTCAATTAATTATTTATTCCCTTATTTCTTTCTTTTGATTTGGTTTAGGCCAGATGGTTCCTACCCGCTCTTTCGACTAAATCTTTATTCAAATTTATTTATTTATTTGTTTTATTCGTACGCTCTTGGATTTGTTCAATTTATATTATTATTTAAAAATTTAATTACATTATTCAAAACATTTTGACTTCATTTATTTAAGCTATCTCGATTTATTTCTATTATTTAATTATTCAATTTTGATATAGGCAACCTGTTCAAAGTCCCTACCGTCCGGGCGCCAATTCTGCAACGTCCCCCCACCTCACCTCTACCGTCCCTACCACCGCAGCTCCACGCGGTCGTTTTGTAGTTTTGTTTAAATCCTTTCTTGCAGAATACTAAAATTTAATTGTTTACAAGAAAACATATTTATAAACAACCAAAACTCTGCCTATCACCCTGCTGGTAAAACCGTGCTAAACTCCCAGAGTTAAATGTATGTTTCCTGCTCGTAGGGCCAAACCCACAACAAGCCTATTCCCGCTGACTACTATTTAAAGTACATATAAACCCTCCTAAATAAGTTTATCAATTGTGTATGGTCTAAGTATAGTCACACATGTCAAATTAATAGTCAGCTGGAAAGAAACACATTTAGAATAATACACATAATAAACACAGAGTCTTACCACCTGATGATGATCTGCAGAAACAGCAAGGGAACGTACAAAATATGATTGTGTTTAAAAATACCTATTTTAAAAGGCTCCTGTGTCCTCTTAAACACAATCTGCCAGTAGATAAATCTCTGGACTTTTATTACAAAAAACCAACTAATCTTTAGACTAGCTCATGAAATTAGTAGAGAGAAACTCTTTAAAACATTAGGCTTTATCTATTGCCATTTAATGAAATTTAATTAAATTTGTTTACTGATTTGATGATCATTTTTATATTAGTTGGAAAAAACTAAACAGTTTTTATTGGTTATTTGACACAGGATGGAATGCAAATAATGTTGATTTTTATGACATATTTAACTCTATTTATTGAAATAAAAAAGAAAATTTATCCTTCAAAGTATTACACAATTATATTAGCAAAACAATTCACTGAGTTACTTCTTGTTTCTTATGCTTTAAAAAATTATACTTTGCATATAGATTGATAACATAGACATAACATAAAATTATTTTCAAAATTACACATAATAATATTTTATCTCCTATATGGAATTGGTAAATTCATAGTTTATGACCTTTAACTTTTAAATTTATAATATTCGAAAATTTCTCATTTTCTTTAAATAAACGGCTTATGGCCAAAAACCTTTTGTAATTTTAATATTCATTATTTTAAATATTCTGAGCACATAAATTCATTTACTTAGCATACAATTTAGTAAACTTTTATAAAGAGTGAAGTCATTGTTTTAAGCTTGCAAATTTGTTTGAATTTAATAAAATTAACTAACTAAATTTGACGTGACTGATTTCGAATAAAGAAAATGACTTGCCAAAGATGTTCTTGCCGGTCCTTGGGGTCCCTCGTCTGGATTCCCTGGTCCTTGGACACCGGAAGTCGCCATCCCTGGTTCGTCGGTGGTGGTTTCCCTCTATTCGAGCGTCCTGGAGGCTGAGTCTGGAGCCTTCATCCTTGGTGGTCCTGGATGTCGAAAGCGCTGAGGTTATGGTCCATCCGGCCTACTGACGGTCTCTGCTCGCGGTCCAGCATAGCGTCCCGCGGCACCTCGTGTTAGAAAATTTTTACAGACTGTCTCTAAAAGCTTAGAGACCAAGTATATATAGCGGCGAATTTAACCTACCGCACCCCGCCTGCAAAGTTTGCTATCGCTCGATTTATTCCTTGTACAGGCAAGTCGGGCAACGAAACTGTTTTAGCTTGCATAGTTTGATAATTAATTTTAGAACACTGAAAAATGTCTATTTTATTTAAACGGCTGTAACTTTTTTGTTTCTTAAGTTTTTTGAATTCTGTTTTCTCTAATGTTCATTCTAGGTTATTGTGGTTCTTTTGAAATGTCGATGAAAGTTCTACGTGGTTTGGTTCGAAAAATAGCTTTTTTAGGCACTTAGAATTTTTTCGCTTCACTCTCGATGTTCAAATTTAGTTAGTTATTACAAATTTATTTTATAACATTCTTTAATTTAGCTTAACTATTCTATTTATTGTTTTATTTAATTTTTCCCTCTTTATTAATTGTATAATTCCCTACTTGATTATTTTTAAAAACAGCTTTATTTCTAAAAAACAGGAAATTACTTATTTCCCACTTGCGACGGTCTCTCACCCCGTTGCAGTGTGTGTGTGTGTGTGTGTGTGTGTGTGTGTGTGTGTGTGTGTGTGTGTGTGCGCGTGTGTGTGTGTGGTGTGTTGTATATGTGTATGCTCGCGTGTGTATGCGTTATTTATATAGACTACTTAGGCCTATATATATATATATAGGAATATATATATATATATATATAGGCCTATATATATATATATATATAGGCCTATATATATATATATATATATATATATATATATATATATATATATATATATATGTATATATATAATACGTTTTATTGTTGAATAATTTAAAACAACATAGGTTATTCAAATACTACTTGATTGGACGAATAAAAAGTGTTTTACTAACGTTGAAAATTTGAACAAGATATAGTCCCTATATATAATGTTCATCGTGCCCAGGCTTTCAAAATAAATGATCTTTCTCTCAACTTCATAAGCTTTTTCAAAACGATCCCCGAATATCTTTCTTTATTAAAGGCTTCCACTACCAGTGCTGCCTTTATCTTTACATCTCTCAACGCAGCCCATACTACCAACAGCACATATGTAAAACCTAAATACGAGCTTTTATTTCATGCCTAGTTTTTATTTTTTTAAACTCCTTTTTGTTTTTGGCTATCTTGATGCTATTGTATTTTTCTACCAACAAATATTTTGTGATTAATAACACTTGACCTTTGCGTGTGCTCGAGCACATGCGTTTGAAAAGTAAAAACTTATCTTCATGAAATATCTTATTTTCTTTCTAAATTTTGTTTTTAAATTCTTGACAGTATTAAAAATATTTGACCTATGTAACTCCTCTTTGTACAACGGCCGGGACGAACTGTTGCTTCGGTTAACGGTAGAGGGTTGACTCCCTTCTAATTGCCTTGCTAAAACGCTCCTCAGGAACTTCAAAATACTTCTCCGACTTTGGATGTCTCCGTACCTAAGACTTCGTCCCCACAGACTGTAATTCCAGGAAGACAGCAACTAGGACCGGAAATGCCAGTCTTACACTTATCTCCAAAAGTCAAGTCCTAATTAAAACAACATAGGTTATTCAAATACTAATTAATAAATATTCTTGTATTTGAATAACCTATGTTGTTTTAAAATATATATATAGGCTATATATATATATATATATATATATATATATATATATATATATATATATATATATATATAGCCTATATATATATATATATATATATATATATATATATATATATATATATATATATATTATGTAGCTATATATAGCAAAGTCTTGTGTCACACCAAAACACACACACTTATCTTTTTAAAAAAATATTTTATTAAATAACTTATTCGTACAGAAAGTGAATCGCCCACAGAGCTCGAAATGTAGCCGTAGTACAGTAATACTGTATTGTATTCCGAGAGTTATTTGAAATCTAGGCTTAACGCATGAGTGCGCTACAGAACGGTGGGTGCTGGAGCATGATATGAACAATATCATTGCGCTCGCTCCTCCCACTAGCTGTAAGCCACGCCCCTCTTATTACGCAACGATGGCAATCAACCATTTCAAGCATGACCATATTGACAAAGATCTACACGTAACACTTCTCCAAATATACTACTCTATTCTGATAGCCGAGAAATCGTGATTTTAGAACTTACTTTTTTTATTTTAGACTACTCGTATCAGTTACATCAATACTTTTGAATTATATTAAACGTAAGGGTTAATTTTGTAGGTAACCGATGAAAAATAACCTACCCTACATAGACATTACCCTACATATCCCTAGTGTCAGACACTAATTTACACTATGAGAACTATATGCTATTTTTAAAATGTTAGCCTATTTTTAACAGCTTTCGTGGAAAATAATTTATTCATCTAAATCATAATTGTAGTAATTTTAAGTTATACTCAATTTTTGAACTTTTTCTTAACAAATTCAGTTTCTAAGCGCATATTTTCGTTAACCAACTACCTCAAACATGTATTTGTCGAGAATTATTCGTGCTGTGTGTGTTGTGTGTGTGTTATTGATATATTTTACAATGATAATGGATAATTAAATTAATTTGATACATTATAGGGTTATAAGGCTTTTTTAAAGGTTTGTTAGTGTTCATTTTGTCCAACATAAATATTACATAATACCATAATTAAATTTTTTTTTTTTAATTTAGTATTCATTAAAATTTATATCGGACATTATTTCTACAGATAAAAAGGCTTTTAGAACAGAAGGCGATAATCTGAATTGCTTTATTTAGTTGTAAGACTCAAGACTCGCGGAAAGGTTGACTGCAAAATCTTAGAACATATAATGAAGCTAGTTAAATGGCTGGGAACGCGACGAGGCGCGTAGGTGGGCCAGATGAGGCTCGCATATGTGGCTCCATTAACCACAGCCAGCAGAGCCTGACTGTGCCACCACAACGGAACTAATGCGACCAAATTGATGGGCAGGCCTGCTTACCAAAATATTAGTACATTCTAAATCCGGATAATATACAGCACCTAAGGGAAAATCAAAACTATTTGATGCTCTTTTAGTCACAGATAGACGGTCTAAATTTTAAATTTACAAATTAATTACTTAGAGGCAAGGAACACTAACTACAATAACTTATTTAAAAGTTACTCTGTGACTTGCAGCACATTTCTATCCTTACGTTCAATGAAAAAATGGTACAATTGTGAGACTAGCCGAGCATAGATGAAAACATGATTAAACAAGTAATATAAACAAAAAGGCAAAGAAAATTTCTATTTTAGTTGCTTATTGTAAATAATTACAATTAATATAAATTAAGTAACATAACCTATGAATTGAAGCAGATGTTCTACCACATAACCTATAACATAAAATGTTAACATAACATAGGCCTTACCTATAGTAACATAACCTATGAATTGAAGCAGATGTTCTACCACATAACCTATAACATAAAATGTTAACATAACATAGGCCTTACCTATAGCCTAATTTGAAAATATATTCTAATATTTTAAAACGATGAATTTTTCAAGAATTTCCTCCCCACGTGTTTATGTTTAGCTTAACCCCGGTTGGGGTGGATTTGGTTATAAACCAGAAGTATAAACAAAAAATGTTTAAAGTCAATTCCTACTTAGGCCAACAAATTTTTTTCAAGTTAATTTTTTTAAAATAATTACAACAAATATAAATAAAGTAACATAACCTATGCGTTAAGATCTACCACATAACCTACAACATAAAATCAGCTGTTTTACTAAATCATATGCTATCACTTATGTTAAGCCGAATGGGGTGAAATAACTTAATTTGCTTATTTTGCCCCTTTCGTGAAAATGTTTTTCCCATATAAAACCAAAATTAATTAATTAATTTTAATTAATAATTATTATTTGAAAAACGGTATCAAGGACTAGTGTCGTCCAGAAGTGTTGAAATGTAATTGAACTTGATTGGACGAATAAAAAGTATTTTACTAACGTTGAAAATTTGAACAAGATATAGTCCCTATATATAATGTTCATCGTGCCTAGGCTTTCAAAATAAATGATCTTTCTCTCAACTTCATAAGCTTTTTCAATACGATCCCCGAATATCTTTCTTTATTAAAGGCTTCCACTACCAGTGCTGCCTTAATCTTTACATCTCTCAACGCAGCCCATACTACCAACAGCACATATGTAAAACCTAAATACGAGCTTTTATTTCATGCCTAGTTTTTATTTATTTAAACTCCTTTTTGTTTTTGGCTATCTTGATGCTATTGTATTTTTCTACCAACAAATATTTTGTTATTAATAACACTTGACCTCTGCGTGTGCTCGAGCACATGCGTTTGTAAAGTAAAAACTTATCTTCATGAAATATCTTATTTTCTTTCTAAACTTTGTTTTTAAATTCTTGACAGTATTAAAAATATTTGACCTATGTAACTCCTCTTTGTACAACGGCCGGGACGAACTGCTGCTTCGGTTAACGGTAGAGGGTTGACTCCCTTCTAATTGCCATGCTAAAACGCTCCTCAGGAACTTGAAAATACTTTTCCGACTTTGGATGTCCCCGTACCTAAGACTTCGTCCCCACAGACCGTAATTCCAGGAAGACAGCAACCAGGACCGGAAATGCCAGTCTTACACTTATCCTCAAAAGTCAAGTCCTAATTAAAACAAAGGCTTAATAAAACCCTTATGTTGAGCCGATAAGCGCACTCCGAAGGTAATGGAATGGATTAAGCAAAGAATTCTAAATCTGTGACTTGGTAATGATGACTATAAATCACGCGTGAGCAAATTTAATGCCAAATAAAAACGCGTCGTTGGCTGCAGAAATTGAATGTTTAGAGAAAGCGCACGTAGTATATTATGTTGTGGGGGCCAAGCGAGGGTATCGAGATCGTTCGCTGCTCACCTAATAATGCCACAAATATATTGTGTCGTGGGGGAAAAGCGGGGGTCTCGAGATCGTTGGATGCTCACCTAATAATGCCACAAATATATTGTGTCGTGAGGGAAAAGCGGGGGTCTCGAGATCGTTGGCTGCTCACCTAATAATGCCACAAATATATTGTGTCGTGGGGAAAAAGCGGGGGTCTCGAGATCGTTGGCTGCTCACCTAATGTTTGCCACAAATGTATTTTGTTGTGAATGCCAAGCGGAGGTGTCGAGATCGGTCGCTGCTCACCTAATGTTTGCCACAAGTAGCCTATATTGTATTGTGGGGGTCCGGGCGGACTGTCGAGGTCGTTCGTTGTTTGATCTGGTGTAATTTTGTAATAAGACCCTCTGATGATGATGACATGGACATCGAAATGTACATAAGAGTTTAAGCTTTAATAACCTGCTTTATTTGTTATTTTTGATTATATTTGTGGTATTGGGGTTCTTTCAAATATTATCATTGCAGTAGGCCTATATTGAGTTAAAATTTTAGTAATTATTAATTTTTTATCAATTGATAAAAATATGACTTTTACTTTAATAAATCGTAGTATAATTAATTAAATATAATAGTACGGAGTGGTATCCTATATTTTATTCTCACTTTTGAAGTGAAAACATCTTTAGGATTAAGTGGCGGTTTTTTTAACAACTAAGCCTGTATAACCATATTAATTAATGTTTTTTTCTTCACTTGTCTTTCTATCAGTCAGTTATACTTATTACCACATATTTCAGTTCTACCACATATTTTTTTAACTAGCATTTATTATAAAAGTGGAATATGTAGGAAATTCCTGTCATTTCAATAAACCTTGTGTTAATTTTTCCGTTTAATTTTTATTGTGATTTTCTTCAAAAAAAAGATTACATTACGAAATCTTTAACAAATATTTTGCATGGTTTAAATGCGTTGGATTTATTTTAGTAAAAATTATTGAAAGGTAATGACGTTAAAAACAAGTACTATAAGCAAAACGTTTTTAACGTTTAAGTCAGTCCCTACTTACGTCATTACAAAAGTATTTTATTTTAGTTAATTTTTGGTAAATAATTACAATTATTATAAATAAAGTAACATAACGTATACAACTATTCTTTGAGCTTAGCTTATAAGATTATCTTAAAATAAATAAAAGACATACACAAAACTCAATGACAAATTCGTCATCATCAGTGAGTGTTGCTACTACAAACTTACAACTTATAACTTACATATTAGAGTTGTAAATTAGAGTTTTGTAGTAGCAATACTCACTGATGATCACTTTGTCATTGAAACGCGTATGAGTCAATAAATGATTAATTTGTGAGTTTTATGTTATGTCTTTTATTTGTTTTAACATAACCTATGTCGAAACAGCTGTTCTACCACATAACCTATAACATTAAATCAGCTGTTTTATGAAATCATATGTTATAATTTATTTTAAACCGAACTAGGCAAAATAACCATATTGCATACCTTGCCCCTTTTGTAAAACTGTTTTACTCTTACATAAAACTAAAATTAATTAATTAATTAAATTTAATTTATGAATTAATATTTGAAAAACTGTATTAACCTCAAGTATCATCCACTACATGTTGAAAAATGTATTTCAACTTAAGTGGATGAATAAAAAGTACTTTCTTAACTATTTAAAGTTTGACCTATATATATATATATATATATATATGTAGCCTAAATCTTAACGTATATGAGAGTGTGAACTAATAGAAGGAAGTGAATAAGCAAGAGCCTGCCCAAACATTTAGCTAATAATATTTGTAACGTCACTAGAACACCTGTGCTCGGGTTTATACAATTTTATTAGTATAGTGCGACAAAAAGTACAAACTGTACCAAACCTCACTGATTGAACGGCGAGCAATGAAATCATTATTATTGTCCGGTATTTAAAGCCTATTGAATAAAATTAATTTGGCATCTACGTAAGTCATAAAGCATTATCAACAAGAATTCGCTTTAGACGATTACGTAAAACAAAAGTTGGTGAAGGCGGCGGAAACTTGTGTCATGGTACAAAGCCCGCCTGACATTACTTCTGCCTCATAAACTTAGATCAATAGTCCTGCTGAGACCGGAGCCAATCCGCCTTTATGAGTCAAGGCGAAATCATTTTGGTTAAGTGGTAATTAATCAAGCCAGATGTTATTGTGTTTGGGAAAAGCATTTCATTTGCTTAAATACATTTCTTAGAAATGCGTACTTTCAAGTTTACCACAGATCCGGCAGTCGTAAGAGTGCCCTGTGCATTAAATGTTACATATATGCCAAAACATTAACTGCTCGGGAACAGTTCTTAGTTATGTTCTAAATAAATATATAGGTTAAGTGGAGTGTGCTCTACATTGTGCCCAATCTATCTACCTGTGATATGCCCTTCCTCTTCCGGTTAAACCTGACTTCCTGTTCGTCTGAGGACGTTATTAATTGTGTTATGTAAGTAATTTATGGACTACTTGTGTTAAGATGTGACCTAAACAAATATGAATTTATTGAGATATGCGTATGTCCTCATTTAATAAAGGTTGTGTGACATACTAATTAGTTAAATACTCTCTCATTATATATATATATATATATATATATATATATATATATATATATATATATATATATATATATATATATGTGTGTGTGTGTGTGTGTGTGTGTGTGTGTGTGTGTGTGTGTGTGTGTGTGTGTGTGTGTGTGTGTGTGTGTGTGTGTGTGTGTGTGTGTGTGTGTGTGTGTGTGTGTGTGTGTGTGTGTGTGTGTGTGTGTGTGTGTGTGTGTGTGTGTTTGTGTGTTATTTTTCTTTTACTTAATGTTTAGACAAAAGATTAATTTTATACTGATTGTAAAAACCCTTAAAGTTGCACCTTCCTTCTCTAATCCTACCTCTCTAAGACCCCGTCAGAAGGTCTCGTGCGATAGCTTCATGTCCACGTGTTCATTCTTACTCCTATATAAGAAAGCGGTAGAGAGTTCTACGTCACTCCCATACCTTCTTTTACCATATACACGTATCTCCTCCACCTGTCTGTAATAATGCATGCACTAAGGATTCCAGAAACAGGCTCCTACGTATAATTAACAGACGAGAAAGTTAAAGCCACGGCCGACGAGCTGATGGTAAAATGTCGACAGATATTCCGGGACGGGACGGGAAATTTGCAAGGTGATAACCTTCACGAGGCCTAACCCAACACATGAGTTAATACACTTTCCATAACAAAATACAAATTTTTATTTGGACACAAATTTTTAAACCGTGGTTTAATAGTGAATCAAAATAATTTAACCAATACAATCCTATCTTCATTTTTATCACCATCACTATCGTCATCGACATCGCCTAACTATCCACCATCATCTAATCATTATCAACATCATCATCGTCGTCTTCTTCTTCTTTCTTATCATCACTACCAACACCATCATCATCATCTATCATCTATACATTATCATCATCATCATCATCATCGTTGTCTTCTTCTTTTTCTTGCTCATCATCGCCACCAACACCATCATCATCCTCTATCATCTAAACATTATCATCATCATCATCATCGTTGTCTTCTTCTTTTTCTTGCTCATCATCGCCACCAACACCATCATCATCCTCTATCATCTAAACATTATCATCATCATCGTCGTCGTCATCATCATCTTCTTCTTCTTCTTCTTCCTCATCATCACCACCAACACCATCATCCTCTATCATCTAAATATTATCATCATCGTCGTCGTCGTCGTCGTCGTCTTCTTCTTCTTTATCACCATCACCATCGAACACCATCATCCAACCCTTATCACCATCAACGTCATCTTTGTCATCATCCTCATCACCATCATCATCATCTATTATCATCTAATCGTTATCAATATCATCATCGTCGTCGTTGTCATCTTCATCGTCATCATTAACAATATTTTTGAAAAGACTCGTAACATTAGCTTTTACCTTTGTTTGCTACATTCTATCAGACCTTAAAGTAAAACCCAGGGAATTAGAAACGGCAAAATAATACCCCTACGGAGGTCCCGCCCCACCAAAGCAAATTTTCTCCGCAGGCAGTTATTCACTGCTTTGACACTTCCCGCCCTTAAAATAACACCAAATGATCACACAATGCCGCAGACAAAATTAGCGTAAGGGGTTGTAAACGATTAAAGTGTGCAATAACACATGTTGAAGGGTTTGTTGGTGACAAATGAAAAAAGCCGTGTCATTTGAGCATCACTGGCGCTCCGTGCGTGCGTCTGGGACAACTTCCGTCTCTCACGGAAGGCTAGACCGAGTTGTGTCAAGCAATGGGGCCCAAGATTCTGTACGCAGATGTTTGTAGTTAATGGTTAGTACCACATCGTCAGTACCCTTATTGTTACCCCTCTGACTTGATACAATGGGGATGGATTATTATTGTACTCATCCCCCACTACAATACACCTGTTTCGAGATTCTTATTTTCATCTAATACGTCATGGATGTCTCTAAAGTATACGGAAATCTCTCCACAGCTCATTCAGTAATTAAAATTAAAAAATAGGTTCTTTCAATCAAAGCTTCGAAACAGCCAATCCTAGGTCGTGTATTTGGCGGAATGTATTGCTAATGTTTTTGTCAATTTAAAAACAAATCATTTTTTACAGAAAACCTGGCAACATATGTTTCGCAAAATAATTTCGATCTGAAAACTTTAAAACTGTAGCATACCTCAACTAAAACATACTTTAATATTATCTTCTATATTTTTCGAGAAAGCCGAGGGAAAGCTAAACAATTAGGCATTTGAATTTTACTTTTATAGTAAAATTTCTGCTTTATGAGTGCTTTCGTTAATTTTAAAATTAATATATTTAGCTGTGAGATAACTGATGTAACCTCAGTAGGCAAAATGAAAGAACAAAATTTGCCATCTTTTTGGAAATCCGCAAATATATTGATTAAATTTCTTCTATTAGTTCAAACACCCCTTATATATTCTTGTTCAGATATTCAGTCGTTACACAAATACTTTTTATTCACCCACTCAAGTTCAAATACATTTTTTCTAGCAGTGGGTAACAATTAATGGTAATATAGATTTTTCAAATATAAATTCATTAATTACATTTAACGAATTAATTTTAGTTTTATTTGGGAGAAACATTTCACAAAAGGGGCAAGGTATGCATTGTAGTTATTTCGTTCCATTTGGCTTAAAATAACTGATAACATATGATTTCATAAAACAGCTGATTTTATGTTATAGGTTATATAGTAGAACAGCTGTTTTAACGCATAGATTGTGTTATTTCATTTATATTATACAATAAACTGTAATTATTTAATAAGAAGTGACTTCAATAAAAATTTTCTTTGATGACCTAAATTGACTTTAAAAAAATTTTGTTTATAATATTTTTACAAATAGCTCTTTTAAGATACAAAAATAAATAAAACTTGTGAGATTCTGTATAAATATTTAAATTCGTCTTCCATTTAAAATAGAACATAGACTAATTAATGGTTAATAATAAATACACAAAAACCTCTTAACCACAAACTTTCTTTATTTTACCCTTATGTACATTTCAGTTATAAAGTAACCATCCTCAGAGGGATAACATACAAAGACTCTTATGTCTTACTTACAGTCTTTGTATGTTATCCCTCTGAGGATGGTTACTTTGTAACTGAAATGTACATAACGGTAAAATAAATAAAGTTTGTGGTTAAGAGGTTTTTGTGTATTTATTAATAAATTCAACCACAGTATATTCCTAATAAATAGTAATTAATGGTTAATAAAACTATTACTGCAATTGATTAATTGTTAATAACTTAATTATAATTTATAACCAATTACTCCCATAAGAAAGCAAAGCGACTGGTCAACTACGTAACTTAAATTCCACAGAAACGAACATTAAGTCACAAAAATAACTCAGTAATTACTTCAAAGTTGGTAAAATCGGCTTCTGTTCCATTTAATCCATTTCGAACGTCACGAGTGTTTGTAACCGTTCCTCAGACACGTATTTGCGATTCCACAGTTCTTTTTGAGTATTATCTGATTTCAATGAAGAAATTACTTTTTCCAACCGACTAAAAACAATTATAGAAGGCTGTGTGACTATTTGAATGCTCCAGGGCAGAAGTGTTTCTTTAATATTCAATTAATTTATCGTTTAGAACAAAAAATAAAGCATTTAAGAAGGAATTACTGGTCAGCCGCATAACATGAATGCAAAATGCAGTCGAGTTGAGGGACAGAGCGTTACGCCACGGCCACCTGCATTTCGGACGTCTGAAATTGAGCATAATATCCGATCGTATGACATTGCAAAGCGTGAAGGCAGTTAATAAGGCGGCAAAGCTGAAACAAAGACGGAGGCGGGCCGGACTGACCACCGACACAACACCACGTGCACCCCTCCCTCATCACTCTCACTCCGCAGTCTTGCTAATTACAATATAGGCTACTTTATTATAAGGGTAAACACAAGTTTTCTTCTTATTTTATTATTTCTAAATAGCCTAGTCCTAAAAATTACTCAAAGACTACATAAATTCCAGATTATAAAAACTTGGAGCAACAGTGGTGTGAGATTTTATTTGAAATACATAAAATCCCTTAACCACATACACCTTTATTTAAACCCCTATGTACGACCCCCTCTTACATTTCGATTGCAAACAAAACATCTTGAATGGAAACTATTACAATAACTGTCGAAATGTATCCTACATAAGAGTTTAAAAAGTGTTTATGGTTGAGGTTTTATTTATTTTTAATAAAATAATCCGGTTGATGTAATAAGTCTTATTAACACTTCTGGTTGACTATCGGCAAGATTCAAAATTCAATCATATTTAATGGTTTAAAACGAAGATCGATTCTAATTCGAAATACTCTTTAGGAATTTAATTTCTTATGAACTTCCAACATAAGTTATTATACATAAATTTACTATTTAAAATAACTTTCAATTGTAAAATATTTTCAAAATCACTGAGCATAGATTTCAAAATCACTCAACATAGATTTCAAAATCACTAAGCATAGATTAACAAAATCACTGAGCATAGATTTCAAAATCACTCAGCATAGATTTCAAAATCACTTAGCATAGATTTCAAAATCACTCAGCATAGATTTCAAAATCACTCAGCATAGATTTCAAAATTACTAAGCATAGATTCAAAATCACTAAGCATAGATTTCAAAATCACTCAGCATAGATTCAAAATCACTAAGCATAGATTCAAAATTACTTAGCATAGATTTCAAAATCACTTAGCATAGATTGATCATAATTTTCTTTTTAGTAACAATCATCTAATAATGTAACAATCATTCGAATTAATGTGAGATCAGTTTTTAAAATTTTATTTTCAATTTAATTTAAACAATTTAGCAGAAGCTCCCGAATTGGGATCGAAACGGCTAGAAATGATTTCAAAATATAAATTTAAGACGTTCCAAGCGTTTAGCGTGTCTACAATTCTCCTAATCAGTCACTTAGACTAATCGATTGTTAATTTTCAAGGTAACATTGTAAAGCGTTATTATTCATTGTATTTTCAATGGCGAGAACAATGAAATCGAACCGGTTGGTTTTTATTGCGCTTGTAAGTTACACTAAACTTACAATGAGGCCGGTCTCTATATAGAACCTTCTCGGACAATGTGTAGGCTTCTACAAACTTTATAAGGTCCAGTAGGTTTCACTTGATTTTTTTTGTAAAAAAAAAAACTCTTACCAGACGAATTTAAATCTAATGATTAAACAAATTATTAACTCCAGAATTCCATTTGGATCTAGACTGACAATGCAACGTGTCAGACAGTCCATTAAATCGGACACATGAATGGTGTCCAACATAAAACTTATTGTCCGACTGACTTTTAATGTGGAATATAATTTTGTTATTTTAGTTACAAATAGTTCCTTTTCCAATCCCTTTTATTAGTACACACTCTCCTTATATATATTTTGTTCAAATTTTCAATCGTTACTCAAATACTTTTTATTCATCAATTCAAGTTTAAATATATTTTTTTAAACTTATAGTGGACGACACTTGATGTTAATCAAGTTTTTTCAAATATTAATTCGTAAATTAAATTTAATGAGTTAATTTTAGTTTTGTACGAGAGAAAAACTTTTCACAAAAGGGGCAAAGTATGCAATATAGTTATTTCGTCCCATTTATCTTAAAAAAGTGATAACATATGATTTCATAAAACAGCTGTTTTTATGTTATAGGTTATGTGGTAGAACAGCTGTTTTAACGCATATGTTGTATTACTTTATTTATATTAATAGTAATTATTTAATAAAAAGTAAAATAAAATTTGTCTTTGTTGAACTAAATAGTAATTGACTTTAAAATATTTTTGTTTACATTACTTGTTACACTAAGAAGAAATTCTGTATTAATTTGCAGAACTGTTATAAGAATATGTCTAATAAAAGCGTTAAGTATTATTCACAGATGCACGACATCTACCATCGTAAAGAGTTTTGTGGGCCAAGTTACACAGTGGTGAGCCATCGGGTCATTTTAGATCCGCAAACATGCCTAACAGTAGGGCCTGCACTGGGCCAAGTAACTGCGGAGACAAACGATAGTGTAGCAAGTTGAGCGTGAGATCAGTCAGTGAGTAATGTTTCTGCAGACCACCCACTCGCCGCCCGATAAAGGGACAAACGGGCCGCCGTTTTGGGGCGGAACGCTTTCTGCCGCTGTCCTCTGAGGCCACTTGTCAACAGCCACCCCTTCTACAGTTTGCTTATGTTGGTTAAAGAGTTACGAACAAAATTTTACGTTATTCTAAAGAACATTTTTCTTAAAAAACAAGCAAAATTGATCATATTTTAAGGTTTAAAAAAACAGTGTCCTTGTAACTTTTTATTAAATAGTTACAATTAATATAAAGTTACACTATCCATGAGTAGAAACAGCTGTTCTATCATATAACATAAAATCAGCTGTTGTATGAAATCATATGTTTCACTTATTTTAACGAAATAACTATATTCCATACTTTGAGCCTTTTGCGAAAAGTGTTTCTCCCATACAAAACTAAATTCACTTAGTAAAATTTAGTTAATGAGTTAATAAATGAAAAAAACTATATTAACATCAAGTCTCATCCACTACATGTTTCAAAAAATCTGTTTAAACTTCAATGGATGAATAAAAGGTATGCTATTTTATTAACGACTGAAAATTTTAACAATATATATATATATATATATATATATATATATATATATATATATATATTCGTATATATATATATATATATATATATATATATATATATATATATATATATATATATATATATATATATAAGGAGGGTGTGAACTAAGAGAAGGAATTGGGAAAAGACCTTTGAAATGCAAGTAGCAAATTTTAAAACCTATTTCTATGCAGAAACCTTGAGGTAAATAAGATCGAATGCAACTCAATAACTAAGTTTTCTTGCTAGGTATCCAGTGACCTAGGTTTTTATTTATAAATTAAATATTAATTATTATTTGCACTTGATTTAATTTTAATTAAATTTAGCTAATAAGGTTACTTCTCACTGCATATGCGTTTAACATAACCTACATTTTAAAAGTTTTCTAATTCCTTAAATATTTTCACATTTAGTTGGAGTGTAATCACCTTTGATTACGTACTTCAGGCTAATACTACGTTGGCCTATATTTGTGCACCTAGCCTTTACATTCAACCGTTATTAAAGCGTATAGAACACTTACTTCGGGCAGACTTGTAACGCACATGCGCAATTACTAAATAATTATCCCCAGCTTCCGTATCTCTACATCTTCTTATTTACACTCACAAGATAGATTAAGATTAAACTCACCATTACTCATTGTAAGATTACACTCACTAGTACTTAAAATTAAACCCTTATGTACATTTCGATGATCATGTCATCATCTTCAGAGGGTCTTATTACAAAATTACAATCTAGCAAACAGGAAGTTACAAAGTAGAGTGACTCATCTAGTTTGTACTTCTTGTTTGCTAGATTGTAATTTTGTAATAAAACCCTCTGATGATGATGACATGTTCATCGAAATGTACATAAGGGTTTAATCTTAAAATAATCTTGATTATTTTTGTGGTATTGGGGTTCTTTCCAATATTTTTATTGTAATATATTGTGCCACTGTGCTCTTGATATTGTATATCAAACTCGTAGATAATACAGTTTTGTTTAATTTGAAAATGTTTTCGATCAATAAAACTATCTCAAATCGGAGGCTTCTCCTTCGTATTGATGCACTTAAACATATTAAAGTACGTAAATAAGTTATGTTTACGGCACGTTTCCAAAACCTCCAGCCATTGCTTGGTGTTTAAACATTTTAGTAGGCCTACATTGGACTTCACATTTTAGACTTATCCTCTACAGATATAGTTTAGAAACTTGAAAAATCTCGTCACCTAAGTCAAACACATTTCTTGCATTTGAAAATTTTCTTAAATACTAACATTTTAAAAATCTATTTTATATTTTACCTAACGGTTAAATAATAATAGTTGCAAATAGTCCAAGGAGTTGGCGATATTTTGTTTTACGTAAGAAACGAATTTGTAAATTTCCAAATGTTCCCATTTTCATTTCGAACTAAAAATAGTCGTGCGGTGCACGAGATTCCACGCAAGTCACAGCACTCGAGGGTCTCTAAACAAGACAGTAGAAGTATTCTAAAAGCGGCCGCTCATTAAACCTGTATCAAGAGTCATTAGACAAAAAGAAAATTAATCAAAAGTGAAGCCAGTTTTAGATTTAAGAAATTCATTTCCGGTGACAAATTAGGGGCAGAGCGGTGCCTTTGCCCCACATGCCTACTTGATTAGACCCCATTCATCCTCTGTTTTTCCTCTGTGAATGATGAACCCGGGAAAGAAAATGGATTGTAGTAAAACGGGGAAGAAAAAAAAACCAACAGGAGATGGCCGATAATATAAATTTTTGTGAAGCTAGTGAACACAATGGGGCCAGTTTTGATTAGTTTTTTAGGTGTGAACAGTAGTCGGTAGCCAATTCCCCGTGTAATTACGTCTCCCATCTCTGTCTAACGCCTCGGGGAATGCTATTGTTGTCTCTCTCACATCCCTACACATCACGTTCTGCCTCTCACACGTCACTTCTCAGGTATTTAAGCCAAGCCAATGATACTGGAGTTTATTGATACCCGAATTCTTATACCAGGGGTAAAAGTATTCCCCGTTCTCCATTATATATCTTATATACAACTGTGCAATCGTTAATAAAATACTTTTTATTCATTCACTCAAGTTCAAATAAATATTTCTTAAACTTATAGTGAATGACAATTGATGTTAATAAAGTTTTTTTCAAATATTAATTCATTAATTAAATTAAATAAATTATTTTATTTTCATATGGGAGAAAACCGTTTTACAAAAGGGACAAGTTATGCAATATAGTTATTTCTATAGCAATTTAGTTATTGGCTTCAAATAAGTGCTAGCACATGATTTCATAAAACAGCTGATTGTATGTTATAGATTATGTGGTAGAACAGCTGTTTTAACGCATAGAGTGTGTTACTTTATTTATATTTATTGTAATTATTTATTAGATAGGAACTAAAACAATTTTTTTACCTTAGTTGGAAATGACCTTAAGATGTTAATATCCTTAGTTGTTTTACAAGTTAAATTATAACTTGTTACAAGGACGCTGTTTTGTTTAAGAACCTGAAAATATCTTCAATTTACCGTGTTTCACAAGAAAAATGTCCTTTTAGAATAAGTCATTTATAATACTTGTTTGTTATATTATTAGATATCCTAATAGATAACCTATGCGTTATATATATATAAGAATAAATATATATAAATATAAATATATATATATATATATATATATATATATATATATATATATATATATGCACAATTAAACGACACTTTCATAAACAAAAATTTTTATTTTATTTTTCATTCATGCATTGAAGCTTTTCGCTGATTTTCAGTATCAGCATTATCCAAAATTTTCAAAGTACCTTATAGCTCTATGAGTACATCTGGACTGATCATCTAACCGTACTATGCTTAAAATATTAGTTATTCTTATCTTATCTCCTTGATTAAACAATCTTCAACAATCTGTATTTATTTTAGTTTTTATTCTTAAGATTTCATTGAATACGATAAAAATAATGCAATAAATTTTCTAGATATCACTATTTCTAAGGAAAATAATAAATTTGATTTTGCAATTTACAAAAATTCTATCCAGACAGATAAATCGATTTTTAACTACTCAAATCATTTATATAATCAAAAAATGGCAAGTTTATATAACTCATTATATAAAATGAATAAAATTGTTATAAATAATACCTATATTATAACAATAATAATTGTTATCAATGATATAAATAAGTTAAAATAATTAAATATTATATACCAATTAGCAACAAAAAATGGATATAAAAAGAAACAATTAATAAATTAAATATTAATATAATTAAAAAATTAGAAAATAATGTTAACAAAAATAACTATACAACTAATACTAAAGAAACTATTTGGTGTACATTTATATTCACCGGATACGAAATTAAACCTATTATAGAATTATTTAAAGACACTAACATTGAACAAGTTTATTATACAAACAATAAAATAAGTAATATAATAAATACAAATATTAAATTAAATAAGTTGGATGTAAGAAGTATTTATAGTACAGAATGCACAATGTGTCAAAAACATTATGTAGGACAAACTAAAAAGTAAATAAAAGAAAGGTATAAAGAACATTTAAAACCTAATATATATAAATCAAATTTAGCAACACATTGTATAGATAATCATGATTTTTTGCAGAGATACATAGTATGAGGTTAATTAAATATGCTCAAAAAGGTTTAAGAATGAATATCATTGAGAATTTAGAAATATATAAAAATAATATTAAACATACACTTATAGAAGAGCAAGTACAAATAAAGTCTAAACATAATACTATTTTTAGCGTAATCAATGAAATCTTAAGAATAAAAGACTAAAATAAATACAGAATATTGAAGATTGTTTAATGAAGGAGATAAGATAAGAATAACTAATATTTTAAGCATAGTACGATTATATGAACAGTCCAGATGTAGTCATACTATAAGTCGTACTATAAGATACTTAAAAAATTTGATAATGCTGATACCTCTAATCAGCGAAAAGCTTCATTGTATGAATAAATAAAAAATTGTGTATATATAAAACAAGAATAAGAAATTCATCCAAGGGTTACAATATATATATATATATATATATATATATATATATATATATATATATATATATATATATATATATACAGCATATAGTATCAGAATATGCTCGAAAATTAAAGTGGACAAGAAAAATACACCAAGTATGATTCTTGTACATTAAAGTGTGAGTGATAAGTGAATCAAATAAAACAGTATTGCAAAAGATAAAAAATTATATATAAGTGTGTGTGTGTGTGTGTGTGTGTGTGTGTGTGTGTGTAAATACAATTATCACACAAGTAATATAGAATTTTTTTTTAAATTCAATCCTGTTTTGGTCGACAACGAAAAATTTTATTCTAGTTACTTTTTATTTTTAATTTCGACTCATATAAAGTAGGCCTATTTATGCGACAGAATCGCAATATTAAGTGGCAAAATATAGTCCAAAGGGAATTTCTTTACAATTTTCTTTTTTGCTCTTTATACAATACATGGAGTTGGACTATGATTTTTGTTTGCTTCTATTTATTCGCTTTGTTTCTTTTCGTTTCTAATTTATGAAGCTGATAGTGGTTTATAACTTCTTATTCTACCCACCTCTTGTAATGCTTCACCTTTGCAAACAACATTTTTCTTATAATTTCATATAGTACTTCTTACGGCAATTTTTAGCCCTAAGAATGTTATCTAAGTGCTAAAAGTGCTGGTTAACAAACTTGTACATCCATAGTTCGAATCCGACCGGGACATCAATTTTTTAAATTTAAATTAATGAACAGATATTTGAAAAAACTGTATTAACATCAATTGTCATCCCTATAGGTTTTAAAAAAATTATTTGAACTTTATTGGATGAATAAAAAGTATTTTAGTAACCATTGAAAACTTGTATAAAATATATATAAGAAGAGCGTGAACTATAGAAGGAATTTAATAAGTTAACAAATAGTTTTTCTAATAAACTAACATAAGCTGTATTTCTTATAATAGTAAAGGTAAAAGGCTATCTATAATATTATTATAGATATTATAGAATATTATCTTAAAGAGTTAAGATAATATTATTCTATGATAGTACTTCTTAAAGAGCAATTTACTTCTGCTTAATTTATAACAATATAAATTAGCAGTAATGTTATACGCAAAAACACTCTGTGTTTAAATTATAAAAACAGTGATTTTCTCTCACGCAAATTTTCCTGTCCTTCTCTTTAAGTCATTTACTTGAACACGCAAACGCACGCTCGCGCACGCACGCGCGTTACAAAACGCTTATTCATTTAGAATCGGGAGATCTATAAGTCTACAAATAAACAATTGAAGAGAAATTGATAAAGCATTACTTGGAACCAACTTGGTTGAACCAATGTGATTTTAACGGAGCGTCGAGCCGCGAACAAACGGGCTTTAAAGTGGCTAATGGCATTGTACCTTATGGACAGTGGATTTGCCACTAAATTGCTGTAACCGCCATTTGCAGATCGATCCCGACCTAGAATTAGATTGGTCCCGAAGGCTACGGTTTAGGACAAAGTACCGTAACACCGCAGGTTTAATCTTTAGAGGACAATGTTGTTATTAAAAACTTGGAAATAGCCTTGAAACATTCAAGCTATTCATGTAAGGAAAACATGGAAATCAGAGTCTTAGAGAAAATTTTAGAAAAAAGTGTTTGTAGGCCTTCAACTGGAATCCAAATGCTTGTATTTAATTCCTTGAAACTTTAAAATTAATTGTTTTATGGCAAACTAAGGAGGGGCTACGTCGAAGGGTCGCCTATTGTTTTCTCACATTGTTCTTACAAAACCTTTCCATTCCTAAATATATTGAGGAATTTCAACCATGATGGCCCTTTAGGGACATTTTGCAATACAATTAGCGTATTTAGGACGTTTTCGCTCTACGCAGGGCTTGAGTCCATTTCTAATGTATAATGCAGGCGACGAGACATAAATAATACAAAGTAGAAGCGTCTAGAGCAGAGATTCTCAAACTGTGGTACGCGTACCCCTTGGGAGGTCGCGGAGCAGGTAATGAAAAATTCAAGCAATTTTATTTCTTTCTGTTTCCAGCTACGATGTGATCGGACGAAATATTTCAGTGCTACGTTGTTAGATGTTTGGTTGGTCGTTGTCGGAGTACCAAGAACTTTCAAAGACTGCTGTAAAGCTTCTAATTTGGCTTTCTAATACATACGTATGTGGAAGAGGGTTTCCGAGCTTAACATATCTAAAACGTAAGCACAGAAACAAGCTTAATGATGGGGACGATTTAAAGTTGTACTTAGCAAAACTTGAGCCGAACGTTGAGGAACTGTGTACCAAGAAGCAAACTTATCCTTCCCAATGATTTTGTGTAATGCGTTTCTATATATTTTCAAATATATTTTGTTTTTGATGTATAAAGTTTTTTTAACTTATCCCCCCCCCCCCGACAACAAGGAGGTACGATTTTATTTTTTACTAAAGGGTCTTTGATAAAGATTGAGAACCTCTGGTCTAGAGGATGGATTATATTCCCAGAAGCAGTTGTAACAACATAACAAAATTATCTTTCATGATATATTATCGTTTAAAGGTACACTAAAAGTTTATTGTTTCAACTCTTATCGCCTGCATTATGCAGTAGAAATGCACACAAGTCCTGCGTAAAAGTAAGAGTCCGGAGTGGGACAATTTTATTTTAAAATGTCGATTAAGCAATTTAAAGGATCCATGATGATTCGGGTTTCAGGGAAATATTTATGAAAGGCGGTGGTGCAATAGTTGTGTAGGAGTAATGGGAAAAAAATATGACCTTTCGGCAGTCTAGAACAGTTCAGTCACGATGTCACCCTTAGGCATCTAAAACCCAATAGATTAAGCCCGCTCATGAAAGAGACTGTTAGTATGGTAATAATACAGGATACATACCGGTAATTTATTTACAAAACTTTTAGTAACTTAAATAGCCAATAACTTCATGCCTTCCGCGTTGATTGCTATAAAGCACAAACTGTGCACTCCCCAGAAAAATACGGAAAGTCTCTACAGAGAACATTAACAATAACTTACTTGAGTAAGTAGATAATAAAACAAGTAATATAGACAAACATGTTTTAAAGTCAATTACTACTTAGTTCAACAAAGAAACATTTTTTTAGTTACTTTTTATTAAATAATTACAATAATATAAATAAAGTAACATAATCTATGCGTTAAAAAAGCTGTTCTACTATATAACATAAAATCGGTTGCTTTATGAATAATATGTTATCACTTACTTTAAGCCATAGAGAACAAACTTACTGTATTGCATACCTTGCCCCTTTTGTGAAAAGTTTTTCTCTCATATGAAACTAAAATTATTTCATTAAATTCAGTTATTGAATTAATATTTGAAAAAACTGTATTGACATCAAGTGGCATCTACAAGTTTAAAAAAAATGTATTTGAACTTGAGTGGATGAATAAAAAGTATTTGTTTAACGATAGAAAATTTGAACAAGATATATAGTGAAAGGGGAGTGTGAGCTAATAGAAGAAACTGTAATAGCGTATTACAACAAGAACTGACGATGAACAACAAAATAACGACTTACAATCCTTATTCAGTGATAAAACGTCTGTAACTGACATAAATCCTACAATTTCTCCCTCTACATTTAGACATTTCAGAGCATACCTTCTAGACTCCGTGATAAATACAATACATTCACTCCAAGGAATATGGGCTGACATGTTAGTTAGCGTGACGAAAATCGTTTATGAGGTTAAAATTGTATTAAAATTTTTAATTTGTAAAATAATACTTAGAAGTTTTTATAATAATAACTTCAATTTAAGGTTTAGTGATTTAATTATTTTAATAATAATAATTTAACAATAAAGGACCACATCTCAACACACTAGAACAATATGAAATTTACAGACACACAAAGTACACATTAAACTAACAAATCACACATACTCTTTGATACTATCGAAAACCTGCCTTTAAAACCGTCACCGCTTGACCCAACATCTCCAAGCAGAAGACACTGATGAAGATCGGCACATAGCAATCGAAAACGTTCTGTCTCAGTAAGTTTTAACAAATTTACAAAATTTAAAGTTCGGATAGTCATAAACTATTGTTTAAGTGATTAAACAATTTTAAGTTTGATAGTATCTTGAAAAAAGCCTACCTACGAAGTAAAATAAAAAAAAAAAAAAAAAAAAAAAAAAAAAAATATATATATATATATATATATATATATATATATATATATGCTGATACGTATTCCTTCACGGATGGAAAAATATGATGAATAGTTATTATCTAGAGTACATCCGTTCATTCAGCAGTCCATAAATTCGCAGTTCCGACGTTTCGCTAGAATCTCATCCAGCATTGACGAGGTGAACCCAACAACAGTAGAACGTCGGAACTGCGAATTTATGGACTGCAGAATGAACGGATGTACTCCAGATAATAACTATTCATCATATATATATATATATATATATATATATATATATATATATATATATATATATATACACTCGTGATAACAAGCAAATAAGTTACTTATTTGTTAAGCATATGGTGAGTAAAAGGTAAATTATAAGCTCATATACAGGAACATTTTATAGTTGTGTAGTGGCCGTCTTACTCAAGTTATATTTGCCTTATATTGCACGATTACTTGTGACGGTTATTTGTTTAAACTTGCAAAAATTTTAAAAATAAGTTTTTGCTGCCCTGACCTTGTTTCTGGACGAAATAGCTTCTGTTGTTACAACGTAAATAGAGATGATGTTACTTTGTAGTTACATTGTCCATTGCGCCACTATCAGCGCTGTTAGTATGTGTTAGCTGCGAGATTTACCCAAATATTCTAGCAACCGTTTATATTCATACTTTAAAGAATGATCCGTTCATAATTTTAATTTCTGCAAAGCAAATTAATTTTTTTTACAGAGCTTGCGCAGAGTTTTATTAAATATACTACGCTGAAAGATTTATTAATTTAAAAATTACATAAATTACAATGTTTTAACTGTATTTAAGTTCACACTCACAAGATTATTCGTTATACGATAAAAATATGTTGATTGTAAGTCAAGAGTCATTTCTTAAAGAACGGGCAACGTTTCGCCGGCTAGCTCGCCATCTTCATCAGGCCTACAGTGCGACCATATGACAAAATTAATAGAAGATGGTTTACAATTATTTTATTGTTGCAGTATTAATTTATTTAATCTTGTCTTACATGTGTGTTGTAGGCCTGATATGTCATGTGGGATGAGAGGGGTATAAGCTACTACAGAGGAAAGTATGGGGAGACGAGGGAGCTCGTGGTAGCAAACGTTTAGAAGGGTATGAACACTACTAAGCAGTACATAAGTTAATATCCACTATGTTTCCTCCCGGAATGTTTAGTAACTTGAAGAAGACGAAATACAAGCAACTTTTAAATTTAAAGTAGGTAGTTTGAAACAGGTTTTAACATTAGACTTGTGTTTTAAATTTCTTCCCCCAAAGGGTTGTTTTAAAAGGATTAGTTTCTTATTTATGTAAATATGTTTATTTATATTGAACATTTTGCTTGTCTGCCATACCTAGCTTTATCAAATTACCATTAGCTTACTGGTTTCTGAGGTCTTTTCCATCTGTCAGAGCTTTGAATGCACTCAGGATAGGATGTGACAAATGGAAAACCTCCGAAACTTTCTAGTGGAAAATTAATGTACCTAGGTGCAGCAGATGAGCAACACACTCAATATAGGAAACCTAGCGGTAATTTAAGTAAAACAATTTCTTTGGGAATATTACGAATACATTTTCTGAATTAACTGTCAAAATTTGTATTCCAAATATTTTTGAAAATGACCTTTTACGTTGACGAGTAATATGAATCTTTAAGAAAATTAATTGTATAATTATAAATTTGACATAATTATAAGTTTGATATAGAATAATTATAAGTTTAATTGTCATATTGTAAAACTGTAAGCTGTAACCTATAAGAAGTTTTATTTGTCGACATGTAACAAAAAAACCTGTATTAAATTTTGTACCACCCTGTACGCAGCCTAACCTGTGGGAATTGGTGTCCAGCACCTGAACATAACAATAGACGACATGAATAGAGCCCAAGTAATAAAAGGTGAGAAAATTATTTGATACCGAGAGACGATCGCTAGTAAGTAAGGTGAAGGAGAGAGAAGGGGGGAGACAGAGAGAATACCACAAAGAAAGAAACATTACACATCACACAATAGGGACTTTGTTATTCTATAAAAAATAAAACAAGCGAAATCTGGAGCGGCCGGAGAGAAGCCTGGCGTGGGAACCTGCAACTAGTGGAGAAGATGGCGGCGGCTGCTGGACGTTTGAAATTACTCAGCGAATTTCGCTTTTCGGATGAAAAACTCATCCAACGTATTTCAAGGCGGGTGATGGTATTTCAAAATGAGAAGAAGATCCTCGTACCTCGTAGACATTTTCCCACAAATGGTATCAAATTCGATTGACTGGATGTACGTGCTCCAATGCGAGTACGTGGAGATTCCTGGGCAGCTTAGTCCTCGATAGATCGATCCTGCCTTGTCAAAACTGTTTGTAAGATAAACACTGAAAGTACATTCCATTCTGAAGAAACTCATCGATATTAACAATCTGTAAATTATGATAATTGAAATTAAAGTATAGGCCTAATTAATAAGAATATTTTATTCTTATGAACTAAATTTAATTTATATTAAAATATCGAAATCTTGTTGCTGTTCATGACGAGCTGGTTGTAAATTACTTATTACACTTTTGTATTACCAGACTTTTTGTTAACTAAAGTTGGAGGCTGAAGAAGTCGTAAGACGAAAACGTTTCCTCCAAGTGTATGTTGACAATTTAACAACTTTAGTTAACAAAAAGTCTGGTCGCAAGTAATAGCAAAAGTGTAATACGTTATATTAAAATATTCTTAAAAACCTTTTTCCACATTCACGAAAATCAAATATATAGTAACGTTCAAACAATATTTTAAAAATAATTTTGTAAACATTTTGTAGGCCTATGCATGTTTATAGTTTGTTAGTTTTCTAAATTGTTAGGAGTTGTAATTAAACAATGTCAAGGAAACAAATATATTGAAATATGCTCATGTTTGCAAATATTTAACAAACTAACGCTACTTGTTTGCTCCTCTTTTTCTTTATTTTACCCGACTAACATCTATTGTCTCACACTCTCCTTATGTATATCTTGTTTAAATTTTCAATCGTTAATAAAATACTTTTGTACATCCAATCAATTTCAAATACATTTCTTTAAATATGTAATGGATGACAATTGGTGTTAGGCTAATACAGATGTTTTAAATATTAATTCATTAATTAAATTTAATTAATTAATTTTAGTTTCATGTGGGAGAAAAACGGGAGAAAGGTATGAAGTATAGTTATTTCCTTCCATTTGGCTTAAAATAAGTGATAACATATGATTTCATAAAACAGCTGGTTTTGTGTTATAGGTTATGTGGTAGAACAGCTGTTTTAACACATAGGTTATGTTGGTTTATTTATATTAAATGTAATTATTTCTTTAAGACTTGAAAACATTTTTCCTTTACATTACTTGTAATTACGCTGGTTTTTTGTATCAAATTCTTTAATATATTCAGTTAAAAATTTAACTTTAATTTTTATTAAATAAACTATTTATTTTCGTTACAAATAATAGGCCTACTAAAGTCCGACCTTATTAAGTAAGAAACACAGGGGTTTTAAATTCTTGTAGCCCACTTGTAAGCACGTTTAATAAACAGGGACGGTTGTAAGGTAACGTTAGCCTATTGCTACATCTTAGACGATTCTAACACATTAGAGATATTATTATTTAAGACTCAATGCCCGACATTTCAAGACGAACCTGGAATGCACACACTCGGTTCCACGTAGTCTTACTTTGTGAACGCCTTTTAAAGATGTATTATAAGAGAATAGGAGAAACGTATTTTCACGTCCATTATTTAGCTTAAAAATATCACCAGACTTCAAAATTATTATTTGATATTAATAAAGTTAATAATTCTATAGTGGTTTTTCCAGTAGTTCTAATTCGAAATTACATTAAAACCTCTGTAATCCGTCGCGTTTGGAAATTAGGGGTGACGAATTCGAGAAAAAAACGAATTACGGAAACCATGAAATTAACATGTAATTATGGGTAAACAAAGCACATAAATGCGTAAATAGATATGTAATGTAATAAATGTTGTACTTAGACATGATTAAACAACACTTTCACACAACGCTATAAAACCACTAGTAACCTGCAGTAGGCCTACGTTACTGTATTCTCATAAAAGACATGAAAAAACCTTTTACAGTATCTTGTAAGAACAATAACACTAACAAGAAAAAATCAGGTGTGTTAATTCTATTTATGTTTTAATTTTGAATAAAGACTGTTATTTTTATTGTACTAAAGAATTATATCTTTTTGTACTGCAAGATGTTGAATTTCTCTTAATTCTATCCATTTCATCAATACTATTTCCTTTTGTCTTTCATACCACCCAATGCATTTCCTTACGATTTCGACTACTTCCCTATAAGTCACTTTATTTTCCGAGCAAATGTATCAGGGATTTTCTCAGTGATCGAACGACTCATGTCTGGTATCGGTTTAATCTGATGTCGGCTATACTACGTGACACTGCAGATGATGTTTGTTAAAACTGTGACGAATTACAGAGTGACGAATTAGAGATGTTCTACTGTACCATCTAGTTAGCTAGCGGGGACATATTGTGTTCTCTGGCTGTGGAATCAGAGGGCTCTAGAAGCAGTAGGCTCTACCCAGGTCGTTGTAGGCTACATTGTGAGGCACGTTTCAGAGGTTCTACTGTACCATCTAGTTAGCTAGCGGGGACATATTGTGTTCTATGGGTGTGGAATCAGAGGGCTCTAGAAGCAGTAGGCACTACCCAGGTCGTTGTAGGCTACATTGTGAGGCACGTTTCAGAGGTTCTACTGTCCCATCTAGTTAGCTAGCGGAAACATAATGTGTTCTCCGGCTGTGGAACCTAAGGGCTCTAGAAGCAGTAGGCTCTAACCAGGTCGTTGTAGGCTACATTGTGAGGCACGTTTCAGATGTTCTACTGTCTCATCTAGTTAGCTAGCGGAAACATAATGTGTTCTCCGGCTGTGGAACCTAAGGGCTCTAGAAGCAGTAGGCTCTAACCAGGTCGTTGTAGGCTACATTGTGAGGCACGTTTCAGATGTTCTACTGTCTCATCTAGTTAGCTAGCGGAAACATAATGTGTTCTCCGGCTGTGGAACCTAAGGGCTCTAGAAGCAGTAGGCTCTAACCAGGTCGTTGTAGGCTACATTGTGAGGCACGTTTCAGATGTTCTACTGTCTCATCTAGTTAGCTAGCGGGGACATATTGTGTTCTCCGGCTGTGGAACCTAAGGGCTCTAGAAGCAGTAGGCTCTAACCAGGTCGTTGTAGGCTACATTGTGAGGCACGTTTCAGATGTTCTACTGTCTCATCTAGTTAGCTAGCGGAAACATAATGTGTTCTCCGGCTGTGGAACCTAAGGGCTCTAGAAGCAGTAGGCTCTAACCAGGTCGTTGTAGGCTACATTGTGAGGCACGTTTCAGATGTTCTACTGTCTCATCTAGTTAGCTAGCGGAAACATAATGTGTTCTCCGGCTGTGGAACCTAAGGGCTCTAGAAGCAGTAGGCTCTAACCAGGTCGTTGTAGGCTACATTGTGAGGCACGTTTCAGATGTTCTACTGTCTCATCTAGTTAGCTAGCGGAAACATAATGTGTTCTCCGGCTGTGGAACCTAAGGGCTCTAGAAGCAGTAGGCTCTACCCAGGTCGTAGTAGGCTACATTGTGAGGCACGTTACAGAGGTTCTACTGTCTCATTTAGTTAGCTAGCGGAAACATAATGTGTTCTCCGGCTGTGGAACCTAAGGGCTCTAGAAGCAGTAGGCTCTAACCAGGTCGTTGTAGGCTACATTGTGAGGCACGTTACAGAGGTTCTACTGTCTCATCTAGTTAGCTAGCGGAAACATAATGTGTTCTCCGGCTGTGGAACCTAAGGGCTCTAGAAGCAGTAGGCTCTAACCAGGTCGTTGTAGGCTACATTGTGAGGCACGTTACAGAGGTTCTACTGTCTCATCTAGTTAGCTAGCGGGGACATATTGTGTTCTCTGGCTGTAGAATCAGAGGGCTCTAGAAGCTGTAGGCTCCAACCAAGTCGTTGTAGGATACATTGTGAGACACGTTTCAGAAGTTCTACTGTCCCATCTAGTTAGCTATCGGGGACATAATGCGTTCTATGGCTGTGGAATCAGAGAGCTGTAGGCTCTACCCAGGTCGTTGTAGGCTACATTGTGAGGCACGTTTCAGAGGTTCTACTGTCCCATCTAGTTAGCTAGCGGGGACATATTGTGTTCTATGGCTGTGGAATCAGAGAGCTGTAGAAGCAGTAGGCTCTACCCAGGTCGTTGTAGGCTACATTGTGAGGCACGTTTCAGAGTTTCTACTATACCATCTAGTTAGCTAGCGGGGACATATTGTGTTCTCTGGTTGTGAAACCAGAGGGCGCTAGAAGCTGTAGGATCCATCCAGGTCGTTGTAGGCTACATTGTGAGGCGCGTTTCAGAGATTCTACTATACCATCTAGTTAGCTAGCGGGGACATATTGTGTTCTATGGCTGTGGAATCAGAGAGCTGTAGAAGCAGTAGGCTCTACCCAGGTCGTTGTAGGCTACATTGTGAGGCACGTTTCAGAGGTTCTACTATCCCATCTAGTTAGCTAGCGGGGACATATTGTGTTCTCTGGATGTGGAACCAGAGGGCGCTAGAAGCTGTAGGATCCATCCAGGTCGTTGTAGGCTACATTGTGAGGCGCGTTTCAGAGATTCTACTATACCATCTAGTTAGCTAGCGGGGACATATTGTGTTCTATGGCTGTGGAATCAGAGAGCTGTAGAAGCAGTAGGCTCTACCCAGGTCGTTGTAGGCTACATTGTGAGGCACGTTTCAGAGGTTCTACTATCCCATCTAGTTAGCTAGCGGGGACATATTGTGTTCTATGGCTGTGGAATCAGAGAGCTGTAGAAGCAGTAGGCTCTACCCAGGTCGTTGTAGGCTACATTGTGAGGCACGTTTCAGAGGTTCTACTGTCCCATCTAGTTAGCTAGCGGGGACATAATGCGTTCTATGGCTGTGGAATCAGAGGGCTGTAGAAGCTGTAGGCTCTACCCAGGTCGTTGTAGGCTACATTTTGAGGCGCGTTTCAGAGGTTCTACTGTCCCATCTAGTTAGCTAGCGGGGACATATTGTGTTCTATGGCTGTGGAATCAGAGAGCTGTAGAAGCAGTAGGCTCTACCCAGGTCGTTGTAGGCTACATTGTGAGGCGCGTTTCAGAGATTCTACTGTCCCATCAAGTTAGCTAGCGGGGACATATTATGTTCTCTGGATGTGGAAGCAAAGGGCGCTAGAAGCTTTAGGCTCCATCCAAGTCGTTGCAGGCTACATTGTGAGGCACGTTTCAAAGGTTCTACTGTCCCGTCAAGTTAGCTAGCGGGGACATATTATGTTCTCTGGATGTGGAAGCAAAGGGCGCTAGAAGCTTTAGGCTCCATCCAAGTCGTTGCAGGCTACATTGTGAGGCGCGTTTCAGAGATTCTACTGTCCCATCAAGTTAGCTAGCGGGGACATATTGTGTTTTCTGGCTGTGGAACCAGATGGCGCTAGAAGCTGTAGGGTCCATCCAGGTCGTTGTAAGCTACTTTGTGAGACGCGTTTCAGAGGTTCTACTATCCCATCTAGTTAGCTAACGGGGACATATTGTGTTCTTTAGCTGTGGAACCAGAGTTGCTAGAACTGTAGGCTCCATCCTGGGCGTTGTATGCTACATTGTGAGACGCGTTTCAGAGGTTCTACTATCCCATCTAGTTAGCTAGCGGGGACATATTGTGTTCTTTGGCTGTGGAACCAGAGGTGCTAGAAGCTTTTGGCTCTATCCAAGTCGTTGTAGGCTACATTGTGAGGCACGTTTCAGAGGTTCTACTGTACCATCTAGTTAGCTAGCGGGAACATATCGTGTTCTTTGGATGTGGAACCAGAGGGCTCTAGAAGCAATAGGCACTACACAGGTCGTTGTAGGCTACATTGTGAGGCACGTTTCAGAGGTTCTACTGTACCATCTAGTTAGCTAGCGGGGACATATTGTGTTCTATGGGTGTGGAATCAGAGGGCTCTAAAAGCAGTAGGCACTACCCAGGTCGTTGTAGGCTACATTGTGAGGCACGTTTCAGAGGTTCTACTGTCCCATCTAGTTAGCTAGCGGGGACATATTGTGTTCTATGGGTGTGGAATCAGAGGGCTCTAAAAGCAGTAGGCACTACCCAGGTCGTTGTAGGCTACATTGTGAGGCACGTTTCAGAGGTTCTACTATCCCATCTAGTTAGCTAGCGGGGACATATTGTGTTCTCTGGATGTGGAATCAGAGAGCGCTAGAGGCTGTAGGCTCCATCCAAGTCGTTGCAAGCTACATTGTGAGGCGCGTTTCGGAGATTTTACTGTCCCATCTAGTTAGCTAGCGCGGACATATTGTGTTCTCTGGATGTGGAACCAGAGGGCGCTAGAAGCTTTAGGCTCCATCCAGGTCGTTGTAGGCTACATTGTGAGGCACGTTTCAGAGGTTCTACTATCCCATCTAGTTAGCTAGCGGGGACATATTGTGTTCTCTGGATGTGGAACCAGAGGGCGCTAGAAGCTTTAGGCTCCATCCAGGTCGTTGTAGGCTACATTGTGAGGCACGTTTCAGAGGTTCTACTATCCCATCTAGTTAGCTAGGGGGGACATATTGTGTTCTCTGGATGTGGAACCAGAGGGCGCTAGAAGCTTTAGGCTCCATCCAGGTCGTTGTAGGCTACATTGTGAGGCACGTTTCAGAGGTTCTACTATCCCATCTAGTTAGCTAGCGGGGACATATTGTGTTCTCTGGATGTGGAACCAGAGGGCGCTAGAAGCTTTAGGCTCCATCCAGGTCGTTGTAGGCTACATTGTGAGGCACGTTTCAGAGGTTCTACTATCCCATCTAGTTAGCTAGCGGGGACATATTGTGTTCTCTGGATGTGGAACCAGAGGGCGCTAGAAGCTTTAGGCTCCATCCAGGTCGTTGTAGGCTACATTGTGAGGCACGTTTCAGAGGTTCTACTGTCCCATCTAGTTAGCTAGCGGGGACATATTGTGTTCTCTAGATGTGGAAGCAGAGGGCGCTAGAAGCTTTAGGCTCCATACAAGTCGTTGCAGGCTACATTGTGAGGCGCGTTTCAAAGGTTCTACTGTCCCATCTAGTTAGCTATAGGGGACATATTGTGTTCTCTAGATGTGGAAGCAGAGGGCGCTAGAAGCTTTAGGCTCCATACAAGTCGTTGCAGGCTACATTGTGAGGCGCGTTTCAAAGGTTCTACTGTCCCATCTAGTTAGCTATAGGGGACATATTGTGTTCTCTAGATGTGGAAGCAGAGGGCGCTAGAAGCTTTAGGCTCCATACAAGTCGTTGCAGGCTACATTGTGAGGTGCGTTTCAAAGGTTCTACTGTCCCATCTAGTTAGCTAGCGGGGACATATTGTGTTCTCTGGATGTGGAAGCAGAGGGCGCTAGAAGCTTTAGGCTCCATCCAGGTCGTTGTAAGCTACTTTGTGAGGTGCGTTTCAAAGGTTCTACTGTCCCATCTAGTTAGCTAGCGGGGACATATTGTGTTCTCTAGATGTGGAAGCAGAGGGCGCTAGAAGCTTTAGGCTCCATCCAGGTCGTTGTAAGCTACTTTGTGAGGTGCGTTTCAAAGGTTCTACTGTCCCATCTAGTTAGCTAGCGGGGACATATTGTGTTCTCTGGATGTGGAAGCAGAGGGCGCTAGAAGCTTTAGGCTCCATCCAGGTCGTTGTAAGCTACTTTGTGAGGTGCGTTTCAAAGGTTCTACTGTCCCATCTAGTTAGCTAGCGGGGACATATTGTGTTCTCTAGATGTGGAAGCAGAGGGCTCTAGAAGCAGTAGGCACTACCCAGGTCGTTGTAGGCTACTTTGTGAGGTGCGTTTCAAAGGTTCTACTGTCCCATCTAGTTAGCTATAGGGGACATATTGTGTTCTCTAGATGTGGAAGCAGAGGGCGCTAGAAGCTTTAGGCTCTACCCACGTCGTTGTAGGCTACATTGTGAGGTGCGTTTCAAAGGTTCTACTGTCCCATCTAGTTAGCTAGCGGGGACATATTGTGTTCTCTGGATGTGGAAGCAGAGGGCGCTAGAAGCTTTAGGCTCCATCCAGGTCGTTGTAAGCTACTTTGTGAGGTGCGTTTCAAAGGTTCTACTGTCCCATCTAGTTAGCTAGCGGGGACATATTGTGTTCTCTAGATGTGGAAGCAGAGGGCTCTAGAAGCAGTAGGCACTACCCAGGTCGTTGTAGGCTACTTTGTGAGGTGCGTTTCAAAGGTTCTACTGTCCCATCTAGTTAGCTATAGGGGACATATTGTGTTCTCTAGATGTGGAAGCAGAGGGCGCTAGAAGCTTTAGGCTCTACCCACGTCGTTGTAGGCTACATTGTGAGGTGCGTTTCAAAGGTTCTACTGTCCCATCTAGTTAGCTAGCGGGGACATATTGTGTTCTCTGGATGTGGAAGCAGAGGGCGCTAGAAGCTTTAGGCTCTACCCACGTCGTTGTAGGCTACATTGTGAGGCGCATTTCAGAGGTTCTACTGTCCCATCTAGTTAGCTATAGGGGACATATTGTGTTCTCTGGATGTGGAAGCAGAGGGCGCTAGAAGCTTTAGGCTCCATACAAGTCGTTGCAGGCTACATTGTGAGGCGCGTTTCAAAGGTTCTACTGTCCCATCTAGTTAGCTATAGGGGACATATTGTGTTCTCTAGATGTGGAAGCAGAGGGCGCTAGAAGCTTTAGGCTCCATACAAGTCGTTGCAGGCTACATTGTGAGGTGCGTTTCAAAGGTTCTACTGTCCCATCTAGTTAGCTATAGGGGACATATTGTGTTCTCTGGATGTGGAAGCAGAGGGCGCTAGAAGCTTTAGGCTCCATACAAGTCGTTGCAGGCTACATTGTGAGGTGCGTTTCAAAGGTTCTACTGTCCCATCTAGTTAGCTAGCGGGGACATATTGTGTTCTCTGGATGTGGAACCAGAGGGCGCTAGAAGCTTTAGGCTCCATCCTGGGCGTTGTAAGCTACTTTGTGAGGTGCGTTTCAAAGGTTCTACTGTCCCATCTAGTTAGCTAGCGGGGACATATTGTGTTCTCTAGATGTGGAAGCAGAGGGCGCTAGAAGCTTTAGGCTCCATACAAGTCGTTGCAGGCTACATTGTGAGGTGCGTTTCAAAGGTTCTACTGTCCCATCTAGTTAGCTATAGGGGACATATTGTGTTCTCTAGATGTGGAAGCAGAGGGCGCTAGAAGCTTTAGGCTCCATACAAGTCGTTGCAGGCTACATTGTGAGGTGCGTTTCAAAGGTTCTACTGTCCCATCTAGTTAGCTATAGGGGACATATTGTGTTCTCTGGATGTGGAAGCAGAGGGCGCTAGAAGCTTTAGGCTCCATACAAGTCGTTGCAGGCTACATTGTGAGGTGCGTTTCAAAGGTTCTACTGTCCCATCTAGTTAGCTATAGGGGACATATTGTGTTCTCTGGATGTGGAAGCAGAGGGCGCTAGAAGCTTTAGGCTCCATACAAGTCGTTGCAGGCTACATTGTGAGGCACGTTTCAGAGGTTCTACTATCCCATCTAGTTAGCTAGCGGGGACATATTGTGTTCTTTGGCTGTGGAACCAGAGGGCTCTAGAATCTGTAGGCTCCATCCAGGTCGTTGCAGGCTACATTGTGAGGTGCGTTTCAGAGGTTCTACTATCCCATCTAGTTAGCTAGCGGGGACATATTGTGTTCTCTGGATGTGGAAGCAGAGGGCGCTAGAAGCTTTAGGCTCCATACAAGTCGTTGCAGGCTACATTGTGAGGTGCGTTTCAAAGGTTCTACTGTCCCATCTAGTTAGCTAGCGGGGACATATTGTGTTCTCTGGATGTGGAACCAGAGGGCGCTAGAAGCTTTAGGCTCCATCCTGGGCGTTGTAAGCTACTTTGTGAGGTGCGTTTCAAAGGTTCTACTGTCCCATCTAGTTAGCTATAGGGGACATATTGTGTTCTCTAGATGTGGAAGCAGAGGGCGCTAGAAGCTTTAGGCTCCATCCTGGGCGTTGTAAGCTACTTTGTGAGGTGCGTTTCAAAGGTTCTACTGTCCCATCTAGTTAGCTATAGGGGACATATTGTGTTCTCTAGATGTGGAACCAGAGGGCGCTAGAAGCTTTAGGCTCCATCCTGGGCGTTGTAAGCTACTTTGTGAGGTGCGTTTCAAAGGTTCTACTGTCCCATCTAGTTAGCTAGCGGGGACATATTGTGTTCTCTGGATGTGGAACCAGAGGGCGCTAGAAGCTTTAGGCTCCATCCTGGGCGTTGTAAGCTACTTTGTGAGGTGCGTTTCAAAGGTTCTACTGTCCCATCTAGTTAGCTATAGGGGACATATTGTGTTCTCTAGATGTGGAAGCAGAGGGCGCTAGAAGCTTTAGGCTCCATACAAGTCGTTGCAGGCTACATTGTGAGGTGCGTTTCAAAGGTTCTACTGTCCCATCTAGTTAGCTATAGGGGACATATTGTGTTCTCTGGATGTGGAACCAGAGGGCGCTAGAAGCTTTAGGCTCCATACAAGTCGTTGCAGGCTACATTGTGAGGTGCGTTTCAAAGGTTCTACTGTCCCATCTAGTTAGCTAGCGGGGACAAATTGTGTTCTCTGGATGTGGAAGCAGAGGGCGCTAGAAGCTTTAGGCTCCATACAAGTCGTTGCAGGCTACATTGTGAGGTGCGTTTCAAAGGTTCTACTGTCCCATCTAGTTAGCTAGCGGGGACAAATTGTGTTCTCTGGATGTGGAAGCAGAGGGCGCTAGAAGCTTTAGGCTCCATACAAGTCGTTGCAGGCTACATTGTGAGGTGCGTTTCAAAGGTTCTACTGTCCCATCTAGTTAGCTATAGGGGACATATTGTGTTCTCTGGATGTGGAACCAGAGGGCGCTAGAAGCTTTAGGCTCCATACAAGTCGTTGCAGGCTACATTGTGAGGTGCGTTTCAAAGGTTCTACTGTCCCATCTAGTTAGCTATAGGGGACATATTGTGTTCTCTGGATGTGGAAGCAGAGGGCGCTAGAAGCTTTAGGCTCCATACAAGTCGTTGCAGGCTACATTGTGAGGTGCGTTTCAAAGGTTCTACTGTCCCATCTAGTTAGCTAGCGGGGACAAATTGTGTTCTCTGGATGTGGAAGCAGAGGGCGCTAGAAGCTTTAGGCTCCATACAAGTCGTTGCAGGCTACATTGTGAGGCGCGTTTCAAAGGTTCTACTGTCCCATCTAGTTAGCTAGCGGGGACATATTGTGTTCTCTGGATGTGGAACCAGAGGGCGCTAGAAGCTTTAGGCTCCATACAAGTCGTTGCAGGCTACATTGTGAGGTGCGTTTCAAAGGTTCTACTGTCCCATCTAGTTAGCTATAGGGGACATATTGTGTTCTCTAGATGTGGAAGCAGAGGGCGCTAGAAGCTTTAGGCTCCATACAAGTCGTTGCAGGCTACATTGTGAGGTGCGTTTCAAAGGTTCTACTGTCCCATCTAGTTAGCTATAGGGGACATATTGTGTTCTCTAGATGTGGAAGCAGAGGGCGTTAGAAGCTTTAGGCTCCATCCAGGGCGTTGTAGGCTACATTGTGAGACGCGTTTCAGAGGTTCTACTATCCCATCTAGTTAGCTATAGGGGACATATTGTGTTCTCTAGATGTGGAAGCAGAGGGCGCTAGAAGCTTTAGGCTCCATACAAGTCGTTGCAGGCTACATTGTGAGGTGCGTTTCAAAGGTTCTACTGTCCCATCTAGTTAGCTAGCGGGGACATATTGTGTTCTCTAGATGTGGAAGCAGAGGGCGCTAGAAGCTTTAGGCTCCATACAAGTCGTTGCAGGCTACATTGTGAGGTGCGTTTCAAAGGTTCTACTGTCCCATCTAGTTAGCTATAGGGGACATATTGTGTTCTCTAGATGTGGAAGCAGAGGGCGCTAGAAGCTTTAGGCTCCATACAAGTCGTTGCAGGCTACATTGTGAGGTGCGTTTCAAAGGTTCTACTGTCCCATCTAGTTAGCTAGCGGGGACATATTGTGTTCTCTAGATGTGGAAGCAGAGGGCGCTAGAAGCTTTAGGCTCCATACAAGTCGTTGCAGGCTACATTGTGAGGTGCGTTTCAAAGGTTCTACTGTCCCATCTAGTTAGCTAGCGGGGACATATTGTGTTCTCTAGATGTGGAAGCAGAGGGCGCTAGAAGCTTTAGGCTCCATCCAGGTCGTTGTAAGCTACTTTGTGAGGTGCGTTTCAAAGGTTCTACTGTCCCATCTAGTTAGCTAGCGGGGACATATTGTGTTCTCTAGATGTGGAAGCAGAGGGCGCTAGAAGCTTTAGGCTCCATACAAGTCGTTGCAGGCTACATTGTGAGGCACGTTTCAGAGGTTCTACTATCCCATCTAGTTAGCTAGCGGGGACATAATGTGTTCTCTAGATGTGGAAGCAGAGGGCGCTAGAAGCTTTAGGCTCCATACAAGTCGTTGCAGGCTACATTGTGAGGTGCGTTTCAAAGGTTCTACTGTCCCATCTAGTTAGCTAGCGGGGACATATTGTGTTCTCTAGATGTGGAAGCAGAGGGCGCTAGAAGCTTTAGGCTCCATACAAGTCGTTGCAGGCTACATTGTGAGGTGCGTTTCAAAGGTTCTACTGTCCCATCTAGTTAGCTATAGGGGACATATTGTGTTCTCTAGATGTGGAAGCAGAGGGCGCTAGAAGCTTTAGGCTCCATACAAGTCGTTGCAGGCTACATTGTGAGGTGCGTTTCAAAGGTTCTACTGTCCCATCTAGTTAGCTATAGGGGACATATTGTGTTCTCTAGATGTGGAAGCAGAGGGCGCTAGAAGCTTTAGGCTCCATACAAGTCGTTGCAGGCTACATTGTGAGGTGCGTTTCAAAGGTTCTACTGTCCCATCTAGTTAGCTAGCGGGGACATATTGTGTTCTCTAGATGTGGAAGCAGAGGGCGCTAGAAGCTTTAGGCTCCATCCAGGTCGTTGTAAGCTACTTTGTGAGGTGCGTTTCAAAGGTTCTACTGTCCCATCTAGTTAGCTATAGGGGACATATTGTGTTCTCTAGATGTGGAAGCAGAGGGCGCTAGAAGCTTTAGGCTCCATACAAGTCGTTGCAGGCTACATTGTGAGGTGCGTTTCAAAGGTTCTACTGTCCCATCTAGTTAGCTATAGGGGACATATTGTGTTCTCTAGATGTGGAAGCAGAGGGCGCTAGAAGCTTTAGGCTCCATACAAGTCGTTGCAGGCTACATTGTGAGGTGCGTTTCAAAGGTTCTACTGTCCCATCTAGTTAGCTATAGGGGACATATTGTGTTCTCTAGATGTGGAAGCAGAGGGCGTTAGAAGCTTTAGGCTCCATCCAGGGCGTTGTAGGCTACATTGTGAGACGCGTTTCAAAGGTTCTACTGTCCCATCTAGTTAGCTATAGGGGACATATTGTGTTCTCTGGATGTGGAAGCAGAGGGCGCTAGAAGCTTTAGGCTCCATACAAGTCGTTGCAGGCTACATTGTGAGGTGCGTTTCAAAGGTTCTACTGTCCCATCTAGTTAGCTATAGGGGACATATTGTGTTTTCTGGCTGTGGAACCAGAGATGCTAGAAGCTTTTGGCTCCATCCTGGGCGTCGTCGGCTACATTGTGAGGCGCGTTTCAGAGTTTCTACTATCCCATCTAGTTAGCTAGCGGGGACAAATTGTGTTCTCTGGCTGTGGAACCAGAGGGCGCTAGAAACTGTAGGCTCCATCCAGGTCGTTGTAGGCTACATTGTGAGGCACGTTTCAGAGGTTCTACTATCCCATCTAGTTAGCTAGCGGGGACAAATTGTGTTCTCTAGATGTGGAAGCAGAGGGCGCTAGAAGCTTTAGGCTCCATACAAGTCGTTGCAGGCTACATTGTGAGGTGCGTTTCAAAGGTTCTACTGTCCCATCTAGTTAGCTATAGGGGACATATTGTGTTTTCTGGCTGTGGAACCAGAGATGCTAGAAGCTTTTGGCTCCATCCTGGGCGTCGTCGGCTACATTGTGAGGCGCGTTTCAGAGTTTCTACTATCCCATCTAGTTAGCTAGCGGGGACAAATTGTGTTCTCTGGCTGTGGAACCAGAGGGCGCTAGAAACTGTAGGCTCCATCCAGGTCGTTGTAGGCTACATTGTGAGGCACGTTTCAGAGGTTCTACTATCCCATCTAGTTAGCTAGCGGGGACAAATTGTGTTCTCTGGCTGTGGAACCAGAGGGCGCTAGAAACTGTAGGCTCCATCCAGGTCGTTGTAGGCTACATTGTGAGGCACGTTTCAGAGGTTCTACTGTCCCATCTAGTTAGCTAGCGGGGACAAATTGTGTTCTCTGGCTGTGGAACCAGAGGGCGCTAGAAACTGTAGGCTCCATCCAGGTCGTTGTAGGCTACATTGTGAGGCACGTTTCAGAGGTTCTACTGTCCCATCTAGTTAGCTATAGGGGACATATTGTGTTCTCTAGATGTGGAAGCAGAGGGCGCTAGAAACTGTAGGCTCCATCCTGGGCGTTGTAGGCTACATTGTGAGGCACGTTTCAGAGGTTCTACTATCCCATCTAGTTAGCTATAGGGGACATATTGTGTTCTCTGGATGTGGAACCAGAGGGCGCTAGAAGCTTTAGGCTCCATCCAGGTCGTTGTAGGCTACATTGTGAGGCACGTTTCAGAGGTTCTACTATCCCATCTAGTTAGCTAGCGGGGACATAATGTGTTCTCTAGATGTGGAAGCAGAGGGCGCTAGAAGCTTTAGGCTCCATACAAGTCGTTGCAGGCTACATTGTGAGGTGCGTTTCAAAGGTTCTACTGTCCCATCTAGTTAGCTATAGGGGACATATTGTGTTCTCTGGATGTGGAACCAGAGGGCGCTAGAAGCTTTAGGCTCCATCCAGGTCGTTGTAGGCTACATTGTGAGGCACGTTTCAGAGGTTCTACTATCCCATCTAGTTAGCTATAGGGGACATATTGTGTTCTCTGGATGTGGAACCAGAGGGCGCTAGAAGCTTTAGGCTCCATCCAGGTCGTTGCAGGCTACATTGTGAGGCACGTTTCAGAGGTTCTACTATCCCATCTAGTTAGCTAGCGGGGACATATTGTGTTCTCTGGATGTGGAACCAGAGGGCGCTAGAAGCTTTAGGCTCCATACAAGTCGTTGCAGGCTACATTGTGAGGTGCGTTTCAAAGGTTCTACTGTCCCATCTAGTTAGCTATAGGGGACATATTGTGTTCTCTAGATGTGGAAGCAGAGGGCGCTAGAAACTGTAGGCTCCATCCTGGGCGTTGTAGGCTACATTGTGAGGCGCATTTCAGAGGTTCTACTATCCCATCTAGTTAGCTAGCGGGGACATATTGTGTTCTCTGGATGTGGAACCAGAGGGCGCTAGAAGCTGTAGGCTCCATCCTGGGCGTTGTAGGCTACATTGTGAGGCGCATTTCAGAGGTTCTACTATCCCATCTAGTTAGCTAGCGGGGACATATTGTGTTCTCTGGATGTGGAACCAGAGGGCGCTAGAAGCTTTAGGCTCCATACAAGTCGTTGCAGGCTACATTGTGAGGTGCGTTTCAAAGGTTCTACTGTCCCATCTAGTTAGCTATAGGGGACATATTGTGTTCTCCAGATGTGGAAGCAGAGGGCGCTAGAAACTGTAGGCTCCATCCTGGGCGTTGTAGGCTACATTGTGAGGCGCATTTCAGAGGTTCTACTATCCCATCTAGTTAGCTAGCGGGGACATATTGTGTTCTCTAGATGTGGAACCAGAGGGCGCTAGAAGCTTTAGGCTCCATCCAGGTCGTTGTAGGCTACATTGTGAGGCGCATTTCAGAGGTTCTACTATCCCATCTAGTTAGCTAGCGGGGACATATTGTGTTCTCTAGATGTGGAAGCAGAGGGCGCTAGAAGCTTTAGGCTCCATCCAGGTCGTTGTAGGCTACATTGTGAGGCGCATTTCAGAGGTTCTACTATCCCATCTAGTTAGCTAGCGGGGACATATTGTGTTCTCTGGATGTGGAACCAGAGGGCGCTAGAAGCTTTAGGCTCCATACAAGTCGTTGCAGGCTACATTGTGAGGTGCGTTTCAAAGGTTCTACTGTCCCATCTAGTTAGCTATAGGGGACATATTGTGTTCTCTAGATGTGGAAGCAGAGGGCGCTAGAAACTGTAGGCTCCATCCTGGGCGTTGTAGGCTACATTGTGAGGCGCATTTCAGAGGTTCTACTATCCCATCTAGTTAGCTAGCGGGGACATATTGTGTTCTCTGGATGTGGAACCAGAGGGCGCTAGAAGCTGTAGGCTCCATCCTGGGCGTTGTAGGCTACATTGTGAGGCGCATTTCAGAGGTTCTACTATCCCATCTAGTTAGCTAGCGGGGACATATTGTGTTCTCTGGATGTGGAACCAGAGGGCGCTAGAAGCTTTAGGCTCCATACAAGTCGTTGCAGGCTACATTGTGAGGTGCGTTTCAAAGGTTCTACTGTCCCATCTAGTTAGCTATAGGGGACATATTGTGTTCTCTAGATGTGGAAGCAGAGGGCGCTAGAAACTGTAGGCTCCATCCTGGGCGTTGTAGGCTACATTGTGAGGCGCATTTCAGAGGTTCTACTATCCCATCTAGTTAGCTAGCGGGGACATATTGTGTTCTCTAGATGTGGAACCAGAGGGCGCTAGAAGCTTTAGGCTCCATCCAGGTCGTTGTAGGCTACATTGTGAGGCGCATTTCAGAGGTTCTACTATCCCATCTAGTTAGCTAGCGGGGACATATTGTGTTCTCTGGATGTGGAAGCAGAGGGCGCTAGAAGCTTTAGGCTCTACCCACGTCGTTGTAGGCTACATTGTGAGGCACGTTTCAGAGGTTCTACTATCCCATCTAGTTAGCTAGCGGGGACATATTGTGTTCTCTAGATGTGGAAGCAGAGGGCGCTAGAAGCTTTAGGCTCCATCCAGGTCGTTGTAGGCTACATTGTGAGGCACGTTTCAGAGGTTCTACTATCCCATCTAGTTAGCTAGCGGGGACATATTGTGTTCTCTAGATGTGGAAGCAGAGGGCGCTAGAAGCTTTAGGCTCCATACAAGTCGTTGCAGGCTACATTGTGAGGTGCGTTTCAAAGGTTCTACTGTCCCATCTAGTTAGCTATAGGGGACATATTGTGTTTTCTGGCTGTGGAACCAGAGATGCTAGAAGCTTTTGGCTCCATCCTGGGCGTCGTCGGCTACATTGTGAGGCGCGTTTCAGAGTTTCTACTATCCCATCTAGTTAGCTAGCGGGGACATATTGTGTTCTCTGGATGTGGAACCAGAGGGCGCTAGAAGCTTTAGGCTCCATCCAGGTCGTTGTAGGCTACATTGTGAGGCACGTTTCAGAGGTTCTACTATCCCATCTAGTTAGCTAGCGGGGACAAATTGTGTTCTCTGGCTGTGGAACCAGAGGGCGCTAGAAACTGTAGGCTCCATCCAGGTCGTTGTAGGCTACATTGTGAGGCACGTTTCAGAGGTTCTACTATCCCATCTAGTTAGCTAGCGGGGACATATTGTGTTCTCTGGATGTGGAACCAGAGGGCGCTAGAAGCTTTAGGCTCCATCCAGGTCGTTGTAGGCTACATTGTGAGGCACGTTTCAGAGGTTCTACTGTCCCATCTAGTTAGCTATAGGGGACATATTGTGTTCTCTGGATGTGGAACCAGAGGGCGCTAGAAGCTTTAGGCTCCATCCAGGTCGTTGTAGGCTACATTGTGAGGCACGTTTCAGAGGTTCTACTGTCCCATCTAGTTAGCTAGCGGGGACAAATTGTGTTTTCTGGCTGTGGAACCAGAGGGCGCTAGAAGCTGTAGGCTCCATACAAGTCGTTGCAGGCTACATTGTGAGGTGCGTTTCAAAGGTTCTACTGTCCCATCTAGTTAGCTAGCGGGGACATATTGTGTTCTCTGGATGTGGAACCAGAGGGCGCTAGAAGCTTTAGGCTCCATCCAGGTCGTTGTAGGCTACATTGTGAGGCACGTTTCAGAGGTTCTACTGTCCCATCTAGTTAGCTAGCGGGGACATATTGTGTTCTCTGGATGTGGAACCAGAGGGCGCTAGAAGCTTTAGGCTCCATCCAGGTCGTTGTAGGCTACTTTGTGAGGCGCATTTCAGAGGTTCTACTATCCCATCTAGTTAGCTAGCGGGGACATATTGTGTTCTCTGGATGTGGAACCAGAGGGCGCTAGAAGCTTTAGGCTCCATCCAGGTCGTTGTAGGCTACATTGTGAGGCACGTTTCAGAGGTTCTACTGTCCCATCTAGTTAGCTAGCGGGGACATATTGTGTTCTCTGGATGTGGAACCAGAGGGCGCTAGAAGCTTTAGGCTCCATCCAGGTCGTTGTAGGCTACTTTGTGAGGCGCATTTCAGAGGTTCTACTATCCCATCTAGTTAGCTAGCGGGGACATATTGTGTTCTCTGGATGTGGAACCTGAGGTGCTAGAAACTGTAGGGTCCATCCAGGTCGTTGTAAACTACTTTGTGAGGCGCATTTCAGAGGTTCTTCTTTCCCATCTAGTTAGCTAGCGGGGACAAATTGTGTTCTCTGGCTGTGGAACCAGAGGGCGCTAGAAACTGTAGGCTGCATCCTGGTCGTTGTAAACTACTTTGTGAGGCGCATTTCAGAGGTTCTTCTTTCCCATCTAGTTAGCTAACGGGGACATATCGTGTTCTTTGGCTGTGGAACCAGAGGGCGCTAGAAACTGTAGGCTGCATCCTGGTCGTTGTAAACTACTTTGTGAGGCGCATTTCAGAGGTTCTTCTTTCCCATCTAGTTAGCTAACGGGGACATATCGTGTTCTTTGGCTGTGGAACCAGAGGGCGCTAGAAACTGTAGGCTCCATCCAGGTCGTTGTAGGCTACATTGTGAGGCACGTTTCAGAGGTTCTACTATCCCATCTAGTTAGCTAGCGGGGACAAATTGTGTTCTCTGGCTGTGGAACCAGAGGGCGCTAGAAACTGTAGGCTCCATCCAGGTCGTTGTAGGCTACATTGTGAGGCACGTTTCAGAGGTTCTACTATCCCATCTAGTTAGCTAGCGGGGACAAATTGTGTTCTCTGGCTGTGGAACCAGAGGGCGCTAGAAACTGTAGGCTCCATCCAGGTCGTTGTAGGCTACATTGTGAGGCACGTTTCAGAGGTTCTACTATCCCATCTAGTTAGCTAGCGGGGACATATTGTGTTCTCTGGCTGGTGAACCAGAGGGCGCTAGAAACTGTAGGCTGCATCCTGGTCGTTGTAAACTACTTTGTGAGGCGCATTTCAGAGGTTCTACTATCCCATCTAGTTAGCTGGCGGGGACATATTGTGTTCTTTGGCTGTGGAACCAGAGGGCGCTAGAAGCTGTAGGCTCCATCCTGGTCGTTGTAAGCTACATTGTGAGGCGCATTTCAGAGGTTCTACTATCCCATCTAGTTAGCTAGCGGGGACATATTGTGTTCTATGGGTGTGGAACCAGAGGGCGCTAGAAGCTGTAGGCTCCATCCTGGTCGTTGTAAGCTACATTGTGAGGCGCATTTCAGAGGTTCTACTATCCCATCTAGTTAGCTAGCGGGGACATATTGTGTTCTTTGGCTGTGGAACCAGAGGGCGCTAGAAGCTGTAGGCTCCATCCTGGTCGTTGTAAGCTACATTGTGAGGCGCATTTCAGAGGTTCTACTATCCCATCTAGTTAGCTAGCGGGGACATATTGTGTTCTTTGGCTGTGGAACCAGAGGGCGCTAGAAGCTGTAGGCTCCATCCTGGTCGTTGTAGGCTACATTGTGAGGCGCATTTCAGAGGTTCTACTATCCCATCTAGTTAGCTAGCGGGGACATATTGTGTTCTATGGGTGTGGAACCAGAGGGCGCTAGAAGCTGTAGGCTCCATCCTGGTCGTTGTAAGCTACATTGTGAGGCGCATTTCAGAGGTTCTACTATCCCATCTAGTTAGCTAGCGGGGACATATTGTGTTCTATGGGTGTGGAACCAGAGGGCGCTAGAAGCTGTAGGCTCCATCCTGGTCGTTGTAAGCTACATTGTGAGGCGCATTTCAGAGGTTCTACTATCCCATCTAGTTAGCTAGCGGGGACATATTGTGTTCTATGGGTGTGGAACCAGAGGGCGCTAGAAACTGTAGGCTCCATCCAGGTCGTTGTAGGCTACATTGTGAGGCGCATTTCAGAGGTTCTACTATCCCATCTAGTTAGCTAGCGGGGACATATTGTGTTCTATGGGTGTGGAACCAGAGGGCGCTAGAAGCTGTAGGCTCCATCCTGGTCGTTGTAAGCTACATTGTGAGGCGCATTTCAGAGGTTCTACTATCCCATCTAGTTAGCTAGCGGGGACATATTGTGTTCTTTGGCTGTGGAACCAGAGGGCGCTAGAAGCTGTAGGCTCCATCCTGGTCGTTGTAAGCTACATTGTGAGGCGCATTTCAGAGGTTCTACTATCCCATCTAGTTAGCTAGCGGGGACATATTGTGTTCTTTGGCTGTGGAACCAGAGGGCGCTAGAAGCTGTAGGCTCCATCCTGGTCGTTGTAGGCTACATTGTGAGGCGCATTTCAGAGGTTCTACTATCCCATCTAGTTAGCTGGCGGGGACATATTGTGTTCTTTGGCTGTGGAACCAGAGGGCGCTAGAAGCTGTAGGCTCCATCCAGGTCGTTGTAAGCTACATTGTGAGGCGCATTTCAGAGGTTCTACTATCCCATCTAGTTAGCTGGCGGGGACATATTGTGTTCTTTGGCTGTGGAACCAGAGGGCGCTAGAAGCTGTAGGCTCCATCCTGGTCGTTGTAGGCTACATTGTGAGGCGCATTTCAGAGGTTCTACTATCCCATCTAGTTAGCTAGCGGGGACATATTGTGTTCTTTGGCTGTGGAACCAGAGGGCGCTAGAATCTGTAGGCTCCATCCAGGTCGTTGTAAGCTACATTGTGAGGCGCATTTCAGAGGTTCTACTATCCCATCTAGTTAGCTAGCGGGGACATATTGTGTTCTTTGGCTGTGGAACCAGAGGGCGCTAGAAGCTGTAGGCTCCATCCTGGTCGTTGTAAGCTACATTGTGAGGCGCATTTCAGAGGTTCTACTATCCCATCTAGTTAGCTAGCGGGGACATATTGTGTTCTTTGGCTGTGGAACCAGAGGGCGCTAGAAGCTGTAGGCTCCATCCTGGTCGTTGTAGGCTACATTGTGAGGCGCATTTCAGAGGTTCTACTATCCCATCTAGTTAGCTAGCGGGGACATATTGTGTTCTTTGGCTGTGGAACCAGAGGGCGCTAGAAGCTGTAGGCTCCATCCTGGTCGTTGTAGGCTACATTGTGAGGCGCATTTCAGAGGTTCTACTATCCCATCTAGTTAGCTGGCGGGGACATATTGTGTTCTTTGGCTGTGGAACCAGAGGGCGCTAGAATCTGTAGGCTCCATCCAGGTCGTTGTAAGCTACATTGTGAGACGCGTTTCAGAGGTTCTACTATCCCAACTAGTTAGCTGGCGGGGACATATTGTGTTCTTTGGCTGTGGAACCAGAGGGCGCTAGAAGCTGTAGGCTCCATCCTGGTCGTTGTAGGCTACATTGTGAGGCGCATTTCAGAGGTTCTACTATCCCATCTAGTTAGCTAGCGGGGACATATTGTGTTCTTTGGCTGTGGAACCAGAGGGCGCTAGAAGCTGTAGGCTCCATCCTGGTCGTTGTAGGCTACATTGTGAGGCGCATTTCAGAGGTTCTACTATCCCATCTAGTTAGCTGGCGGGGACATATTGTGTTCTTTGGCTGTGGAACCAGAGGGCGCTAGAATCTGTAGGCTCCATCCAGGTCGTTGTAAGCTACATTGTGAGACGCGTTTCAGAGGTTCTACTATCCCATCTAGTTAGCTAGCGGGGACATATTGTGTTCTTTGGCTGTGGAACCAGAGGGCGCTAGAATCTGTAGGCTCCATCCAGGTCGTTGTAAGCTACATTGTGAGACGCGTTTCAGAGGTTCTACTATCCCAACTAGTTAGCTAACGGGGACATATCTTGTTCTTTGGCTGTGGAACAAGAGGGCGTTAGAAGCTGTAGGCTCCACCCAGGTCGTTGTAGGTTACATTGTGAGGCGCGTTTTTTGTAAATGAAAGACAGATAATTAGCACAACCTTTAATGGAAGCCTAAGCTTTGTATCTCGACCAGCGACATCGGCTGAACTATTAAATAAATGAGTAGGCTGTCGTCATAGAGTCAAAGATGTTTATTTATTAATGCAACGTTTCTGCCTCTAGTTTGTTACCCTTATCCAGGTTTTAACATTCAAATGTGTAACGTGAGGAGGTAAAATATCAAATCCCTACACTTCGCCAAGAACTTCCTTTGTGCTATAGAAAGTTGCAGCTAAAAACAAATTTCAGCTTCCTTTGTGCTAAAGGAAAGTTAGCAGAACTGTAGCACATAGGAAGGTCTTAGTGAAGTGTGGGGGTTTGATATTTTGCCTCCTCACATTGCACATTTAAACTCTAAATGTAAGGACTTGGATTTTTACAGCACAACAGCCTTGATAAGGGACACGAACTAGTTACAGAATCGTTGCATCATTACAATAAATATCTTTAACTCGACTATAAACAGTTTCTCATTTATTTAATACTTAATTTAGGTGCTTCAATAAACATTAATCTGCTGAACTGTTTCATCTGGTGTACGAACGTTACATCCTCCATCAAGCAGACCCAAAAGCAGACATAGCATCGACACCGGGTCGGCGTATATCTCTTAGCTGTGCCGGTAGCCTACACGAGATACCTCCTGATGGTCTCTGCGCACACGAGCCTCCAGAAGTTAGGACATAAGAACAAACACTCCATTACGCCTGCTGGAAAGTCCAAGGATTCGCTGTGTATGGACTAAAGGATTCGGGAAAACTTTCTCAGTCTAAATTTCAAAACCTAACATCTAAAAAATTTCCAGAGCGGCGAACTGAAATGAGCGTTCGCTGCTTGCATAAACGACCTTTTCCAATTTTCACCATAAGAAAAGGTATCAATGTCTTTGGCGTGTCTTACAAATCCCTTTCTTGTAAGACGAGTACACGTAAGACCAATACCTTGAATCACTCCTTAATATGGACCGACTTTGACTGCCATTTCGGCGCAATTATTGCCATTAAAGTAGGAGTATTTCGAGAAACAATGTGATTGGGCTAACAACCATATTTCCGCGGCCTTCTTGACTCGTACAATTGACGTAATTACATCCCCCTTCTTCTCAAAGTTCCGGTCCTTTCCTTCCAAATTACAATGCCTTCTAAACTCTAAACTCGTAACAATACATGTAATAAAGAACTATTAAGTCACTACGGCAAAATTAACTCATTAGGTTTTACTAAATACAGCAGAAAGAATATTTATTCTACATTTTTTTAAAATAATTACTTAAAATTTTTACCTCTAAGATAGGGTGAGTAATTTTAGTTTCTTTTGGGATCTTTAAATAAGGATGACGTTTTAAAGTCCTAGTTGAATTGACTTAATTTTAAATATAAATTAATTTAAATAAATAAAACAAAACTACTTATCTGTAGATAGGAAAGAGCTTTCTCATAAACAGTTAATTCTTTAAAGTTACACGTATCTTTTTGTATATTTTCTTAATGAATTAATCGGCTTTTCCATAAATATTTTATGTTCTATCTTATTACAATTTTAACTAATAACATTTTAACTGAATTTAAATTCTTTAGTACTTTTGTTTACGCATTCTTCTTTCATTTGTTTTACAATTTAAATTTAATGTGAAAGGAATATTGGTGTATATTTAAGTGTCCTCTTCTGTCTTTCCTAACATCAAAACATTGTTCTTTGTTGACGCGTTTCGGAATGTATCCATTTTCAAGACTTTAAACACACCCTTTCACTGATTGGCAGTATCAGCATTATCAAAATTTTCCAAGTACCCTGTAGTTCTATGACTTCATCTGGACTCAACTAAATGACTCAATCTGTTATATATATATATATATATATATATATATATAAATTAAATTACCTTACATAACTTTACAAATATTTGTTTAGTATTTTGTCGATGTACAGTATTATAAATATATCCCAAGGTAATGCAACGGATCGGCAGTTTTAGTGTTATGTTTTTAATCAACAAGATAACTGACTCTTGATTAAGCTGAAATACAAGTTGGAGAAAATCTTTAAACAGTTCAGTGAAAGATTATTCTTGTAACAAAAGTTTGTAATCATATACTAGCAGACCCGGTGAACTTCGTACCGCTTAACAGTCAATGAATGTAGTGTTAACTTTAAATAAACCTAGTTTAGTATTTATGAAGATAAAAGCTGACCCGACAGATGTACTGTCTTACCTGTAACTATTTAATTTCAAAAGGAATAAAAAGTGAAATGGGAAAAAATGTTCAGAGAATAATGTTTATTGCAATGTACAATAGTTATTAATTTTTTTTAGATCTCATCATGTACTTATGGTTACTGAAAAACAACAATAGCCACCGCTCAATAGATATGAATTCATTCGGCATCATAGATTCAGTCAGTATTTCTAGCACTTATGGGTTAAAATAGTAGCCCAGTATCTTTCTCGAAACAAAATAACTTAGTCTAATTCTATATCTATTACATTAAAATAATACGTTAACACAAAAAATGGAATCCATATTCATTAAAATAAAATAATTTAGTAAGATTTATTTTATGAATTAATATTTCTATTAACTTATAAATTAAAGACGTTTTTAATTCAGTAGCATTTTCACTTAATATTGTACAGTAAATGAAGTAGTATAACTTATGCGTTAAAACAGCTTTTACGCAAACTAACCTAAACACATATAAACAATGTTGTATGGAATCTTATTTTCACTTAATTTAAGCATCAGCTGTACGTCATAGCGGGATTACCGCCATCTATTGATTATTAGTTGCATCTATATTAATAATTCCTAATTTCAAGTGACTAAATGATTGGTCACAAAAGTAGGAGGTCGCATTTTTTTTCTTATTTTTTTGAACAAATAAAGTCCTAGACGCCTACGATCCAGCTACAAATATGCCACAACCTTTCCAGGAGTGTGTTCAATAGCTTCACAATGTTTCATGTCGATCGGATGAATAGTTTAGGGAGGCATGAGAGACATATGGACACACAATCTATCTCTCTCTCTCTCTCTATCTCTCTCTCTCTCTGTATATATACATATATATATATATATATATATATATATATATATATATATATATATATATATATATATATATTTGTAGCTTTGCAACACTGTTTTCTTGTATTCACTTATCACTTTCACTATATGTACTTAAACAAGAATCTTCTTGGTACTTATGCGAGTTAACGTTCAATGACTGGCCTTGTCATCATCGTCGGGCATACTGTATGCCCTAAGATGATGGCATACTGTATGCCCAAAATCTAAGAGAGATTTATATAGATATAAACACATACGGCTCTCGATGTTTTGTCCGCCCGTGAGAGGTTTAGTGAAAGGATGTTAAGGAAAAGCAGAATTTCAAAAATGATTTCAGTATTTATTCACTACACACTCATTTCCAATCCAATACATAATAGGCTACAGTATTTAACTAATACTAATACATTAATGTATTTAACACTAATACTAACATGCTAAATAATAATGTAGGCTACCTTTATATAAATACAGTATACAGTACAATAAACCGTGTACTGTGCTGTTGTTAAACATAAATTCTAAAGCAAATTTAAAAAAACACTGAAACATTACAGTAATACATTACTGTACATTAATTTAAGTACACAAATTCGATTCTTTCATCTCATTGAATACGCAGTTATTTCAGCTACGTTTTGCAGTACATTTGTCCGCATATCAGAGGCGTAAAAAATCAAAAAAGCACCATTTACTGTCCGTTGTCTGTCTAATGGAGTGTCGTTCAAAAGAAAAAGAAATCATATGTACGTATTATTAAAATATTTGGTTCCCAGAAAAATGTCCGTTTAAACTTTCTAGCTGTATAAATTTATTAATTACATACATTTAAAGTACAAGAATATGTTTTTAACATATTTACACAGTTTAAAACCCTGTTTAAAATCCTTCTGCTAATATTCATTATTATAATACGCTAATATTATATTCATTATTATCAAGAACAAGGCTTTTCTCTAAAATATGTAACCAAATTCGAGCGGCGAATTATAAGATAAGAAGCACCTGACCTAGGATGGATATGGTGTCTGGAACTCAGCGATTCTTCACATTTAAAGTGGGAATCAGCGCTACCGTATCCGTGTAAACATCGTGTCAAATATCGTTAGCCGGCTTATAAATCAGACAACAGTGGCTGGCCTATGTGAGGACTAATTAGTGAGATAATTATCCGGTGGGTGGTCCCCCTCCCCTCCTACACGTGTGTCAACAGATCTTCTGTTTTAGCAAACACAACTCTGATGACGTATCTGTGTCACGCTATCGTTGAAGCGTGATCACGAAAAAACCCTTTTCTTTGCGAAGCGAAAAATCTGCCGTGACAGTGCCTAATAACAGCGGGTTTTCTCTTTACCTTTAACTCTATCCTTCTACCGCCCTCTTTCTCTCTATCATGTTGAAACAACTTGTTATATACTTACGTAGGTAATTATATTTTTAAAAGCTGGAAGTTATTTTCCTTATATATATATATATATATATATATATATATATATATATATATATATATATATATATATATATACACATAATTAAATGACACTTTCATTTAAAAAAAAGTATTTTATTTTTCTTCATATATTAAAGCTTTTTAGTCCAGATGTAGTCATAGACCTATAAGGTACTTAGAAAATTTTGATAATGCTGATACTGCCAATCAGCAAAAAGCTTCAATGTATTGGAAAAATTTTAAAAAAATTCTTGTTTATGAAAGGGTCTTTTAATTGTATATATATATATATATATATATATAACAAGAAAAAGAAATTCATCCAAGGATTATTATATATATATATATATATATAACAAGAAAAAGAAATTCATCCAAGGATTATATATATATATATATATAATAAGAAAAAGAAATTCATCCAAGGATTATTATATATATATATATATATATATATATATATATATATATATATATATATATATATAACAAGAAAAAGAAATTCATCCAAGGATTATTATATATATATATATATATATATATATATATATATATATATATATAACAAGAAAAAGAAATTCATCCAAGGATTATTATATATATATATATATATATATATATATATATATATATATATATATATATATATATATATATATAACAAGAAAAAGAAATTCATCCAAGGATTATTATATATATATATATATATATATATATATATATATATATATATATATATATATATATATAACAAGAAAAAGAAATTCATCCAAGGATTATTATATATATATATATATATATATATATATATATATATATATAACAAGAAAAAGAAATTCATCCAAGGATTATTATATATATATAAAACAAGAAAAATAAATTCATCCAAGGATTATTATATATATATATATATATATATATATATATATATATATATATATAACAAGAAAAAGAAATTCATCCAAGGGTTATTATATATATATATAACAAGAAAAAGAAATTTATCCAAGGATTATTATATATATATATAATGAACGAACTAATAATAATTATTTTAAGTGAAATGACTAACGTTGTATCTTATTTACTTTGAATATTTTATACGCCACTTAGGTACTTAAGTATTATACTGACCACACTTCTATAGGACTCTGTGTCCTACCTATATAGAGACGCTTCACTATAACAAAATATACCTATAAAGTATCTATTCAGGACAGACTTGATTGTAATTTTATACAACATTACTATATAGGTCTACGTATATTAAAATAAGGCCTAACCTACGAAGTGTCCACTTACGATAGACTTGGTGTAAGAAATGTAAATGTATATTTATTTATATTTTTATTGTGTAATGTCCTACATCGCCTACAACTGCATGGTCGGTATAAAAACAAAATACAATTACTGACCAGTTGTTGATGTTAATAATGCGTAACAAAGCGTAAGCCACCTCCAATTTTATTCCTTGTCACATGTCTACTCATACATATGGATATACATTATAATCAAAGTACACGTTATTAAGGTTTCCCAAACCAAAAATAATATTCAAAACTTAAAACGATGAATTTTTCAAGAATTTCCTCCCCACGTGTTTATGTTTAGGTTAACCCCGGTTGGGATGGGTTAGGTTATAAGCAAGAAGTAAACAACAAATGTTTAAAGTCAATTCCTACTTAGGCCAACAAATTTTGTTAAAGTTACTTTTTATTAAATAATTACAACAGATATAAATATAGCAACATAACCTATTCGTTAAGTTCTACCACATAACCTACAACATAAAATCAGCTGTTCTATGAAATCATATGCTATTACTTATTTTAAGTCAAATGGGACGAAATAACTATATTGCATACCTTGCCCCTTTTGTGAAAGATTTTCTCCAATATAATTAAATAATATTGAACATATTAATAAATATTGAAATAATAATTATTAATATAGTGTTAATTAATTAAATTTAATTAATGAAATTATATTTGAAAAAACTGTATCAACATCAAGTGTCATCCACAAGTTTTAAGCGATATATTTAAAATTAAGTGAATGAATAAAAAGTATTTTATTAACGATTGAAAATTTGAACAAGATTATATAAGGAGAGTGTGACCTAATAGAAAGAATTGAAAGGAAAACGTAAAGAAGAGCCTTCTCAGTTTGCACGATAGCTAATACAGATTTTTCTACCATTATTAGACATATTCCCTAATTTAAACTGTACTGAATTTTTTTAAAATTAGTTAAAGTTAATTTATAATACTTTATGGAAAAATGTTTAAACATTTAATTAAATCGGAATCTGAAAATACACTTGAAGTATATTTGTATTGTGTTCCAACACAGTCTTCGCGTTCGTCTTAAATAACCCGGTGTATTTTGAACTGGATACAAGAATGTCCTTGACAGGCGTCAGCTGGTCTCGGATGTCAGAAACAGTATGGCCGACATTGCGTTGACTGTAAGAAAAAGCGATTAACTCGGCCTGTATAAAAACCTTCTCTGACATATTGTTAACATAAGACCGGACTATTGTTTGGATGCAATAAAGGGGCGCTCTCAAGCGGAGAAAGTCTGTAGCTCAATGTCGCCGTCGTACTTTTTATAGTGTTTTACTTGCCACCGTTGTGAGGAAAATATACACCTGTGTCAAAACTCTTCAATAACCACATGGGAAGAGTTTTTATGTTTCTGTCCTTATACAATTATGGAGGCTGTTTCAATATGTAGGGACAGCTTTAGAGGATGTAATTGTCTAACTTCTATGATTGATGAAGCTTGGACTAATTTTATTGTCAGTCTTAAATGTGGGATGTCTCATACATAGTGTCCATAGGTCCTCAAAGTATTGTATAGCTCCACATTGCTTACAGTACACTTTATACGTAGGGACAGCTTTAGAGGATGTAATTGTCTAACTTCTATGATTGATGAAGCTTGGACTAATTTTATTGTCAGTCTTAAATGTGGGATGTCTCATACATAGTGTCCATAGGTCCTCAAAGTATTGTATAGCTCCACATTGCTTACAGTACACTTTATACGTAGGGACAGCTTTAGAGGATGTAATTGTCTAACTTCTATGATTGATGAAGCTTGGACTAATTTTATTGTCAGTCTTAAATGTGGGATGTCTCATACATAGTGTCCATAGGTCCTCAAAGTATTGTATAGCTCCACATTGCTTACAGTACACTTTATACGTAGGGACAGCTTTAGAGGATGTAATTGTCTAACTTCTATGATTGATGAAGCTTGGACTAATTTTATTGTCAGTCTTAAATGTGGGATGTCTCATACATAGTGTCCATAGGTCCTCAAAGTATTGTATAGCTCCACATTGCTTACAGTACACTTTATACGTAGGGACAGCTTTAGAGGATGTAATTGTCTAACTTCTATGATTGATGAAGCTTGGACTAATTTTATTGTCAGTCTTAAATGTGGGATGTCTCATACATAGTGTCCATAGGTCCTCAAAGTATTGTATAGCTCCACATTGCTTACAGTACACTTTATACGTAGGGACAGCTTTAGAGGATGTAATTGTCTAACTTCTATGATTGATGAAGCTTGGACTAATTTTATTGTCAGTCTTAAATGTGGGATGTCTCATACATAGTGTCCATAGGTCCTCAAAGTATTGTATAGCTCCACATTGCTTACAGTACACTTTATACGTAGGGACAGCTTTAGAGGATGTAATTGTCTAACTTCTATGATTGATGAAGCTTGGACTAATTTTATTGTCAGTCTTAAATGTGGGATGTCTCATACATAGTGTCCATAGGTCCTCAAAGTATTGTATAGCTCCACATTGCTTACAGTACACTTTATACGTAGGGACAGCTTTAGAGGATGTAATTGTCTAACTTCTATGATTGATGAAGCTTGGACTAATTTTATTATCAGTCTAAAATGTGGGATGTCTCATACATAGTGTCCATAGGTCCTCAAAGTATTGTATAGCTCTACATTGCTTACAGTACACTTTATACGTAGGGACAGCTTTAGAGGATGTAATTGTCTAACTTCTATGATTGATGAAGCTTGGACTAATTTTATTATCAGTCTAAAATGTGGGATGTCTCATACATAGTGTCCATAGGTCCTCAAAGTATTGTATAGCTCCACATTGCTTACAGTACACTTTATACGTAGGGACAGCTTTAGAGGATGTAATTGTCTAACTTCTATGATTGATGAAGCTTGGACTAATTTTATTGTCAGTCTAAAATGTGGGATGTCTCATACATAGTGTCCATAGGTCCTCAGAGTATTGTATAGCTCCACATTGCTTACAGTACACTTTATACGTAGGGACAGCTTTAGAGGATGTAATTGTCTAACTTCTATGATTGATGAAGCTTGGACTAATTTTATTGTCAGTCTAAAATGTGGGATGTCTCATACATAGTGTCCATAGGTCCTCAAAGTATTGTATAGCTCCACATTGCTTACAGTACACTTTATACGTAGGGACAGCTTTAGAGGATGTAATTGTCTAACTTCTATGATTGATGAAGCTTGGACTAATTTTATTGTCAGTCTAAAATGTGGGATGTCTCATACATAGTGTCCATAGGTCCTCAAAGTATTGTATAGCTCCACATTGCTTACAGTACACTTTATACGTAGGGACAGCTTTAGAGGATGTAATTGTCTAACTTCTATGATTGATGAAGCTTGGACTAATTTTATTGTCAGTCTTAAATGTGGGATGTCTCATACATAGTGTCCATAGGTCCTCAAAGTATTGTATAGCTCCACATTGCTTACAGTACACTTTATACGTAGGGACAGCTTTAGAGGATGTAATTGTCTAACTTCTATGATTGATGAAGCTTGGACTAATTTTATTGTCAGTCTTAAATGTGGGATGTCTCATACATAGTGTCCATAGGTCCTCAAAGTATTGTATAGCTCCACATTGCTTACAGTACACTTTATACGTAGGGACAGCTTTAGAGGATGTAATTGTCTAACTTCTATGATTGATGAAGCTTGGACTAATTTTATTGTCAGTCTAAATGTGGGATGTCTCATACATAGTGTCCATAGGTCCTCAAAGTATTGTATAGCTCCACATTGCTTACAGTACACTTTATACGTAGGGACAGCTTTAGAGGATGTAATTGTCTAACTTCTATGATTGATGAAGCTTGGACTAATTTTATTGTCAGTCTTAAATGTGGGATGTCTCATACATAGTGTCCATAGGTCCTCAAAGTATTGTATAGCTCCACATTGCTTACAGTACACTTTATACGTAGGGACAGCTTTAGAGGATGTAATTGTCTAACTTCTATGATTGATGAAGCTTGGACTAATTTTATTGTCAGTCTAAATGTGGGATGTCTCATACATAGTGTCCATAGGTCCTCAAAGTATTGTATAGCTCCACATTGCTTACAGTACACTTTATACGTAGGGACAGCTTTAGAGGATGTAATTGTCTAACTTCTATGATTGATGAAGCTTGGACTAATTTTATTGTCAGTCTAAAATGTGGGATGTCTCATACATAGTGTCCATAGGTCCTCAAAGTATTGTATAGCTCCACATTGCTTACAGTACACTTTATACGTAGGGACAGCTTTAGAGGATGTAATTGTCTAACTTCTATGATTGATGAAGCTTGGACTAATTTTATTGTCAGTCTTAAATGTGGGATGTCTCATACATAGTGTCCATAGGTCCTCAAAGTATTGTATAGCTCCACATTGCTTACAGTACACTTTATACGTAGGGACAGCTTTAGAGGATGTAATTGTCTAACTTCTATGATTG
>JBAIZL010000174.1:7500-20000 GCA_036971475.1 Prosapia bicincta
GTAAGGTAACCTATTCCTCTTATTTTGAAATAATGTGCAACCCATCATTTTCCAACTCGTATTACCAGATAAAGCGAGATATCTTGAAAAAAAACAATATTTACTTTATAATAAATTGGTTTCCGCCTCAACCAGGGTTACCAACCGTGAAATAATAATGATATTAAAACAGTGATATTTCTTCAAGACGATTACGCTCACAGTTGAATATTTTGCGCTGGGGTATCTAATTAAAGTCAATATTTCCCTACAAAGTGTGATTCAATTACGGATAGAAACAGTTATTTTCTGATTTTAATTGATGAAGTAGGTAAATGAGATATACTCGTTACTGACGTAAACAAATGGCAACAGGTTGAGTGAATAATTACAGGCATTTTAAACGTAGGGAATAAAATAATTCCCTTAATTGCTTTAAGAACCAAATACAACAGGATTTGAGTTGGACTTGTGAATGTAGGTAATTATTGAAAAATTAAAACTATAAACGTTGGCAATATATTAATTTATTAAATTGAACGCGTTTCAGTGACGGATCTTCATAAATATTGATTACAATTACACAATAAAGTATGTAAATTACAATATAATAACAAATGTACAAAATACCTAATGATGACGATTTTGTCATTGAAACTTTTAGTAGAACATTTTATGGTTGATTTTATTAGTAAATAATAACTACATTTAGTATCCAATGTATGTAAATGAAATTAACTACAATATATTTATATGCCTTCCGTATTTATTTTAAAGATATTTCTAACGGACTCGTCTCGAACATCGGTCATCTTAGAATACTTTGAATATAGTTATGTAGGAAGTAGCTAGAGTTAAAAATTTTATCTGTAATAAAATGTAAAAATATAAAAAAGTCAATCTGTATAGTCTAGTACAAATCAATGTAGAAAGATTTAAATCTAACAAGTTTCGTATAAATTTAAACATTAAATGATTGACTATTTAATTTTTCATATAAATTAACATTTTTATTTAAATCCTTATAACATAAGATGATTGCCTTGTTACTAAAATGTACATACGAGCAATGATTGCATTTACAAAATGTAATCTCATACTACTAATTAAATAAAACAGCACATTTGCTCTAAATTGTTATTCAATTTTCCCATCATAAATTTTTTAAAGTTGTTAAATTTATTCATTTGTTATGAAGAAAACAAATATACAATATTTTAGTCACTATTATCTTGAAATAGTAAATTCTCCTTCCCTTGGTTGAGAGCTGGTGTAGGACCTACGTTTTTACAGCAGCCGATACTATAATTTTCCCTCACTTACTCAACAGGGGGTCACTATGTCAGCTAATCCCCATCTACTACTCTTTATTCTCTTTATTACGGGGGTGTAACAGCTAAGCACCTCTTTATTACCCCTTAGATAGCGATTCTACTTTAGGTAAGCGACCCAACCCTCGGGGAGCTATAATGTTTACTTTTTCCTCTACCAGAGGCTATAATATCCTCCCCTTAGCCTTACCAAGATCCCATCAACTGTTCTTTATTCTTTCTCTTACAAGGGGGTGTAAGGGGTAGATACCACCATGTGGCTCCTACAGAGTGTAAGTCTGTTTCAGGCACTAGGCAGGTCAAAATGATAAGATTATTCCAATAACATTTTTAACATAAAACAGAACATTTATTTTGTACAGTCTTTATTATTAAAATTGGTACTTTTACCTATCTGTAAAAACTTACATCACTTACTGAAATATAACTACTAAAAATTACCTTACCGTTAGGTTATGTTTGTACGTCAGGAATACATCGACATGGTAGTTTCGGTAGGTTTTCTCAGCATCTTAATCGACTTTCATTCCTCTGTGATGGCCAGTTCTTAGTCTGAATATGGTTTTTCGCAACGAGTCGATCTTCTTTGATGTTTTAATTCTGTGAGTTTGAATTTGGTCACGGAATTTGCGTCAAACATCTTGTTATTTCCAATCAATTTAAAAAATGCCAAATATTTTAATTTTTATTCCATTTTTTTTTTTTTAATTTTTGCCAACCCCAGCTTTGTTTTCGGCCATGTTGCTCCTCGCTTCCCAGTAGAGATATGACAAATGTTTTTACCGTCATAAATTAGGCCTGGACATCGCCACAGGTGTGAGTCATCCATTCTTTCCGTACTACAAATTGTGCATATTTCATCAGCGGCAAGGCCAAAGCGATGTGGATGTGCCTGTAGGTAGTCTTGTCTGGTTAGCAGGCGAAATTCGGCGACTGCTTCCTGTCTTGCAAGGTCCCGGGAAACCGGTCGTCGAACCAATGATTCCCATGTCTTTCCTGTGGCATTTATTCTCATATTGGTCTTTACGTAGGTCTTTTAAAGGATTTTTAATTTGTTTTTTGCTGAATTTAGGCTGACATTTTGTGTTGGTTGCCGTCGACTTCCTCTTTATTTTGCTAGAAGGTCCACCCTCTCGTTTCCGGCTATATCGAGACGGAACTGCATACAATACCATATATAGGCCTATATATATATAAGCAAAGTAATTTGTTTCAACTGTGTTAAAGTTTTATTTCTCATTCATATTTATTGTTAACCTCTAGGAATGCGTTACTATTAACTTGTACTTATTACGTTTAATATCTTTTATATGCATTATGTATTCCAAATTATGTAGTCTTATCTGAGTTCAAGTTAGCATCTGTAATGGAATACAAAACTTTGTGAAATAAGTTTAATGCACGGTTAGATAGTGTCACCGTACCTTCATGACACGCAAATAGTGGAAAACTGAACAACGAGTCTAAAGGATTTACTTTGCAGGAAAAAATCTACTGAACTGAACAAAATCTTAATCAAAACAAATCCTTTATCTCGGCGTAAGTACCCTTACAAGACATTTTACGGTCTATTGAATCGGCTTCCTGCGACAACTCCCCCCCCCCATCTCGTAGTTCCTTACAGAAATCCAAGTCCATCCATATTTATTCGACTTCTTTGGACATAAAATAATTTCGTCAGCAGGAAACACGGTGTAAGGGCAGAAATGTAGTTCTTTTGTAAGACTTCTACTTTGTGATACTCTAGACAAAGAGAAAAGAAAGAAAGTCTCCTTTGTACCTTATATCCTAATGATTTCTTTGTTATGTATACCTTATGAGAATACTAATACGTTTAATTCTATAATAAGTTATATTAATAAGTTATAATATTTAAAAAAATATTCTGTTTAAATGTAAAGTACTCTAAAACGTAAATTATATTGAAGAGAATAGATTCGAGGTGGGTATGAGTCATCGAGGTATCGTATAATATAAATCAGTAATATTTTATCGATAGTCACACATTATAATATTATTAGTTCGAAATAGTAATATAAAATACATTAAAACAAAATATATAATAATAATTTTTAGAAAGTATTTAGTTTTTTGTTACAACAAGAACTAAACGTATCTATTATTTGTTCCAAATGAAATATTCTATTACACTAATACTAAAATCTGCTTAGTGGTCTGTCTATTTCAGTGTAGATTGGTATTAAAAAGTCTTTATTATCTATATACTATCTCTCTCTTTAACAATGGATTGTTATAAAAAAAGCCTTTATTATCAACATACTATCTCTCTCTTTCACTATAAATTAGAACCGTAAATTCTTTATTATCAATATACCATCTCTCTATTTAACAATGGATTATTATAAAAAAGCCTCTATTTTCAACATACTATCTCTCTCTTTAGCAATGGATTGTTATAAAAAAAGCCTTTATTATCAACATACTATCTCTCTCTTTCACTATAAATTAGCACCGTAAAGTCTTTATTATCAATATACCATCTCTCTATTTAACAATGGATTATTTTAAAAAAGCCTTTATTATCAACATACTATCTCTCTCTTTCACTATAAATTAGCACCGTAAAGTCTTTATTATCAATATACCATCTCTCTATTTAACAATGGATTATTTTAAAAAAGCCTTTATTATCAACATACTATCTCTCTCTTTCACTATAAATTAGCACCGTAAAGTCTTTATTATCAATATACCATCTCTCTATTTAACAATGGATTATTTTAAAAAAGCCTTTATTATCAACATACTATCTCTCTCTTTCACTATAAATTAGCACCGTAAAGTCTTTATTATCAATATACCATCTCTCTATTTAACAATGGATTATTTTAAAAAAGCCTTTATTATCAACATACTATCTCTCTCTTTCACTATAAATTAGCACCGTAAAGTCTTTATTATCAATATACCATCTCTCTATTTAACAATGGATTATTTTAAAAAAGCCTTTATTATCAACATACTATCTCTCTCTTTCACTATAAATTAGCACCGTAAAGTCTTTATTATCAATATACCATCTCTCTATTTAACAATGGATTATTTTAAAAAAGCCTTTATTATCAACATACTATCTCTCTCTTTCACTATAAATTAGCACCGTAAAGTCTTTATTATCAATATACCATCTCTCTATTTAACAATGGATTATTTTAAAAAAGCCTTTATTATCAACATACTATCTCTCTCTTTCACTATAAATTAGCACCGTAAAGTCTTTATTATCAATATACCATCTCTCTATTTAACAATGGATTATTTTAAAAAAGCCTTTATTATCAACATACTATCTCTCTCTTTCACTATAAATTAGCACCGTAAAGTCTTTATTATCAATATACCATCTCTCTATTTAACAATGGATTATTTTAAAAAAGCCTTTATTATCAACATACTATCTCTCTCTTTCACTATAAATTAGCACCGTAAAGTCTTTATTATCAATATACCATCTCTCTATTTAACAATGGATTATTTTAAAAAAGCCTTTATTATCAACATACTATCTCTCTCTTTCACTATAAATTAGCACCGTAAAGTCTTTATTATCAATATACCATCTCTCTATTTAACAATGGATTATTTTAAAAAAGCCTTTATTATCAACATACTATCTCTCTCTTTCACTATAAATTAGCACCGTAAAGTCTTTATTATCAATATACCATCTCTCTATTTAACAATGGATTATTTTAAAAAAGCCTTTATTATCAACATACTATCTCTCTCTTTCACTATAAATTAGCACCGTAAAGTCTTTATTATCAATATACTATCTCTCTCTTTAACAATGGATTATTTTAAAAAAGCCTTTATTATCAACATACTATCTCTCTCTTTAGCAATGGATTGTTATAAAAAAAAGCCTTTATTATCAACATACTATCTCTCTCTTTCACTATAAATTAGCACCGTAAAGTCTTTATTATCAATATACTATCTCTCTCTTTAGCAATGGATTGTTATAAAAAAAAGCCTTTATTATCAACATACTATCTCTCTCTTTCACTATAAATTAGCACCGTAAAGTCTTTATTATCAATATACCATCTCTCTATTTAACAATGGATTATTTTAAAAAAGCCTTTATTATCAACATACTATCTCTCTCTTTCACTATAAATTAGCACCGTAAAGTCTTTATTATCAATATACCATCTCTCTATTTAACAATGGATTATTTTAAAAAAGCCTTTATTATCAACATACTATCTCTCTCTTTCACTATAAATTAGCACCGTAAAGTCTTTATTATCAATATACCATCTCTCTATTTAACAATGGATTATTTTAAAAAAGCCTTTATTATCAACATACTATCTCTCTCTTTCACTATAAATTAGCACCGTAAAGTCTTTATTATCAATATACCATCTCTCTATTTAACAATGGATTATTTTAAAAAAGCCTTTATTATCAACATACTATCTCTCTCTTTCACTATAAATTAGCACCGTAAAGTCTTTATTATCAATATACCATCTCTCTATTTAACAATGGATTATTTTAAAAAAGCCTTTATTATCAACATACTATCTCTCTCTTTCACTATAAATTAGCACCGTAAAGTCTTTATTATCAATATACCATCTCTCTATTTAACAATGGATTATTTTAAAAAAGCCTTTATTATCAACATACTATCTCTCTCTTTCACTATAAATTAGCACCGTAAAGTCTTTATTATCAATATACTATCTCTCTCTTTAACAATGGATTATTTTAAAAAAGCCTTTATTATCAACATACTATCTCTCTCTTTAGCAATGGATTGTTATAAAAAAAAGCCTTTATTATCAACATACTATCTCTCTCTTTCACTATAAATTAGCACCGTAAAGTCTTTATTATCAATATACTATCTCTCTCTTTAGCAATGGATTGTTATAAAAAAAAGCCTTTATTATCAACATACTATCTCTCTCTTTCACTATAAATTAGCACCGTAAAGTCTTTATTATCAATATACCATCTCTCTATTTAACAATGGATTATTTTAAAAAAGCCTTTATTATCAACATACTATCTCTCTCTTTCACTATAAATTAGCACCGTAAAGTCTTTATTATCAATATACCATCTCTCTATTTAACAATGGATTATTTTAAAAAAGCCTTTATTATCAACATACTATCTCTCTCTTTCACTATAAATTAGCACCGTAAAGTCTTTATTATCAATATACCATCTCTCTATTTAACAATGGATTATTTTAAAAAAGCCTTTATTATCAACATACTATCTCTCTCTTTCACTATAAATTAGCACCGTAAAGTCTTTATTATCAATATACCATCTCTCTATTTAACAATGGATTATTTTAAAAAAGCCTTTATTATCAACATACTATCTCTCTCTTTCACTATAAATTAGCACCGTAAAGTCTTTATTATCAATATACCATCTCTCTATTTAACAATGGATTATTTTAAAAAAGCCTTTATTATCAACATACTATCTCTCTCTTTCACTATAAATTAGCACCGTAAAGTCTTTATTATCAATATACCATCTCTCTATTTAACAATGGATTATTTTAAAAAAGCCTTTATTATCAACATACTATCTCTCTCTTTCACTATAAATTAGCACCGTAAAGTCTTTATTATCAATATACCATCTCTCTATTTAACAATGGATTATTTTAAAAAAGCCTTTATTATCAACATACTATCTCTCTCTTTCACTATAAATTAGCACCGTAAAGTCTTTATTATCAATATACCATCTCTCTATTTAACAATGGATTATTTTAAAAAAGCCTTTATTATCAACATACTATCTCTCTCTTTCACTATAAATTAGCACCGTAAAGTCTTTATTATCAATATACCATCTCTCTATTTAACAATGGATTATTTTAAAAAAGCCTTTATTATCAACATACTATCTCTCTCTTTCACTATAAATTAGCACCGTAAAGTCTTTATTATCAATATACCATCTCTCTATTTAACAATGGATTATTTTAAAAAAGCCTTTATTATCAACATACTATCTCTCTCTTTCACTATAAATTAGCACCGTAAAGTCTTTATTATCAATATACCATCTCTCTATTTAACAATGGATTATTTTAAAAAAGCCTTTATTATCAACATACTATCTCTCTCTTTCACTATAAATTAGCACCGTAAAGTCTTTATTATCAATATACCATCTCTCTATTTAACAATGGATTATTTTAAAAAAGCCTTTATTATCAACATACTATCTCTCTCTTTCACTATAAATTAGCACCGTAAAGTCTTTATTATCAATATACCATCTCTCTATTTAACAATGGATTATTTTAAAAAAGCCTTTATTATCAACATACTATCTCTCTCTTTCACTATAAATTAGCACCGTAAAGTCTTTATTATCAATATACCATCTCTCTATTTAACAATGGATTATTTTAAAAAAGCCTTTATTATCAACATACTATCTCTCTCTTTCACTATAAATTAGCACCGTAAAGTCTTTATTATCAATATACCATCTCTCTATTTAACAATGGATTATTTTAAAAAAGCCTTTATTATCAACATACTATCTCTCTCTTTCACTATAAATTAGCACCGTAAAGTCTTTATTATCAATATACCATCTCTCTATTTAACAATGGATTATTTTAAAAAAGCCTTTATTATCAACATACTATCTCTCTCTTTCACTATAAATTAGCACCGTAAAGTCTTTATTATCAATATACCATCTCTCTATTTAACAATGGATTATTTTAAAAAAGCCTTTATTATCAACATACTATCTCTCTCTTTCACTATAAATTAGCACCGTAAAGTCTTTATTATCAATATACCATCTCTCTATTTAACAATGGATTATTTTAAAAAAGCCTTTATTATCAACATACTATCTCTCTCTTTCACTATAAATTAGCACCGTAAAGTCTTTATTATCAATATACTATCTCTCTCTTTAACAATGGATTATTTTAAAAAAGCCTTTATTATCAACATACTATCTCTCTCTTTAGCAATGGATTGTTATAAAAAAAAGCCTTTATTATCAACATACTATCTCTCTCTTTCACTATAAATTAGCACCGTAAAGTCTTTATTATCAATATACTATCTCTCTCTTTAGCAATGGATTGTTATAAAAAAAAGCCTTTATTATCAACATACTATCTCTCTCTTTCACTATAAATTAGCACCGTAAAGTCTTTATTATCAATATACCATCTCTCTATTTAACAATGGATTATTTTAAAAAAGCCTTTATTATCAACATACTATCTCTCTCTTTCACTATAAATTAGCACCGTAAAGTCTTTATTATCAATATACCATCTCTCTATTTAACAATGGATTATTTTAAAAAAGCCTTTATTATCAACATACTATCTCTCTCTTTCACTATAAATTAGCACCGTAAAGTCTTTATTATCAATATACCATCTCTCTATTTAACAATGGATTATTTTAAAAAAGCCTTTATTATCAACATACTATCTCTCTCTTTCACTATAAATTAGCACCGTAAAGTCTTTATTATCAATATACCATCTCTCTATTTAACAATGGATTATTTTAAAAAAGCCTTTATTATCAACATACTATCTCTCTCTTTCACTATAAATTAGCACCGTAAAGTCTTTATTATCAATATACCATCTCTCTATTTAACAATGGATTATTTTAAAAAAGCCTTTATTATCAACATACTATCTCTCTCTTTCACTATAAATTTGCACCGTAAAGTCTTTATTATCAATATACCATCTCTCTATTTAACAATGGATTATTTTAAAAAAGCCTTTATTATCAACATACTATCTCTCTCTTTCACTATAAATTAGCACCGTAAAGTCTTTATTATCAATATACCATCTCTCTATTTAACAATGGATTATTTTAAAAAAGCCTTTATTATCAACATACTATCTCTCTCTTTCACTATAAATTAGCACCGTAAAGTCTTTATTATCAATATACCATCTCTCTATTTAACAATGGATTATTTTAAAAAAGCCTTTATTATCAACATACTATCTCTCTCTTTCACTATAAATTAGCACCGTAAAGTCTTTATTATCAATATACCATCTCTCTATTTAACAATGGATTATTTTAAAAAAGCCTTTATTATCAACATACTATCTCTCTCTTTCACTATAAATTAGCACCGTAAAGTCTTTATTATCAATATACTATCTCTCTCTTTAACAATGGATTATTTTAAAAAAGCCTTTATTATCAACATACCATCTCTCTATTTAACAATGGATTATTTTAAAAAAGCCTTTATTATCAACATACTATCTCTCTCTTTCACTATAAATTAGCACCGTAAAGTCTTTATTATCAATATACCATCTCTCTATTTAACAATGGATTATTTTAAAAAAGCCTTTATTATCAACATACTATCTCTCTCTTTCACTATAAATTAGCACCGTAAAGTCTTTATTATCAATATACCATCTCTCTATTTAACAATGGATTATTTTAAAAAAGCCTTTATTATCAACATACTATCTCTCTCTTTCACTATAAATTAGCACCGTAAAGTCTTTATTATCAATATACCATCTCTCTATTTAACAATGGATTATTTTAAAAAAGCCTTTATTATCAACATACTATCTCTCTCTTTAATAATGGATCGGTATTAAAAAGTCTTTACTATCAATATACTATGTCTCTTTTTCACTATAAATTGCTATTAAAAAGTCTTTATTATGCATATACTGTATGTCTCTTTAATAATGGGTTGGTATTAAAAGCTCTTTATTATCAATATACTATCTCTCTCTTTAATAATGGGTTGGTATTAAAAATTCTTTATTATCAATATACTATCTCTCTCTTTAATAATGCGTTGGTATTAAAAATTCTTTATTATCAATATAATATCTCTCTCTTTAATAATGGGTTGGTATTAAAAAGTCTTTATTATGAATATACTATCTCTCTATTTAACAATGGATTATTATAAAAAAGCCTTTATTATCAACATACTATCTCTCTCTTTAATAATGGATCGGTATTAAAAAGTCTTTACTATCAATATACTATGTCTCTTTTTCACTATAAATTGCTATTAAAAAGTCTTTAATATGAATATACTGTATCTCTCTTTAATAATGGGTTGGTATTAAAAATTCTTTATTATCAATATACTATCTCTCTCTTTAATAATGGGTTGGTATTAAAAATTCTTTATTATCAATATACTATCTCTCTCTTTAATAATGGGTTGATATTAAAAAGTCTTTATTATCAATATACTATCTCTCTCTTTAATAATGGGTTGATATTAAAAAGTCTTTATTATCAATATACTATGTCTCTTTTTCACTATAAATTGCTATTAAAAAGTGTTTATTATGAATATGCTGTATCTCTCTTTAACAAACGGATTGATATAAAAATCATTTATTATCAATATACTATCTCTCTCTTTCACTATAAATTGGTATCAAAAGGTCTTTGTTATCAATATACTATTTCTCTCTTTAATAATGGGTTGATATTAAAAAGTCTTTATTATCAACATACTATCTCTCTCTTTCAATATAGATTGGTATAGAAAATTCTTTATTATCAATATACTATGTCTCTCTTTCACTATAAATTGGTATAACAATTTCTGTATTATCAACATACTGTCTCTCTCTTTCACTATAGATTGGTATCAGAAATTCTTTATTATCAATATATGCTACTATGTCTCTATTTCACTATAAATTGGTATAAAAAGTTTTTTATTATCAATATACTATCTCTCTCTTTCACAATGGATAGGTATAAAAGAGCCATTATTATCAACATACTATCTCTCTTTCTCACAATAAATTGGTATAAAAAAGTCTTTATTATCTATACACTATCTCTCTCTTTAACAAAGGATTGGCATGAAAAAGTCATTATTACCAACGCACTGTATCTGACTTCAGAAATTGATTTGTATAAAATGTTCATTATTATCAAACAATATTCTAACATTAGAAGTGTTCCATTAACTAAAAGTAAAGTAAATAAATAACTAATAGTAGAGCCACTAAAATGAAAATTGATTATTTTAAAAAACAACACTGCTAAGGGCGCAGGAGGATTAGAAGGTTTTTAAAACATTTGTTCGTGGGATATTTATTTTATGTATATTATAACTTTTAGAGATATGAAAGTAGAATGTGGGTGGCTTGTGTATTAGGGTTGCCTTTTGTGGCAAACCTACTCTCCAGAAGGGTCTCGAGAGTGATCCACTCAATGCCCGTTACGAGGTTGACATGCAACGCTTCTGATAATGACATGGGAGGTGCTTCTCGGCTCCTTTGAATGCGCTCTATGCACTATCATAGAGATTTGCCTCCGCTAATGGAGATCCATTTAGAATGTAAATTTAACCCTTAGCACGCGGGACATATAAAGGGCAAGTAACAGATTACGTGATATTAGATAAAAAAACTTTTTTGCGAAATGTTCAAAGTTCTATTTAATTCTGAGTTCCTAAAGATGTATTTGACAAATGAAAAAAATTAAAAAAAAAAAAAAAATTATAAACTAGTTATTTTTATTATTTTTTATTTTTTTACACTAGGTAATTCAAGATATCAATAAATCCATTTAAAATAAAATTAAAGTAACTAAAATTATTATTCACGAAATCATTAACAATAAATTATTCTTACAGGTCAAACAAAGGTCACTCACTTAAACAGTAAACAACTATAGCAATTACAATGCCAACACAAAATACGACACTGTGTCCTGCCGAGAATATCCGTCATACGCGCACGCATATGCCACGTAATAGCGCCTGGTGGTTAAAACAACAGAATGTGAATCTGTAGCACGTCATCGTGAACAATAAACGTAGCAGAGGAGTTTATTTACACCAAACAAATATTGCCACGCATTGTAATGGACTTTAAACAAACAACTAGGACTTCCATTAACAAAATATTGTAAATACGAGATATCCCGTAATACGCGCTAGCACCAATTTCAGCCTCACGAGAAAACACGTTATACGCGTGCAAAAGGTTAACAAGTCTGTTTTATTACAAACAAAGTGTATTTTTAAATAAAAAAAAGTATAGCAAATCACGACATTGGCACCTGATTTTGGGCTGTGATGAACTCTCAACACTCGCCGAACAGAGAGGCCTATAAATAACCGTTCAAACAAAAAGGATATTAGTAATATTGAACTTTA
>JBAIZL010000174.1:22500-106911 GCA_036971475.1 Prosapia bicincta
AATACGTAATAAGTGGACGCGAATTTTAACTTCTCTGTACCTGTAATATGTGATGACTTAAAACCAGTGTGTCATTAACAAGTAATATTAACAAAATAATTTTAAAGTCAATTCCTCTTAGGTCGACAAATAACGTTTTTTTGTAAGTTACTTTTTATTCAATAATTACAATTAATATAAATAAAGTAACAAAACAAAGTGCGATAAAACAGCTGTTCTTGCACATAACCTATAACATAAAATCAGCTGCTTTATGAAATCATATGTTATCACTTATTTGAAGTCAAATGTGATGAAATAAATATACTGCATAACTTGCCCCTTTTGTGAAACGTTTTTCTCTCATATAAAATTAAAATTAATTCATCAATAAATTTAATTATTGGTTTATTATTTGAAAATAAAACTGTATTAACATCAAGTGTCATCCACTAAAATGCTTAAAAAATGTATTAGAACTTCATTGGAAGAACAAAAAGTTTTGTATAACCGATTGAAAATTTGAACGATATATATATAAGAAGAGATATATATATATATATATATAAGAAGAGATATATATAAGAAGAGATATATATAAGAAGATATATATATATATATAAGAAGAGATATATATAAGAACAAATATATATAAGAAGAGATATATATAAGAATAAATATATATAAGAAGAGATATATATAAGAATAAATATATATAAGAAGAGATATATATAAGAAGATATATATATATATATATAAGAAGAGATATATATAAGAAGAGATATATATATATATAAGAAGAGATATATATAAGAAGAGATATATATAAGAATAAATATATATAAGAAGAGATATATATATATATATAAGAAGAGATATATATAAGAAGAGATATATATAAGAATAAATATATATAAGAAGAGATATATATAAGAATAAATATATATAAGAAGAGATATATATAAGAAGAGATATATATAAGAATAAATATATATAAGAAGAGATATATATAAGAATAAATATATATAAGAAGAGATATATATAAGAAGATATATATATATATATATATATATTTATATATATATATATATATATATATATATATATATATATATATATATATATATATATATATATATATATATATATAAGAAGAGATATATATAAGAAGAGATATATATAAGAAGAGAGATATATATATAAGAAGAGATATATATAAGAAGAGATATATATAAGAATAAATATATATAAGAAGATATATATATATATATAAGAAGAGAGATATATAAGAAGAGATATATATAAGAATAAATATATATAAGAAGAGATATATATATAAGAATAAATATATATAAGAAGAGATATATATAAGAAGATATATATATATATATATATATATATATATATATATATAAGAAGAGATATATATAGGAAGATATATATATATATATATATATATATATATATATATATATATATAAGAAGAGATATATATAAGAAGAGATATATATAAGAATAAATATATATAAGAAGAGATATATATAAGAATAAATATATATAAGAAGAGATATATATAAGAAGATATATATATATATATATATATATATATAAGAAGAGATATATATAAGAAGAGATATATATAAGAAAAGATATATATAAGAGTTCCTTCTATTTGAACTAATAGAAGGAATTGAAAAATAATAACTATTAATCAGTGATCCCAGTTTATATGTTACTGGAAAGCTTGTGATTAACATAAAGAGAGTGGGTTCGATCCCCTCTAGCACCATATATTTTTCGAATGTTTATATAGCTCCAAGTCGACAAGGGTTTGTTAACGAGTACCTAGGGTTAAATATGGGTCAAAATAGGGTTAAACCGTATTAGGTTGGTCCGTGGAAGCCTCTTCTACGTTTCTAGAACATGTCATTAGTATAAAATATATTATAATTGTTATTTTCCAAGGTGTAATGAAGTATATACCTTGAACAACAGAACACGAAATTATGTGAAGAACATAAAACAGAAAAGCATCAACAAACGGTAAAACGCGTTTCACGAGCAAGATACATTAGAAAACAGCCGTCTATATTATAACAGCATCAAGTTTGACGGTTTAAGGGGGTGGTTTTGAGAATTAAAAAGTATGAAAAGGAAAAGAAATGTAATGAACATTGAAAATGACTAGAGAGCAGAAAATGTTTTAAAAACGTAATAATAATAGTCAGTACGGATATCATCGACTCAGAAGGGAAGACAAGGGCTGGTACATATAGGATCAGGGTAGATAATAACACCCCCTGGTAAAGGACATAGGGTAGATCATGGCATCGAGTGTGCAGGACCATGTACATGAAGCAGGACTTCTTTCTACCGTGTTCCTAAAGAGACTTTTCCCTGGTAAACCCCTTGAGGAAGAAGGATAAAGGTGAGTAGATGGATTTATGTAGGTTCAAGGAAAAGACATAAAGATCCCTTAAACATAATGATGCTGTATTAATGGAGAAATACAGTGGTACTCCTGTTAAACCCCTGTAAGAAGAGAGAAAATATGTGCAGATGGAATTATATAGGTGTAAAGGAAAAGAAATGATTATCCTGTATTCGTTCAGAAAAACAGAGTACTCCTGTAAGAAGAAGGAACAGGATTAGTAGAGGAAATTATGTAGACCTAAGAGAAAGACATGATGCTACCTCAGTACTGGAAATGAAGGAATCTTGTGGGAAGAGCTGCATTCCAAAAGTAACCTCTTGTCAACCAAGGAGAAGAGCGGTAGTTACCCAGTACCGGAAGAAATAATAATCTCACAAGGCTGGGAAGAATATCAAAGATATAAGACTACGCTTTGAGAATATTACAGACCATTCATAGTAGGAGAGCGTCTTCAATAGTAGGGTCAGTTAAAGAGAACAAAACCGATAGACACCAAGGGACTATTGGAGGAAGATGTCTTGGAGGGACGATGTTGACGAGAATGCGAAAATGCGAGGACTGGGAGGAGGATATTGAGGAGAATGGGAGGTAGAGGGAAGATTGGACTAAAGGACTAAAGAACAATAGTAAATAATAATATTAAAATAATACACGAAAGATAAATACTGACCGACAGGTTTTCGAGGTAGTACTGACATTGTCTCTTGTTCCTTAAGTCTTACAAAGAATGTCTGTTTAGAGAATATTTTAGTTTTTATGAGGTTTACCCTCTTATTATTGTTATATATATATATATATATATATATATATATATATATATATATATATATATATATAGATTTGAGCATCTGCTGAAATCTTATTTTTGCTCATACTAGACACAAAATTCTGAAAATATTACAATAAAAGAATAGGGAATGGGAGAAAAAACTATTTGCTTTATCCTAAATCACAATAAAAAATATTTAAAAGAGGATTGTAGGAATAAAGGTTAAACTATTTTTTTAGAAAAGATTTCAACTTTGCGTAAGCAAAGTAGAAAGGAAATTCGTCTAAAGTACGTGAAACGTACAAAAAGTATTTTATTTTCAAATCAAACCCCTTTGTTTCAATTTAGCGGAAATTGTTTTCCTGCTTAAGTAAAAGGATTATCAACCCCTCCCTTCGATGGATTTAATCGTGCTTCGACTCTAAAGATGTCAAACCTCGGACGAAAACAACCTTGCTATCTATAATTAGGTTATACTTTACGTAGAAGAATTATTATGTATTCCGTTAGGAACACAACTGTCTTATCCGCTCAACAGGCTAGCTTTAAAATAACAGGGGTTTCCGGGGATTTTAGTCATCAAATATGGTTTTTACATTAATTTTTAAATTGATAAATTGAATAAATCTTAAAATAAAAAAAAACGTATACACGTTGTTCCCATTTTATAATATTTTACCAGTTATATATCGTGTATTAAAGAAATTCTTGAATATTGTAGTCCATTACGTTCAGTGAATCTTAATAAATAAATATTATTAGTAAATATTTTTAAATATTTTAAAGAAAGTTACAAATTAATTAAAGACACTTACAAAGGTATACAAATTAATACACACAACTTTATCTGACTCAATAGATATTGGCTCCGTTTTATACCGTTTAGATGCCCTAAGATGGGACGGATATAGAAATGTCCTACGTGGTTCGTGAGAAGTAAAGTTGCTGGCAATATAATGGGGTAGCTATACTTAGATAACACTTGTCATATTTATTTAGCTACGGAGATCATATATTGAGGGAACTCTCGACTGGACACGATGGGTGAGTCTCATCCCGGAGGGACCAATTGACCATAGCTCTTAGCGTTGCAGATTTCAGAACTTGAACCTGTCATGACTACCTCGCTGCGCACCTCCACCCCTTGCTACGAATTCGTGTGTTGGCGACTCCAGAGTGTCTGTGTGATCATGAAATTATGAATCCCGAACACTTTCAGGGCTACACCGCTCTGGACCAGGCCCAGGATTACGACTGTCTCGCCCTCAGGGAAATCGTGTCTCGGAGGGAACGATTGGCCATAACCTGCCCCGAGCTGTTAGCGTTGCAGGATTCAGAATGATGACCTCCCATGGCTACCTTGTCATGCACTTCTAGTGTATTTATGTACTGCTGTCCCCGGTGTCTGCTGTATGGTCATGGAGCCAAGAACAAAGATCACCTTCGGGGTCGTACAGGCCTAGACCAGGCCCAGAATTAAGACAGTCCCGTCTTCAAGAAAACCCATCCCTACTGCCAAAAGGCTCAGCTGCTAAGGGTGGGGGTTGGCTGAGAATTATTTACTTAGTTAATGACATACTTAACCAATAATATTATTACCCCAAGGTTGAACCTAAATACTAGGGCTGGGTCAATCAAGCGGTTGAGAAACTAAACAAAATTAAACCCTCTGGCTCGAAACCAACACTTTTAGTGCTCTGACCACAGGACCACTCAGGTCCCTTCTAAATAAATAAAATGTTAAATTATAGACGAAGGTGAAACACACAAAATGTTGTCTTCACGCCCTATGTAGCTTTACACAGCCATTACAATAAAGGTTTCGTGTTTGATCATAAAACACGATTTAAACTGTTGAAGTTTCTAGTGATGAACTTACAGTTTAGTTGTTTAGATTGTTTATAATTATCAGTTCACGTAAATAAATAAAAAGAAACCAGCTAGCGACTACAAACACAACAAAAAAGATAACAAAAAGTACAACTGTGTTTAAATACAAACGTACTGTTAATGACAGAAAAACATAGAGGATAGCTACTACCGTAGTATCTCACTCAACCTCACAGATAGCGCAATACCTCTTTAGCGTATTAATGAAAATTATTCAAAATATTTCATTTTGACCACATTACATGTCCTGAAAAATCAAAAATGAATACCGACTCATAACTAACAATTTAATAAAATTTACAGTTTTTGTTTTATACATCTTGAGGCGTTTTATTTAATATATACTTATTGATACACTTGGCAAAAACCACTACTCACTGATATTTTTCAGCAGACGTGTTTCGCAAATCAGTGCATTGTTCAATGCTGTGAGACACGGACAAGACTCAAAGAAAAGAGTCTGCTGAAAAAAAATATCAATAAGTAGTGGTATTTTACCAAGTGATGTAAATAAATATATAATTACTTATTGAATGACGCATTTTGATTACAAAGCCATCATCAGTGGGTTATAACTACTACAAAATCAAAATTACAACTTTTGTGAGACAGGAAATTCTTATTTCTCTTTACTACAAAAACATTTATCTAAATCTCTATGTACGTTTTGATTGAAAAGCAATCATCTTCAGAGAGAATTATTAGAAGAATAACCTCTATAGCTTAGATGAAAAAAAAAAATTGGTAAGACTTGAGAAGTTGTTAAATAAGTTACTTTAAATCTGGATATTTTTAATTTTTCACACAGTGAAAACACAGACATAAACGCTAAACTTTTAATCCATTTTATACGAGGCGGTGAAACGTTTTAGAATTTTCTAGGTTAGATGATCTCTCTTGATAAATCAAACCCTACTGAAATATGTTTTCTCGTTTAAACAACATTTATTTTCTGTAACAAAGTTTTGGTAAACTATATCTTATTTCGTAGCAAAGTTACTGCATCTAAATAAAACTGAAAACATCTCCTAAGGCGACATGATCTGGATTTCAATCGTTGGTTACGATTTACATATCTTATGTCAAAAGTCTAAACTTATCTCGTTTTGATGTAGTGAATCAACTTTTCCTCAGGTCCCTCTATCAACTATGGCTGAACTTTGTAGCGTCAGTATTTCATATAGGAATTTAATACGTGGTAAAGTCATGTAGCACTCTACTGTTATTATTTGTAGAATAAAATAAAATATATATGTTTTATTAAATATAAAAAATAAATATTAATTAAAAATTTTATATAAATCAAACTTTTAAAGTTAAAAAAAAAATATTAAAAAATTATCTACATACCTTCATGTTGTTATTTATGATGTAATATATAGAACGTAGTGAAAAATTCAAAAATATTTCTCTTATACTTGTTTTAGTTTACGACCAACTCCAATCCCATTTATACAAAACTGCCACCAAAATCCTTGACTAAAGATTTTAAAGAGGTGAAAAAAGCAACGTTAAAGCTGGAGTACAAATTTTTTATTCTAGTCCCGACCCTAAAAAAACACCCAGACCTCGTTGTAGCCTTCCCTGACTGGCTTCCTCCTTTTCCCCGTGCATCCGTGTCATGCTTTACTCCTGTAAAATACAGGAATGCTATGGAAATATTCATTATTGCTTTGATAGACTCCTCTCCTTGAAAACTCGAAGTACTGAAATGAAACAGAACTGTTCGAACATGAAGCAAGTTGACGAAGAGAAACCCTGCAAGGAAACCCCGAAGTAGATCAGTCAGGAGCCCAGGAGAGGATCATGTCTTTGGGGATAGGGGGGCGTGAATAGGGGATTTTGTTCCCATGTTAAGGGTAAGGACGGGAATTGCCTTAGCCTTTTTAGATTTTTGCTTGTACACCATCTTCTAATCCTTACTGTAGAATAGAATTGAATATCCTAAGGAGGTGTAACTATGAACTACCCCTTCCGAGATTGCAAAATCCTCCAAGCCCTTGAGATAGCTAATCTCCTGCAAACCACTTATTTTCCGCATAAACATTCGATTAGTAACCCTATCCCGGATGTAAGATTTTGGGTTTTTCTCTACTTATTGGATCTGAGTTCATTAAAAATAAAACATATAAGTTAGTTTTAAAACTCACAGCTTCATTTTTATTTGGTTCAGTTCGAGTGAAACATATTACTAACGTTTTCAATATAGAATAAAACTTCTGAACAAGATTCTATGTGTGACGTCAGTTGACGCAGATTGGAATACGACGTATTGTTGAACGTCGGGCTTCAATTAAGTGGTTGGCAACTCATGACAGATATTACGTGGCCAGAGATGAGTAATTTGATTATAACTAGGTAACGTGGCTACACCTTGGAAGTGTGCGACAGTTCCGGAACTCTGTGTCATTCTTTACGCCCCAAGTTACAATTATTCAACCACTTTCATGTCAAGCTCTTAGTCATGTATTGGGGGCAAGCGTTTGTAATACTCATGTTGTAAATTGAAAGCTTGTTCTACATGCACTTACAAAGATAGTGAGCAGTAGGAACTACTGTACTGTATCGTACCATTGTAATTAGGTTACAGTCAAAGGCACAATCAACCATTCAATGTTTACTATTAAAGGCCTAGGATACTATTCATTCATAGTAGAAAACCTACATTAGAGGATCACGATTAAAGATCCGCTAATAAAGGCTTAAATATAAAGTTATTAGATGACCCCTACTAGAGACCACTATTAGAGCTCCTGGATTATAGGGCCGGCTTTAAAGTCCAACATTACATGCCCATTATTAGTAGACCACCATTAGAGGTCCTCTTTTAGACTTTCATAATTAGAGGACCGCCTAATTAGAAGACTTACAGGCTCGACAATAAAGGTCCGCTATTAGATGACCCAAACTAGAGCCGCCTATTAGAGCTCCTGGATTATAGGGCCGGCTTCAAAGTCCAACATTACATGCCCACTATTAGTAGACCACCATTAGAGGTCCTCTTTCAGACTTTCATAATTAGAGGACCGCCTAATTAGAAGACTTACAGGCTCGACAATAAAGGTCCGCTATTAGATGACCCAAACTAGAGCCGCCTATTAGAGCTCCTGGATTATAGGGCCGGCTTTAAAGTCCAACTTTACATGCCCACTATTAGTAGACCCCCATTAGAGGCCGTCTTTTAGAAGTACACCATTAGAGGCCCTCTTTTAGAAGTACACCATTAGAGGCCGTCTTTTAGAAGTACACCATTAGAGGACCGCCCAATTAGAAGACTTACAGGCTCGACAATAAAGGGCCGCTATTAGATGACCCAAACTAGAGCCGCCTATTAGAGCTCCTGGATTATAGGGCCGGCTTTAAAGTCCAACATTACATGCCCACTATTAGTAGACCCCCATTAAAGGCCCTCTTTTAGAAGTACACCATTAGAGGCCCTCTTTTAGAAGTACACCATTAGAGGCCGTCTTTTAGAAGTACACCATTAGAGGACCGCCCAATTAGAAGACTTACAGGCTCGACAATAAAGGTCCGCTATTAGATGACCCAAACTAGAGCCGCCTATTAGAGCTCCTGGATTATAGGGCCGGCTTTAAAGTCCAACATTACATGCCCACTATTAGTAGACCACCATTAGAGGTCCTCTTTCAGACTTTCATAATTAGAGGACCGCCTAATTAGAAGACTTACAGGCTCGACAATAAAGGTCCGCTATTAGACGACCCAAACTAGAGCCGCCTATTAGAGCTCCTGGATTATAGGGCCGGCTTTAAAGTCCAACATTACATGCCCACTATTAGTAGAACACCATTAGAGGTCCTCTTTTAGACTTTCATAATTAGAGGACCGCCTAATTAGAAGACTTAGAAGCTCGACAATAAAGGTCCGCTATTAGATGACCCAAACTAGACCCGCCTATTAGAGCTCCTGGATTATAGGGCCGGCTTTAAAGTCCAACTTTACATGCCCACTATTAGTAGACCCCCATTAGAGGCCGTCTTTTAGAAGTACACCATTAGAGGCCCTCTTTTAGAAGTACACCATTAGAGGCCGTCTTTTAGAAGTACACCATTAGAGGACCGCCCAATTAGAAGACTTACAGGCTCGACAATAAAGGGCCGCTATTAGATGACCCAAACTAGAGCCGCCTATTAGAGCTCCTGGATTATAGGGCCGGCTTTAAAGTCCAACATTACATGCCCACTATTAGTAGACCCCCATTAAAGGCCCTCTTTTAGAAGTACACCATTAGAGGCCCTCTTTTAGAAGTACACCATTAGAGGCCGTCTTTTAGAAGTACACCATTAGAGGACCGCCCAATTAGAAGACTTACAGGCTCGACAATAAAGGTCCGCTATTAGATGACCCAAACTAGAGCCGCCTATTAGAGCTCCTGGATTATAGGGCCGGCTTTAAAGTCCAACATTACATGCCCACTATTAGTAGACCACCATTAGAGGTCCTCTTTCAGACTTTCATAATTAGAGGACCGCCTAATTAGAAGACTTACAGGCTCGACAATAAAGGTCCGCTATTAGACGACCCAAACTAGAGCCGCCTATTAGAGCTCCTGGATTATAGGGCGGGCTTTAAAGTCCAACATTACATGCCCACTATTAGTAGAACACCATTAGAGGTCCTCTTTTAGACTTTCATAATTAGAGGACCGCCTAATTAGAAGACTTAGAAGCTCGACAATAAAGGTCCGCTATTAGATGACCCAAACTAGACCCGCCTATTAGAGCTCCTGGATTATAGGGCTGCATTTAAAGTCCAACTTTACATGCCCACTATAAGTAGACCACCATTAGAGGCCCTCTTTTAGAAGTACACCATTAGAGGCCCTCTTTTAGAAGTACACCATTAGAGGCCGTCTTTTAGAAGTACACCATTAGAGGACCGCCCAATTAGAAGACTTACAGGCTCGACAATAAAGGTCCGCTATTAGATGACCCAAACTAGAGCCGCCTATTAGAGCTCCTGGATTATAGGGCCGGCTTTAAAGTCCAACATTACATGCCCACTATTAGTAGAACACCATTAGAGGTCCTCTTTTAGACTTTCATAATTAGAGGACCGCCTAATTAGAAGACTTAGAAGCTCGACAATAAAGGTCCGCTATTAGATGACCCAAACTAGACCCGCCTATTAGAGCTCCTGGATTATAGGGCTGCATTTAAAGTCCAACTTTACATGCCCACTATAAGTAGACCACCATTAGAGGCCCTCTTTTAGAAGTACACCATTAGAGGCCCTCTTTTAGAAGTACACCATTAGAGGCCGTCTTTTAGAAGTACACCATTGAAGTACCGCTCAATTAGAAGACTTACAGGCTCGACAATAAAGGTCCGCTATTAGATGACCCAAACTAGAGCCGCCTATTAGAGCTCCTGGATTATAGCGCCGGCTTTAAAGTCCAACATTACATGCCCACTATTAGTAGAACACCATTAGAGGTCCTCTTTTAGACTTTCATAATTAGAGGACCGCCTAATTAGAAGACTTAGAAGCTCGACAATAAAGGTCCGCTATTAGATGATCTAAACTAGAGCCGCCTATTATAGCTCCTTGATTATAGGGCTGCATTTAAAGTCCAACATTACATGCCCGCTATTAGTAGACCACCATTAGAGGCCCTCTTTTAGAAGTACACCTATAGAGGCCCTCTTTTAGAAGTACACCATTAGAGGCCCTCTTTTAGAAGTACACCATTAGAGGCCCTCTTTTAGAAGTACACCATTAGAGGCCCTCTTTTAGAAGTACACCATTAGAGGTCCTCTTTTAGAAGTACACCATTAGAGGCCCTCTTTTAGAAGTACACCATTAGAGGTCCTCTTTTAGAAGTACACCATTAGAGGCCCTCTTTTAGAAGTACACCTATAGAGGCCCTCTTTTAGAAGTACACCATTAGAGGTCCTCTTTTAGAAGTACACCTATAGAGGCCCTCTTTTAGAAGTACACCATTAGAGGTCCTCTTTTAGAAGTACACCATTAGAGGCCCTCTTTTAGAAGTACACCATTAGAGGTCCTCTTTTAGAAGTACACCATTAGAGGCCCTCTTTTAGAAGTACACCATTAGAGGCCCTCTTTTAGAAGTACACCATTAGAGGACCGCTCAATTAGAAGACTTACAGGCTCGACAATAAAGGGCCGCTATTAGATGACCCAAACTATAGCCGCCTATTAGAGCTCCTGGATTATAGGGCTGCATTTAAAGTCCAACATTTATCTCCTATTAATAGACCACTATTAAACCCCCCTTTTAGAAGTACACCATTAGAGGTCCTCTTTTAGAAGTACACCATTAGAGGCCCTCTTTTAGAAGTACACCATTAGAGGCCCTCTTTTAGAAGTACACCATTAGAGGACCGCTCAATTAGAAGACTTACAGGCTCGACAATAAAGGTCCGCTATTAGATGACCCAAACTATAGCCGCCTATTAGAGCTCCTGGATTATAGGGCTGCATTTAAAGTCCAACATTTATCTCCTATTAATAGACCACTATTAAACCCCTCTTTTAGAAGTACACCATTAGAGGTCCTCTTTTAGAAGTACACCATTAGAGGACCGCTCAATTAGAAGACTTACAGGCTCGACAATAAAGGGCCGCTATTAGATGACCCAAACTATAGCCGCCTATTAGAGCTCCTGGATTATAGGGCTGCATTTAAAGTCCAACATTTATCTCCTATTAATAGACCACTATTAAACCCCTCTTTTAGAAGTACACCATTAGAGGACCGCTCAATTAGAAGACTTACAGGCTCGACAATAAAGGGCCGCTATTAGATGACCCAAACTATAGCCGCCTATTAGAGCTCCTGGATTATAGGGCTGCATTTAAAGTCCAACATTTATCTCCTATTAATAGACCACTATTAAACCCCTCTTTTAGAAGTACACCATTAGAGGTCCTCTTTTAGAAGTACACCATTAGAGGCCCTCTTTTAGAAGTACACCATTAGAGGCCCTCTTTTAGAAGTACACCATTAGAGGCCCTCTTTTAGAAGTACACCATTAGAGGACCGCTCAATTAGAAGACTTACAGGCTCGACAATAAAGGGCCGCTATTAGATGACCCAAACTATAGCCGCCTATTAGAGCTCCTGGATTATAGGGCTGCATTTAAAGTCCAACATTTATCTCCTATTAATAGACCACTATTAAACCCCCCTTTTAGAAGTACACCATTAGAGGTCCTCTTTTAGAAGTACACCATTAGAGGCCCTCTTTTAGAAGTACACCATTAGAGGACCGCTCAATTAGAAGACTTACAGGCTCGACAATAAAGGTCCGCTATTAGATGACCTAAACTAGAGCCGCCTATTAGAGCTCCTGGATTATAGGGCTGCATTTAAAATCCAACATTACATGCCCACTATTAGTAGACCACCATTATCTGCCCTGTTTTAGAAGTACACCATTAGAGGCTCTCTTTTAGAAGTACACCATTAGAGGCTCTCTTTTAGAAGTACACCATTAGAGGACCGCCCAATTAGAAGACTTACAGGCTCGACAATAAAGGTCCGCAATTAGATGACCCAAACTAGAGCCGCCTATTAGAGCTCCTGGATTATAGGGCCGCATTTAAAGTCCAACATTTGTCCCCTATTACTAGACCACTATTAAAGGCCCTCTTTTAGAAGTACACCATTAGAGGACCGTCCAATTAGAAGACTTACAGGCTCGACAATAAAGGTCCGCTATTAGACGACCACCATTCTAGATTCGTTATAGGCCCGCCAATATAGGAACGCAATTAAAGTTTCAGTGACAATAAATTTCCGCTAGTTGAGGAATATCATTAGAGAGCTACCATAAGCTTACCATTACAAGTCCACCGTTGGAGGTGTTTTTTGTTTCTCTCTTTCATGAAATAATGAATAATAAATGTTATCACTCACCAAGACCGACTCCTTGAAATATCTTTACTCTTCCGATTGCTTACAATTTGTCCAGTGCGTTCTCATGCTATCATTACTGGAAGCTCCTTACAGAGTTATTGGATGTAGAAAATCATAAAGAAACAAGGAAACATTATCTCTTATAAATATGATTTTAGAAAAACGAAAACGCGATGGAAAAGCCCTGATGCACTTCCGTTCAAGTTTCCAGAAGTCAGGCCGTTGACGTTTATTTGCATTTAGAAATTTCGAGAATTCGCATATCCTTTTTGTTCAACAATGAATACTCCTGTAACTTTTACAAATTTCTCTATTCTTGTACTTTGATACGTAGCAAAATATAAGCGATGAATATTTTAAATATTTCTCGATAAATATATATTACTTTAAAGTATATTATTGATAAGGTTATATCTCTATAATATTAATAACGTAATATAACAGGTAATATGGTAGGCTATAATATTATGAAAGTGATATGATAAAGTATAACAATTAGTAAAGTAATAGGATAAATATATTATTATAATAATTTTAATAATTATTAACGTAATTAGACAATATATAATCATTTTTACAGGCCGAGTTTATTTGGTGAGTGAAATTGAAGACAAATATTTATTGTCGCTATCGGGGATCGAACCGAGTTCATTAGGGTTTGTAGCCAAGTGCTCTATCCATTAGACAACTCGGTCCCCTGTTATTGTTGGCCGTATATTAATGCTTTTAAGGTATAGAAAATATCGAAGCAGCACACGTAGGTCACACGTAAGTAAACAGAATCCATGCTCAGTGCTGAGATGCATCCAGATTCCATTCATTAGTTAATTTATTTTCGGAAAATTTCTTTTATATAAATATGTTACACTTTTTAATGTTTTAATTTATAATTCTAAGAAATTACCTCACTTTGTATTGAAAATATGATTCAATGTTCGTAATAGAACCTAAACATTAAGTATATGAAAAAGGTAGTAAGAAATGTATAACAGCACCAACAAATGAAGAGATAAAGAGAATAAACTACATAACAACATATACATTTTCAAAAGAAAACGAAAAACCTTGAACACAATTGTTTGTTTTGTATTCAAACATTGAAACCTAATCCATAATTGTAAAGAATTGCCTCACTTTATATTGAAAATATGATTCAATGTTCGTAATAGAACCTAAACATTAAGTATATGAAAAAGGTAGTAAGAAATGTATAACAGCACCAACAAATGAAGAGATAAAGAGAATAAACTACATAACAACATATACATTTTCAAAAGAAAACGAAAAACCTTGAACACAATTGTTTGTTTTGTATTCAAACATTGAAATTAATCCATAATTGTAAAGAATTGCCTCACTTTATATTGAAAATATGATTCAATGTTCGTAATAGAACCTAAACATTAAGTATATGAAAAAGGTAGTAAGAAATGTATAACAGCACCAACAAATGAAGAGATAAAGAGAATAAACTACATAACAACATATACATTTTCAAAAGAAAACGAAAAACCTTGAACACAATTGTTTGTTTTGTATTCAAACATTGAAATTAATCCATAATTGTAAAGAATTGCCTCACTTTATATTGAAAATATGATTCAATGTTCGTAATAGAACCTAAACATTAAGTATATGAAAAAGGTAGTAAGAAATGTATAACAGCACCAACAAATGAAGAGATAAAGAGAATAAACTACATAACAACATATACATTTTCAAAAGAAAACGAAAAACCTTGAACACAATTGTTTGTTTTGTATTCAAACATTGAAAACTAATCCATAATTCTAAAGAATTGCCTCACTTTATATTGAAAATATGATTCAATGTTCGTAATAGAACCTAAACATTAAGTATATGAAAAAGGTAGTAAGAAATGTATAACAGCAGCAACACAAGAAGAGATTAGTAATATAAACTACATAAAAACATACACATTTTCAAATAAACATGACCTTGAATACAATTGTTTGTTTTGTATTTACACATTGAAAACCCGCATTGTCTGTTATATTTTATTGATGGTGTCATTTGTCATGTTTGTAGTCAAAATGTACAAGCAAGTGTTGTTAGAGGCAATTTTTATTTTTAACCCTTTAGGATTTATTGCGAATCGAAAATTTAGAAGGTTTCTACCTTGTTAGGGCTGTTTATAGAATGTAACCATTAAGGTGTTAAGCCATGCGTCTCTCTATCTCCCAGGCGAGGGAGTATAATGCCAGCCTGTAAACATACAGACTCGCACACACACATACACGTATATTCGCGCAGATTAGTATATAATTCGCTTAAAGCGTTCCTAATAATTTCCCTAATTAGGGAAAACCTCTAATCGGCTAAAAATAAAATACTTTTAGAAATATAATTTCATTTCCACAAGAACCTAACCTAACCGTTTCTTTACATCAACTTGACTTTATTCTAGTCTGCTTGTAATTTTTATTAATTAAGCTTTCTAGGTAGTAATTAGGTTGTAATGTGATCCTCTGATGATGATGAGATATTCGTCGAAATGTACTTGAAGTTCTAATCGAGAGAGAGAGAGAGAGAGAGAGAGAGAGAGAGAGAGAGAGGGAGAGAGAGAGAGAGAATGAGAGAGAGAGAGAAGGGGAGAGCATACAGAGAGAGAGGAGAACACAGAGAGAGAGAGAGAGAGAGAGAGACAGACAGAGAAACACAAACACACACACAATCACAATAAACTCAATAACCATAATTAATTTTTTTCACTAAAACATTTGATGCAACTTTCAGTTGCAAGGTGACTATTTTCAGAGGTACTATGGACACTTCAAATGCACAATAAATTTACGTCATTTTGGTGATTGAGTCTTGGTTTCGTATGTTGTGGATTATTGTCACTATTTTGATTTTGTTAATCTGGACGCTTTCTGATTCCAGAAATGAACAACACCGACATTGCGTCCTTGGACGACGATCCCTCCAACGTCACCGACTACACGCCCTACACCCAGCGACCTTCGGCATTCTTAGTCCCGATCGTCTTCACTCTGATATTTATCGTCGGCGTCGTGGGCAACGGCACCCTCATCTTGATCTTCCTCCGCCACCGGAACATGAGGAACGTCCCCAACACGTACATCTTCAGCCTAGCGCTGGGCGATCTGCTGGTGATCGTCACCTGTGTTCCCTTTACGTCGATAATATACACCACAGAGTCGTACCCGTGGGGCGAGGCTATCTGTGTTCTGAGCGAGGTGGTGAAGAACATATCCATAGGCGTATCCGTCTTCACGCTGACCGCCCTCAGCGCGGAGCGCTACTGCGTCATAGTGAACCCCATCGGCAGACACATGTCGTCCAAGCCTACCACTATCGTCACTGCGGTCGCCATCTGGGTGCTGTCAGTAGTACTAGCCATTCCGGACATGATTAACACTTCTGTCCGAGCGCAGAAGGACGTGAACAACGACACAACATACGCGTGCATGCCCTTCGAGGATTTCAAATGTGCGTACGCCAAAGGCTTGGTCTTGTTTCATTTCCTCGCCTACTACGCGTTTCCGATTCTAATAATAGGATTCTTTTACACTTCAATGGCGCGAAACCTATTAGAAAGCGTTGTGAACCTGCCTGTGGAGAGGGGACAGCGCCAGAGCAACCAGATCCAGGCGAGGAAGAAGGTCGCCAAGCTCGTTCTGGCTTTCGTCATCATCTTCATCATCTGCTTCCTGCCTCACCACACGTTCACTTTGTGGTTCTTCTTCTCCCCCAGCGCGATGGACGACTACAACAACTTTTGGCACATCATGAGGATCGTCGGCTTCTGCTTGAGTTTCTGCAACTCTTGCGTCAACCCGATCGCCCTTTACTTTATCAGCAAGGCCTTCAGAAAGTACTTCGACCATTACTTGCTCTGCGGCACCAAGTCGGGGTCACTCGACGAAGACAGACAGTTCACAGTCAACAGCTCCATCAGCAGGAGGCCGAACTCCATCATGACCAGCCACGTTATGATAAGCCAATTGGACGAAACATGGTAGGTGAAAGAGTTGCCATTTTACAAATATTAAAATTGATTTTCCCAATACAATACATAAATTTAAACATACCCATAGCAAAGACAGGTTGAAATATCTTTAATTTTACTTTAAAAGAAAACACAGTAAATATTTTCAAAAATTATGAAAAAATGTTTTTATAGAAATTCTTTCACGCTGTATTAAAATCACCATAAAACACTCTATAAAACTTTATTTTCAACATTTACTACGAAGTAACGTTATAATCAACTTAGTCTTATCTATTTTTATTATAATAATAAATTTGTATTTGTATTTCCCCTTAAAAATCAGTATAAGACATTTAATGACTTCATAATATCGGTCACATGTGTTAATATTCTTCTCCACGTCCCTTGGGCGTTACGAATGCTAAAGATAGACAAGATTGAGCATATGAGAATCAAGACAATCGACGTATTTTACAAAAGGTAGAGTCCTTCAATACCAAGTTCACTAGTAATTAATTGGTCCTTCCGATGTATCTCAGGAGAATATTTACACTTTCTTTCTCTCTCTCTCTCCCTCTCTCTCTGTTTTCGCTGATCGTTAGTATCCAATCCAATTAGAGTCCAGATGTATAAATAGACCTAGTACTAGCTACTTAAATACTTAGCCAGTATTGATAACGCTGATACTACCAATCAGTCAATAGCCTTAATGTGTAAAGAAAATTAAAATACAAATTCTTGTTTATGAAAGTGATATTCAACCATATATATAACACTTATATATATAAAACAAGTGAAAAATTTCATTCCAGGACTACAATATATATAATACTCTCTCTCTCTCTCCCTCCTCTATGACTCTCTTTCTGTCGGTCCTTCTGTCTCTTTCTCCCTATCTGTCTATTTCTGTCTTTCTTCTTTCTCTCTGTATGACAAACTTTCTCTTTCTTTTGTATGTCTCTAGCTCTCTCTCTCTCTCTGACTCGCCCCTATCAGTCTCTGTCTGTCTTTTTCTCCTTATTCAGTCTGTTTCTCTCTCTCTACTCTCTATCTGCATGTCTCTGTCACCTTTCCCTCTGTATCTGAATCTTTCTCTCCCCTCTACTTGTTTGTCTCTCTCCTTGTCTCCTTCACTGACTATCTATCTGTCTCTCTCTCTTTCTCTGTTTGTCTGTCGATATCTCTATCCGTGTGTGTGTATGTCTGTCCGTCTCTCTTATATATATATATATATATATATATATATATATATATATATATATATATATATATATAATACATGTATAAACATATGCATTATGTTTATAACAGCTAAAACCGTGGTAAGTCTGCACAATGGTATTACTGCGTCTCTTTGAATCCTTGGTAAGGCACACTTGTGGCGTCGTAAGTGGACACTTGAGCTCTGGTTAATTTCCTCGTTGTTACATTTTAATTAATTTACGACTTTCTTGAATTGTTTGATGAGCAATTCTTGTTGCACTTGGTTATTGTAACGTTCGCCTAATAAGGCTACTCACATGTCTGTAGAGATAAGATCCTGTGCAACCACATTCCTCCAACAACATTAACTGCGAGTTATCCAATAGCATTATCCGTGCATTCGGGACGTACATTGTACGCAACTTGTGAACACAACTTTTGTGCTTTTTACAAAATGTTACAATTTTACTTTACGTTTAAAAATACGTATAATTGCCCTACGAAGTTCGGTGAAACTTTAACATTTTATAACCAAGCAAATTACCTATTCATGAATTTCAAATTTAGATAAATTAATTAAAAACATGCTAGATAATAAGTTTTTAATCGCACTTTGTCATTATCTAGGAGAATATGAAAAATTAATCTTGTTTTCGCGCCAATATGTATGAGTATAGATGTGTATAAGCACTTTGTATCACAAGTTTTCATAAATTGAGTTTTAATCGGTAACATCTTAAAAACAAATACAGGTTTCGTTTAGTTAAATTTTATTGTATCAAAGCAATCATCTTTAGGGGAATCTGTTAAATTAAAACCCCCAATAAAAACCATTATAATATTGTAACCGATTCCTCTGAAAATGACTGTTTTGAAATCGAAACGTAATTTACGATTTAACTAAATAAATAACGTTCCTCTGCGGTTAACACGTTTAACTTATTTATTAAAAATTACCACCGATTGTTCACGTTTTTACACGTTTTAACTATTTATGTTTATAAAAAACTTGTTTATCGTTGTAGTGGAAGAAGTAATAGTCAAGCAATTAAAGCATTGAGAAGCCGAAAGAGGAAAATGAATTTTGATATTATTTTGAGGTAATAAAGGTTTAGGTTTTAAATACCTCTAAGACTATTTGCAAATATATTAACCGTCAGATCGCGCCACCAGTTAGAGGCTCCGTTATTTCCCGTTGCCGCAACATTTCCCAATACTTTACCAGTCTGAAACCTCACTAAACTTGAATAGTGCAAAAATTCTGAAAAATTGTGTTTTATTTTTTGCATAACATTCTTGCGCTATAGACAATTATTTATCAAGGTTACTCTCTCTCTCTCTCTCTCTCTCTCTTTCTCTCTCTTTCGTTGTCTCTCTCTTTCTGTCTCGGTCTGTTTTATGTTAAGGTCTATAAAATTTAGAAAATGAAATATACGATCTTTCTAGAAGTATTAGAGGAGAACATACACTCACAACATATACGTTATCTCATCTGGATATTAAAAACTGTTTTTTTTTAATTCTACTATTAGTGCACACTTCGTTAAATATATATATTTTTGTGTGTGTGTGTGTGTGTGTGTGTGTTTGTGTAGGTTATAAATAAATAAATAAATATATATATATATATATATAAATATCGCAATATGTTTTCTTGTGTATTAATAAAGAACAAAAGTCAAAATACAAATACAAGAATTATATTTGAATTTACAATTCAAAGCTTTTCGTTGGCTAACAGTACCAACATCATCAGACAGTACATGGATGATGTTGGTACTGTTAGCCAACGAAAAGCTTTGAATTGTAAATTCAAATATAATTCTTGTATTTGTATTTTGACTTTTGTTCTTTATATATATATATATATATATATATATATATATATATATATATATATATATATATATATATATGTATATATATATATATTGTAATCCTCAGATGAATTATTTTTTCTTGTTGAATATGTATGGTGAAATAAAATAATTTTCATTAAGAAGAATATACGAGTATTACTTCACTTTATTGTCTCAGTCTCACTCTAGTCACATAACTGGACAGTGATTTATAAATTTTGAAAATGCTAATAATGTAAATTAGCGAAAAGCTTCAATCAACAATAAAGTGAAGTAATACTCGTATATTCTTGTTTATGAGAATTATTTTATTTCACTATACATATATATATATATATTGTAATCCTCAGATGAATTATTTTTTCTTGTTGGATATGTATGGTGAAATAAAATAATTTTCATTAAGAAGAATATACGAGTATTACTTCACTTTATTGTCTCAGTCTCACTCTAGTCACATAACTGGACAGTGATTTATAAATTTTGAAAATGCTAATAATGTAAATTAGCGAAAAGCTTCTATCAACAATAAAGTGAAGTAATACTCGTATATTCTTGTTTATGAGAATTATTTTATTTCACTATACATATATATATATATATATATATATATATATTAAAACAACATAGGTTATTCAAATACAAGAATATTTATTATTTTATATCCAAAGCTTTTCGTTGGCAAATAGTACCAACATCATCAGAAATGAAAATTACAATAATTATTGTAATTTTCACTCCTGATGATGTTGGTACTATTTGCCAACGAAAAGCTTTGGATATAAAATAATAAATATTCTTGTATTTGAATAACCTATGTTGTTTTAAATTTTTAAACAAGAAAACGTATTATATATATATATATATATATATATATATATATATATATATATATATATATATGTATGTATATATATATTTATATATCATTCAAATTTTCAATCGTTAATAAAATACATTTTATTCATCTATTCAAGTTTAAATACATTTTCCAAAAAAATGAAGATGACAATTATGTCAATACAGTTTTTACAAATATTGATTCATTAATTAAATTTGAAATTAAATTATGGAAGAAAAACGTATCCCAAAAGGGCAAAGTATACAATTTACTGTACGTATTTCGTTCTATTTGACTTGGATTAGGTGATAACATATGATTCGATAAAACAGTTGATTTTATGTATTACATTAAGTGGAAGAACTCCTGTTTTAACTGTTGTTTACTTTATTTATATTGATTGTGATTATTTAACAAAATGTAACTAAACTAACATTAGTTTTGTTGACCCAAGTAGGAATAGACTTTAGAAATTTATTGTTAATATTACTTGTTTAACTGTTGAATAGAAATCGGCTTCACCCGGTGCCTGACAGATGGAACAGTTTTGTTTTGAGATGAGCACCCGCCTGGAAGAAACATATATATTAAAAGGTAAGCCTAAGTGGGAGCTTCCTGGAGGGAGCGGGTTTACTTGAGTACGCTCCCTGTCCACTATGTGCCATAGTTTCCCCTATCAGAATATTCTTCCCTTTACTCTCCCAAACTCAATCCCTTTCCTTCTGGTACAACAAGTTAAAGCGGCAAGACACCTTTACAGCCCCGGCAAGGGTTGTTTGCTCACCCAATGCAATGATTCCTTCTGGACACTGTAACAGAACATTTCATGTTCCTCGCCTAGTTCTACCTGTATATTTTATGCTTTTAGGGCAAATTATTCACACTGATCTTAAAACTTTAAAAAATCTCAATTTCTTATCAAGAAATTGTTGTCTTAATATAAAAAATAAATAATGAATTTCTAAAAAATTATTCATGATCTATTTCTGAAAAATGATGAGCGTAATGTGAGTGTGTATGAGTATGAGTGTAGGTGTGAGCGAGTGTGAGTATGCGTGAATGTGCGTTTGAGTGAGCGTGAGTGTTCACCTGCATGAGTGTGAGTAAGAGCCTACGTGTGTGTGCGTTGGTGTGTGCGCCTCTGTGAGTATATGCATGTGTGAGTATGCGCGATTATGAGTTCGGATAAGTGTGAGTGTGAGCGAGTGTAAATATGTGTGAGTGTGCATATGAGTGAGTGTGAGTGTGAGTGTGAGTGAGCGTGAATGCGTGCCTGTGTGAGTGTGAGTGTGCGTGACTGTGAGTGGAAGCGAGTACGAGCGTGAGCATGTGTGAGTGTGCAAGAATATGAGTATGAGTGAACGTGAATATGCGCCTCCGTAATTGTGAGTGTGAGCGAGTGTAAGTTAGCGGCTGCATGAGTGTGCGTAGATGATGGTGTACGCGTGGGTGATTTATACATATGTGAGTGTGCGCGGGTATGAGTATGTATAAGCGTGTGCCTACGTGAATTTGAGTGTGAGCAAATGTGAGTGAGTGCCTATGTGATTGTGCTCATGTGTGAGTATGCGTATCTGGGCGTGTGTGAGTCTGAGTGAGTGTAGGAGTGCGCCTTCGTGTGTATATGAATTTGTGAAAGTGAGTGTGTTGGCACGGTATGAGTACTGAAGAGTGTGAATGTGCGCCTAGTGTCATGTACCTAGTGAATGTACAGATGAGTGTCAGTGTGCCCCTACGTAAGTTTGAGTGTGAGCGAGTGTGAGTGAGTGCCTATGTGATTGTGCTCATGTGTGAGTATGCGTATCTGGGCTTGTGTGAGTCTGAGTGAGTGTAGGAGTGCGCCTTCGTGTGCATATGAATTTGTGAGTGTGTTGGCACGGTATGAGTACTGAAGAGTGTGAATGTGCGCCTTGTGTCATGTACCTAGTGAATGTACAGATGAGTGTCAGTGTGCCCCTACGTAAGTTTGAGTGTGAGCGAGTGTGAGTGAGCGCCTAGGTGACTGTGCTCATTTGTGCGTGTGCATCTGCGTGAGTGCCTAGGTTAGTGTGTTTATGTGTGAGCTTGCACCTCTGTGCGTGTGTGAGTGTGCGTCTGTGTAAGTGTGCGTGAGTGTGGGAGTGCGCCTCGGTGAGAATGTGCATGTGTGAGTGTGCGCGATTGTGGGAGTGCGCCTCGGTGAGTATATACATGTTTGAGATGCGCGAGTATAAGTACAGATGTGTGTAAGTGTGCACCTACGTACATTTGGGTGTGAGAGAGTGTGAGTGAGTGTGAGTAAGCGCCTACGTAAGTGTGCTCATGTGTGCGTGTGCACCTGCGTGAGTGCCTAGGTTAGTGTGTTTATGTGTGGCTTGCATATATATATAAAGACCACAATTAATAAATATCTGTTGTCGTCCTCTATTTAACCGAATTCAGCATTTCTTGTACAATATTTCGTAATTCGTAAGTAATTGTAAGCGATTATAGTTAGTTCACTCTCTACCAATCATTACTGACTTACTATTTAAGGGTTTGTATATCGGTACGTATATGTACTGTACACACGTAGTGTCTGGTTTTGTTGATATTAGAGCACTATTTCCATGTATTGATTATTATTTATCTTAGTAAAAATTTGTTTCAGATTTCAAATTTACACTTCATCAAGGAGACCTAAATTCTGCTACAAAATTGTTCGCCGACTTTACTAAATGTGTACAGAAGATATTAGTAATAAGATCATAACAATATGTATATAAGGAACATTAATGCTATATTTGGTGTATATTTTATGTATGTAATCATAATATATGAATGTATTATAGTTAATTACATTCCCAGATTTTATATTTGCAAGTATATATCTTAAAGATGTTTTAACCTTAAAGAAATTTACTGCTTCTCGTTGTTGTAGTGTCGTTATTTCTGTGTTCCTTTTTCAATTTCTTCTATTAGTACACTCTCCTTATAAATGTTTATAAATCATATTTTCAATCTTTAATAAAATACTTTTTATTCATCCACTCAAGTAGTAATACATTTCTTTAAAACTTGTAGTGGATGACATTTGATGTTAATACAGCTTTTTTCAAATATTAATTCATAAATTAAAATAATTAAATCATAAATTAAAATAATTAGTTAATTTTAATAATTATTTTCGCTTTATATTTCGCCATCTAATATTGTGATTTTGCCATACTTTGATAAATATTTACATTAATTGTTAATATTTACCAAAATGTAACTAAAATGCATTTTTTTCACCTAAGTTGGAGTTGACTTTGCTATATCTTTTTTTAATTCCTGCCCAACGATGAGTTTAAAGGTGTTCTGCATGGAGCGAGGGATGGCAACCATACGAGCTCCAGCGCGCCTTACATACTTGTATCGATAAATATTTTTCCCAACGATGAGTGAAAAGGTGTTCTGCAATGGAGCGAGGAATGGCTACCATACGAGCTCCAGAGCGCCTTACATACTTGTATCGATAGATATTTTTCCCAACGATGAGTGTAAAGGTGTTCTGCCATGGAGCGAGGGATGGCAACCATACGAGCTCCAGAGCGCCTTACATACTTGTATCGATAGATATTTTTCCCAATGATGAGTGTAAAGGTGTTCTGCCATGGAGCGAGGGATGGCAACCATACGAGCTCCAGAGCGCCTTACATACTTGTATCGATAGATATTTTTCCCAATGATGAGTGTAAAGGTGTTCTGCCATGGAGCGAGGGAAGGCAACCATACGAGCTCCAGAGCGAATTACATACTTGTATCGATAGATATTTTTCCCAACGATGAGTGTAAAAGTGTTCTGCCATGGAGCGAGGGATGGCAACCATACGAGCTCCAGAGCGCCTTACATACTTGTATCGATAGATATTTTTCCCAACGATGAGTGTAAAGGTGTTCTGCCATGGAGCGAGGGATGGCAACCATACGAGCTCCAGAGCGAATTACATACTTGTATCGATAGATATTTTTCCCAACGATGAGTGTAAAGGTGTTCTGCCATGGAGCGAGGGATGGCAACCATACGAGCTCCAGAGCGCCTTACATACTTGTATCGATAGATATTTTTCCCAATGATGAGTGTAAAGGTGTTCTGCCATGGAGCGAGGGATGGCAACCATACGAGCTCCAGAGCGCCTTACATACTTGTATCGATAGATATTTTTCCCAATGATGAGTGTAAAGGTGTTCTGCCATGGAGCGAGGGAAGGCAACCATACGAGCTCCAGAGCGAATTACATACTTGTATCGATAGATATTTTTCCCAACGATGAGTGTAAAAGTGTTCTGCCATGGAGCGAGGGATGGCAACCATACGAGCTCCAGAGCGCCTTACATACTTGTATCGATAGATATTTTTCCCAACGATGAGTGTAAAGATGTTCTGCCATGGAGCGAGGGATGGCAACCATACGAGCTCCAGAGCGAATTACATACTTGTATCGATAGATATTTTTCCCAACGATGAGTGTAAAAGTGTTCTGCCATGGAGCGAGGGATGGCAAACATACGAGCTCCAGAGCGCCTTACATACTTGTATCGATAGATATTTTTCCCAACGATGAGTGTAAAGGTGTTCTGCCATGGAGTGAGGGATGGCAACTATACGAGCTCCAGAGCGCCTTACATACTTGTATCGATAGATATTATTCCCAACGATGAGTGTAAAGGTGTTCTGCCACGGAGCGAAGGATGGCTACCATACGAGCTCCAGAGCGCCTTACATACTTGTATCGATAGATATTTTTCCCAACGATGAGCGTAAAGGTGTTCTGCCATGGAGCGAGGGATGGCAAACATACGAGCTCCAGAGTGCCTTACATATATGTATCGATCAATATTTTTCCCAACGATGAGTGTAAAGGTGTTCTGCCACGGAGCGAAGGATGGCTACCATACGAGCTCCAGAGCGCCTTACATACTTGTATCGATAGATATTTTTCCAAACGATGAGTGTAAAGGTGTTCAGCCATGGAGCGAGGGATGGCAATCATACGAGCTCCAGTGGGCCTTACATACTTGTATCGATAAATATTTTTCCCAACGATGAGTGTAAAGGTGTTCTGTCATGGAGTGAGGGATGGCAACCATACGAGCTCCAGAGCGCCTTACATACTTGTATCGATAGATATTTTTCCCAACGATGAGTGTAAAGGTGTACTGCCATTTAGCGAGGGATGGCAACCATACGAGCTCCAGAGCGCCTTACATACTTGTATCGATCGATATTTTTCCCAACGATGAGTGTAAAAGTGTTCTGCCATGGAGCGAGGGATGGCAACCATACGAGCTCAAGAGCGCCTTACATACTTGTATCGATCGATATTTTTCCCAATGATGAGCGTAAAGGCGTTCTGCCATGGAGCGAGGGATGGCAACCATACGAGCTCCAGAGCGCCTTACATATATGTATCAATAGATATTTTTCCCAACGATGAGTGTAAAAGTGTTCTGCCATGGAGCGAGGGATGGCAACCATACGAGCTCAAGAGCGCCTTACATACTTGTATCGATCGATATTTTTCCCAATGATGAGCGTAAAGGCGTTCTGCCATGGAGCGAGGGATGGCAACCATACGAGCTCCAGAGCAAATTACATACTTGTATCGATAGATATTTTTCCCAACGATGAGTGTAAAAGTTTTCTGCCATGGAGCGAGGGATGGCAACCATACGAGCTCAAGAGCGCCTTACATACTTGTATCGATCGATATTTTTCCCAACGATGAGTGTAAAGGTTTTCTGCCATTTAGCGAGGGATGGCAACCATACGAGCTCCAGAGCGCCTTACATACTTGTATCGATCGATATTTTTCCGAACGATGAGTGTAAAGGTGTTCTGCCACGGAGCGAAGGATGGCTACCATACGAGCTCCAGAGCGCCTTACATATATGTATCAATAGATATTTTTCCCAACGATGAGTGTAAAAGTGTTCTGCCATGGAGCGAGGGATGGCAACCATACGAGCTCAAGAGCGCCTTACATACTTGTATCGATCGATATTTTTCCCAATGATGAGCGTAAAGGCGTTCTGCCATGGAGCGAGGGATGGCAACCATACGAGCTCAAGAGCGCCTTACATACGTGTATCGATCGATATTTTTCCCAACGATGAGTGTAAAGGTGTTCTGCCATGCAGCGAGGGAAGGCAACCATACGAGCTCCAGAGCGCCTTACATACTTGTACCGATCGATAATTTTCCCAACGATGAGCGTAAAGGTGTTCTGCCATGGAGCGAGGGATGGCAACCATACGAGCTTCAGAGCGAATTACATACTTGTATCGATAGATATTTTTCCCAACGATGAGTGTAAAGGTGTTCTGCCATGCAGCGAGGGAAGGCAACCATACGAGCTCCAGAGCGCCTTACATACTTGTATCGATCGATATTTTTCCCAACGATGAGTGTAAAGGTGTTCTGCCATGCAGCGAGGGAAGGCAACCATACGAGCTCCAGAGCGCCTTACATACTTGTACCGATCGATAATTTTCCCAACGATGAGCGTAAAGGTGTTCTGCCATGGAGCGAGGAATGGCAACCATACGAGCTCTAGAGCGCCTTACATATATGTATCAATAGATATTTTTCCCAACGATGAGTGTAAAAGTGTTCTGCCATGGAGCGAGGGATGGCAACCATACGAGCTCAAGAGCGCCTTACATACTTGTATCGATCGATATTTTTCCCAACGATGAGTGTAAAGGTGTTCTGCCATGCAGCGAGGGAAGGCAACCATACGAGCTCCAGAGCGCCTTACATACTTGTACCGATCGATAATTTTCCCAACGATGAGCGTAAAGGTGTTCTGCCATGGAGCGAGGGATGGCAACCATACGAGCTCCAGAGCGCCTTACATACTTGTACCGATCGATAATTTTCCCAACGATGAGCGTAAAGGTGTTCTTCCATGGAGCGAGGGAAGGCAACCATACGAGCTCCAGAGCGCCTTACATACTTGTACCGATCGATAATTTTCCCAACGATGAGCGTAAAGGTGTTCTGCCATGGAGCGAGGGATGGCAAACATACGAGCTCCAGAGTGCCTTACATATATGTATCGATCAATATTTTTCCCAACGATGAGTGTAAAGGTGTTCTGCCACGGAGCGAAGGATGGCTACCATACGAGCTCCAGAGCGCCTTACATACTTGTATCGATAGATATTTTTCCCAACGATGAGTGTAAAGGTGTTCTGCCATGGAGTGAGGGATGGCAACTATACGAGCTCAAGAGCGCCTTACATATATGTATCGATAGATATTTTTCCCAACGATGAGTGTAAAGGTGTTCTGCCACGGAGCGAAGGATGGCTACCATACGAGCTCAAGAGCGCCTTACATATATGTATCGATAGATATTTTTCCCAACGATGAGTGTAAAGGTGTTCTGCCATGGAGTGAGGGATGGCAACTATACGAGCTCCAGAGCGCCTTACATACTTGTATCGATAGATATTATTCCCAACGATGAGTGTAAAGGTGTTCTGCCACGGAGCGAAGGATGGCTACCATACGAGCTCCAGAGCGCCTTACATACTTGTATCGATAGATATTTTTCCCAACGATGAGCGTAAAGGTGTTCTGCCATGGAGCGAGGGATGGCAAACATACGAGCTCCAGAGTGCCTTACATATATGTATCGATCAATATTTTTCCCAACGATGAGTGTAAAGGTGTTCTGCCATGGAGCGAGGGATGGCAACCATACGAGCTCAAGAGTGCCTTACATACTTATATCGATCGATATTTTTCCCAACGATGAGTGTAAACGTTTTCTGCTATGGAGCGAGGGATGGCAACCATACGAGCTCCAGAGCGCCTTCAATACTTGTATCGATAGATATTTTCCCCAACGATGAGCGTAAAAGTGTTCTGCCAAGGAGCGAGTTATGACAATCATATGAGCTCCAGAGCGCCTTACATACTTGTATCGATAGATATTATTCCCAACGATGAGTGTAAAGGTGTTCTGCATGGAGCGAGGGATGGCAACCATACGAGCTCCAGCGCGCCTTACATACTTGTATCGATCGATATTTTTCCCAACGACGAGTGTAAAGGTGTTCTGACATGGAGTGATGGATGGCAACCATACGAGCTCCAGAGCGCCTTACATATTTGTATCGATTGATATTTTTCCCAACGATGAGCGTAAAGGTGTTCTGCCATGGAGCGAGGAATGGCTACCATACGAGCTCCAGAGCGCCTTACATACTTGTATCGATAAATATTTTTCCCAACGATGAGTGTAAAGGTGTTCTGCCGTGGAGCGAGGGATGGCAACCATACGAGCTCTAGAGCAAATTACATACTTGTATCGATAGATATTTTTCCCAACGATGAGTGTAAAGGTGTTACGCCATCGAGCGAGGGATGGCAAACATACGAGCTCCAGAGCGCCTTACATACTTGTATCGATAGATATTTTTCCCAACGATGAGTGTAAAACTGTTCTGTAATGGAGCAGGGGTGGCAAACATACGAGCTCCAGAGCGCCTTACATACTTGTATCGATAGATATTTTTCCCAACGATGAGTGTAAAAGTGTTCTGTAATGGAGCAGGGGTGGCAAACATACGAGCTCCAGAGCGCCTTACATACTTGTATCGATCAATATTTTTCCCAAAGATGAGTGTAAAGGTGTTCTGCCATGGAGTGAGTGATGGCAACCATACGAGCTCCTGAGCGCCTTACATACTTGTATCGATAGATATTTTTCCCAACGATGAGTGTAAAGGTGTTCTGCCATGGAGCGAGGGATGGCAACCATACGAGCTCCAGTGGGCCTTACATACTTGTATCGATAAATATGTTTCCCAACCATGAGTGTAAAGGTGTTCTGCCATGGAGCGAGGGATGGCAACCATACGAGCTCCAGAGCGCCTTACATACTTGTATCGATCGATATTTTTCCCAACGATGAGCGTAAAGGTGTTCTGCATGGAGCGAGGGATGGCAACCATACGAGCTCCAGCGCACCTTACATACTTGTATCAATCGATATTTTTCCCAACGACGAGTGTAAAGGTGTTCTGCCATGGAGTGATGGATGGCAACCATACGAGCTCCAGAGCGCCTTACATATTTGTATCGATCGATATTTTTCCCAACGATGAGTGTAAAGGTGTTCTGCCATGGAGCGAGGAATGGCTACCATACGAGCTCCAGAGCGCCTTACATACTTGTATCGATAGATATTTTCCCAACGATGAGTGGAAAGGTGTTCTGCCATGGAGCGAGTGATGGCAAACATACGAGCTCCAGAGCGCCTTACATACTTGTATCGATCGATATTTTTCCCAACGATGAGTGTAAAAGTGTTCTGCCATGGAGCGAGGGATGGCAACCATACGAGCTCAAGAGCGCCTTACATACTTGTATCGATCGATATTTTTCCCAATGATGAGCGTAAAGGCGTTCTGCCATGGAGCGAGGGATGGCAACCATACGAGCTCCAGAGCGCCTTACATATATGTATCAATAGATATTTTTCCCAAAGATGAGTGTAAAAGTGTTCTGCCATGGAGCGAGGGATGGCAACCATACGAGCTCAAGAGCGCCTTACATACTTGTATCGATCGATATTTTTCCCAACGATGAGTGTAAAGGTGTTTTGCCATGCAGCGAGGGAAGGCAACCATACGAGCTCCAGAGCGCCTTACATACTTGTATCGATCGATATTTTTCCCAACGATGTGCGTAAAGGTGTTCTGTCATGGAGTGAGGAATGGCAACCATACGAGCTCCAGAGCGCCTCACATACTTGTATCGATAGACATTTTTCCCAACGATGAGTGTAAAGGTGTTCTGCCATTTAGCGAGGGATGGCAACCATACGAGCTCCAGAGCGCCTTACATACTTGTATCGATCGATATTTTTCCCAACGATGAGTGTAAAGGTGTTCTGCCACGGAGCGAAGGATGGCTACCATACGAGCTCCAGAGCGCCTTACATATACGTATCAATAGATATTTTTCCCAACGATGAGTGTAAAAGTGTTCTGCCATGGAGCGAGGGATGGCAACCATACGAGCTCAAGAGCGCCTTACATACTTGTATCGATCGATATTTTTCACAATGATGAGCGTAAAGGCGTTCTGCCCTGGAGCGAGGGATGGCAACCATACGAGCTCAAGAGCGCCTTACATACTTGTATCGATCGATATTTTTCCCAACGATGGGTGTAAAGGTGTTCTGCCATGCAGCGAGGGAAGGCAACCATACGAGCTCCAGAGCGCCTTACATACTTGTACCGATCGATAATTTTCCCAACGATGAGCGTAAAGGTGTTCTGCCATGGAGCGAGGGATGGCAACCATACGAGCTCAAGAGCGCCTTACATACTTGTATCGATCGATATTTTTCCCAACGATGAGTGTAAAGGTGTTCTGCCATGCAGCGAGGGAAGGCAACCATACGAGCTCCAGAGCGCCTTACATACTTGTACCGATCGATAATTTTCCCAACGATGAGCGTAAAGGTGTTCTGCCATGGAGCGAGGAATGGCAACCATACGAGCTCCAGAGCGCCTTACATATATGTATCAATAGATATTTTTCCCAACGATGAGTGTAAAAGTGTTCTGCCATGGAGCGAGGGATGGCAACCATACGAGCTCAAGAGCGCCTTACATACTTGTATCGATCGATATTTTTCCCAACGATGAGTGTAAAGGTGTTCTGCCATGCAGCGAGGGAAGGCAACCATACGAGCTCCAGAGCGCCTTACATATATGTATCAATAGATAATTTTCCCAACGATGAGCGTAAAGGTGTTCTGTCATGGAGTGAGGAATGGCAACCATACGAGCTCCAGAGCGCCTCACATACTTGTATCGATAGACATTTTTCCCAACGATGAGTGTAAAGGTGTTCTGCCATTTAGCGAGGGATGGCAACCATACGAGCTCCAGAGCGCCTTACATACTTGTATCGATCGATATTTTTCCCAACGATGAGTGTAAAGGTGTTCTGCCACGGAGCGAAGGATGGCTACCATACGAGCTCCAGAGCGCCTTACATATATGTATCAATAGATATTTTTCCCAACGATGAGTGTAAAAGTGTTCTGCCATGGAGCGAGGGATGGCAACCATACGAGCTCAAGAGCGCCTTACATACTTGTATCGATCGATATTTTTCACAATGATGAGCGTAAAGGCGTTCTGCCATGGAGCGAGGGATGGCAACCATACGAGCTCAAGAGCGCCTTACATACTTGTATCGATCGATATTTTTCCCAACGATGAGTGTAAAGGTGTTCTGCCATGCAGCGAGGGAAGGCAACCATACGAGCTCCAGAGCGCCTTACATACTTGTACCGATCGATAATTTTCCCAACGATGAGCGTAAAGGTGTTCTGCCATGGAGCGAGGGATGGCAACCATACGAGCTCCAGAGCGAATTACATACTTGTATCGATAGATATTTTTCCCAACGATGAGTGTAAAGGTGTTCTGCCATGCAGCGAGGGAAGGCAACCATACGAGCTCCAGAGCGCCTTACATACTTGTACCGATCGATAATTTTCCCAACGATGAGCGTAAAGGTGTTCTGCCATGGAGCGAGGGATGGCAACCATACGAGCTCAAGAGCGCCTTACATACTTGTATCGATCGATATTTTTCCCAACGATGAGTGTAAAGGTGTTCTGCCATGCAGCGAGGGAAGGCAACCATACGAGCTCCAGAGCGCCTTACATACTTGTACCGATCGATAATTTTCCCAACGATGAGCGTAAAGGTGTTCTGCCATGGAGCGAGGGATGGCAACCATACGAGCTCAAGAGCGCCTTACATACTTGTATCGATCGATATTTTTCCCAACGATGAGTGTAAAAGTGTTCTGCCATGGAGCGAGGGATGGTAACCATACGAGCTCAAGAGCGCCTTACATACTCGTATCGATCGATATTTTTCCCAATGATGAGTGTAAAGGTGTTCTGCCATGCAGCGAGGGAAGGCAACCATACGAGCTCCAGAGCGCCTTACATACTTGTACCGATCGATAATTTTCCCAACGATGAGCGTAAAGGTGTTCTGCCATGGAGCGAGGGATGGCAACCATACGAGCTCCAGAGCGCCTTACATACTTGTACCGATCGATAATTTTAACAACGATGAGCGTAAAGGTGTTCTTCCATGGAGCGAGGGAAGGCAACCATACGAGCTCCAGAGCGCCTTACATACTTGTACCGATCGATAATTTTCCAAACGATGAGCGTAAAGGTGTTCTGCCATGGAGCGAGGGATGGCAAACATACGAGCTCCAGAGTGCCTTACATATATGTATCTATCAATATTTTTCCCAACGATGAGTGTAAAGGTGTTCTGCCACGGAGCGAAGGATGGCTACCATACGAGCTCCAGAGCGCCTTACATACTTGTATCGATAGATATTTTTCCCAACGATGAGTGTAAAGGTGTTCTGCCATGGAGTGAGGGATGGCAACTATACGAGCTCAAGAGCGCCTTACATATATGTATCGATAGATATTTTTCCCAACGATGAGTGTAAAGGTGTTCTGCCACGGAGCGAAGGATGGCTACCATACGAGCTCAAGAGCGCCTTACATATATGTATCGATAGATATTTTTCCCAACGATGAGTGTAAAGGTGTTCTGCCATGGAGTGAGGGATGGCAACTATACGAGCTCCAGAGCGCCTTACATACTTGTATCGATAGATATTTTTCCCAACGATGAGTGTAAAGGTGTTCTGCCACGGAGCGAAGGATGGCTACCATACGAGCTCCAGAGCGCCTTACATACTTGTATCGATAGATATTTTTCCCAACGATGAGCGTAAAGGTGTTCTGCCATGGAGCGAGGGATGGCAAACATACGAGCTCCAGAGTGCCTTACATATATGTATCGATCAATATTTTTCCCAACGATGAGTGTAAAGGTGTTCTGCCACGGAGCGAGGGATGGCAACCATACGAGCTCCAGAGCGCCTTACATACTTGTATCGATAGATATTTTTCCCAAAGATGAGTGTAAAGGTGTTCTGCCAGGGAGCGAGGGAAGGCAACCATACGAGCTCAAGAGTGCCTTACATACTTGTATCGATCGATATTTTTCCCAACGATGAGTGTAAAGGTGTTCTGCCATGCAGCGAGGGAAGGCAACCATACGAGCTCCAGAGCGCCTTACATACTTATATCGATCGATATTTTTCCCAACGATGAGTGTAAACGTTTTCTGCTATGGAGCGAGGGATGGCAACCATACGAACTCCAGAGCGCCTTCAATACTTGTATCGATAGATATTTTTCCCAACGATGAGCGTAAAGGTGTTCTGCCATGGAGCGAGGGATGGCAAACATACGAGCTCCAGAGTGCCTTACATATATGTATCGATCAATATTTTTCCCAACGATGAGTGTAAAGGTGTTCTGCCACGGAGCGAAGGATGGCTACCATACGAGCTCCAGAGCGCCTTACATACTTGTATCGATAGATATTTTTCCCAACGATGAGTGTAAAGGTGTTCTGCCATGGAGCGAGGGATGGCAACCATACGAGCTCAAGAGTGCCTTACATACTTGTATCGATCGATATTTTTCCCAACGATGAGTGTAAAGGTGTTCTGCCATGCAGCGAGGGAAGGCAACCATACGAGCTCCAGAGCGCCTTACATACTTGTATCGATCGATATTTTTCCCAACGATGAGCGTAAAGGTGTTCTGTCATGGAGTGAGGAATGGCAACCATACGAGCTCCAGAGCGCCTCACATACTTGTATCGATAGACATTTTTCCCAACGATGAGTGTAAAGGTGTTCTGCCATTTAGCGAGGGATGGCAACCATACGAGCTCCAGAGCGCCTTACATACTTGTATCGATCGATATTTTTCCCAACGATGAGTGTAATGGTGTTCTGCCACGGAGCGAAGGATGGCTACCATACGAGCTCCAGAGCGCCTTACATATATGTATCAATAGATATTTTTCCCAACGATGAGTGTAAAAGTGTTCTGCCATGGAGCGAGGGATGGCAACCATACGAGCTCAAGAGCGCCTTACATACTTGTATCGATCGATATTTTTCACAATGATGAGCGTAAAGGCGTTCTGCCATGGAGCGAGGGATGGCAACCATACGAGCTCAAGAGCGACTTACATACTTGTATCGATCGATATTTTTCCCAACGATGAGTGTAAAGGTGTTCTGCCATGCAGCGAGGGAAGGCAACCATACGAGCTCCAGAGCGCCTTACATACTTGTACCGATCGATAATTTTCCCAACGATGAGTGTAAAGGTGTTCTGCCATGCAGCGAGGGAAGGCAACCATACGAGCTCCAGAGCGCCTTACATACTTATATCGATCGATATTTTTCCCAACGATGAGTGTAAACGTTTTCTGCTATGGAGCGAGGGATGGCAACCATACGAACTCCAGAGCGCCTTCAATACTTGTATCGATAGATATTTTTCCCAACGATGAGCGTAAAGGTGTTCTGCCATGGAGCGAGGGATGGCAAACATACGAGCTCCAGAGTGCCTTACATATATGTATCGATCAATATTTTTCCCAACGATGAGTGTAAAGGTGTTCTGCCACGGAGCGAAGGATGGCTACCATACGAGCTCCAGAGCGCCTTACATACTTGTATCGATAGATATTTTTCCCAACGATGAGTGTAAAGGTGTTCTGCCATGGAGCGAGGGATGGCAACCATACGAGCTCAAGAGTGCCTTACATACTTGTATCGATCGATATTTTTCCCAACGATGAGTGTAAAGGTGTTCTGCCATGCAGCGAGGGAAGGCAACCATACGAGCTCCAGAGCGCCTTACATACTTGTATCGATCGATATTTTTCCCAACGATGAGCGTAAAGGTGTTCTGTCATGGAGTGAGGAATGGCAACCATACGAGCTCCAGAGCGCCTCACATACTTGTATCGATAGACATTTTTCCCAACGATGAGTGTAAAGGTGTTCTGCCATTTAGCGAGGGATGGCAACCATACGAGCTCCAGAGCGCCTTACATACTTGTATCGATCGATATTTTTCCCAACGATGAGTGTAATGGTGTTCTGCCACGGAGCGAAGGATGGCTACCATACGAGCTCCAGAGCGCCTTACATATATGTATCAATAGATATTTTTCCCAACGATGAGTGTAAACGTGTTCTGCCATGGAGCGAGGGATGGCAACCATACGAGCTCAAGAGCGCCTTACATACTTGTATCGATCGATATTTTTCACAATGATGAGCGTAAAGGCGTTCTGCCATGGAGCGAGGGATGGCAACCATACGAGCTCAAGAGCGACTTACATACTTGTATCGATCGATATTTTTCCCAACGATGAGTGTAAAGGTGTTCTGCCATGCAGCGAGGGAAGGCAACCATACGAGCTCCAGAGCGCCTTACATACTTGTACCGATCGATAATTTTCCCAACGATGAGCGTAAAGGTGTTCTGCCATGGAGCGAGGGATGGCAACCATACGAGCTCCAGAGCGAATTACATACTTGTATCGATAGATATTTTTCCCAACGATGAGTGTAAAGGTGTTCTGCCATGCAGCGAGGGAAGGCAACCATACGAGCTCCAGAGCGCCTTACATACTTGTACCGATCGATAATTTTCCCAACGATGAGCGTAAAGGTGTTCTGCCATGGAGCGAGGGATGGCAACCATACGAGCTCAAGAGCGCCTTACATACTTGTATCGATCGATATTTTTCCCAACGATGAGTGTAAAGGTGTTCTGCCATGCAGCGAGGGAAGGCAACCATACGAGCTCCAGAGCGCCTTACATACTTGTACCGATCGATAATTTTCCCAACGATGAGCGTAAAGGTGTTCTGCCATGGAGCGAGGAATGGCAACCATACGAGCTCCAGAGCGCCTTACATATATGTATCAATAGATATTTTTCCCAACGATGAGTGTAAAAGTGTTCTGCCATGGAGCGAGGGATGGCAACCATACGAGCTCAAGAGCGCCTTACATACTTGTATCGATCGATATTTTTCCCAACGATGAGTGTAAAGGTGTTCTGCCATGCAGCGAGGGAAGGCAACCATACGAGCTCCAGAGCGCCTTACATACTTGTACCGATCGATAATTTTCCCAACGATGAGCGTAAAGGTGTTCTGCCATGGAGCGAGGGATGGCAACCATACGAGCTCCAGAGCGCCTTACATACTTGTACCGATCGATAATTTTAACAACGATGAGCGTAAAGGTGTTCTTCCATGGAGCGAGGGAAGGCAACCATACGAGCTCCAGAGCGCCTTACATACTTGTACCGATCGATAATTTTCCCAACGATGAGCGTAAAGGTGTTCTGCCATGGAGCGAGGGATGGCAAACATACGAGCTCCAGAGTGCCTTACATATATGTATCGATCAATATTTTTCCCAACGATGAGTGTAAAGGTGTTCTGCCACGGAGCGAAGGATGGCTACCATACGAGCTCCAGAGCGCCTTACATACTTGTATCGATAGATATTTTTCCCGACGATGAGTGTAAAGGTGTTCTGCCATGGAGTGAGGGATGGCAACTATACGAGCTCAAGAGCGCCTTACATATATGTATCGATAGATATTTTTCCCAACGATGAGTGTAAAGGTGTTCTGCCATGGAGTGAGGGATGGCAACTATACGAGCTCCAGAGCGCCTTACATACTTGTATCGATAGATATTTTTCCCAACGATGAGTGTAAAGGTGTTCTGCCACGGAGCGAAGGATGGCTACCATACGAGCTCCAGAGCGCCTTACATACTTGTATCGATAGATATTTTTCCCAACGATGAGCGTAAAGGTGTTCTGCCATGGAGCGAGGGATGGCAAACATACGAGCTCCAGAGTGCCTTACATATATGTATCGATCAATATTTTTCCCAACGATGAGTGTAAAGGTGTTCTGCCACGGAGCGAAGGATGGCTACCATACGAGCTCCAGAGCGCCTTACATACTTGTATCGATAGATATTTTTCCCAACGATGAGTGTAAAGGTGTTCTGCCATGGAGCGAGGGATGGCAACCATACGAGCTCAAGAGTGCCTTACATACTTGTATCGATCGATATTTTTCCCAACGATGAGTGTAAAGGTGTTCTGCCATGCAGCGAGGGAAGGCAACCATACGAGCTCCAGAGCGCCTTCAATACTTGTATCGATAGATATTTTCCCCAACGATGAGCGTAAAAGTGTTCTGCCAAGGAGCGAGTTATGACAATCATATGAGCTCCAGAGCGCCTTACATACTTGTATCGATAGATATTTTTCCCAACGATGAGTGTAAAGGTGTTCTGCATGGAGCGAGGGATGGCAAACATACGAGCTCCAGCGCGCCTTACATACTTGTATCGATCGATATTTTTCCCAACGACGAGTGTAAAGGTGTTCTGCCATGGAGTGATGGATGGCAACCATACGAGCTCCAGAGCGCCTTACATATTTGTATCGATCGATATTTTTCCCAACGATGAGTGTAAAGGTGTTCTGCCATGGAGCGAGGAATGGCTACCATACGAGCTCCAGAGCGCCTTACATACTTGTATCGATAAATATTTTTCCCAACGATGAGTGTAAAGGTGTTCTGCCGTGGAGCGAGGGATGGCAACCATACGAGCTCCAGAGCAAATTACATACTTGTATCGATAGATATTTTTCCCAACGATGAGTGTAAAGGTGTTACGCCATGGAGCGAGGGATGGCAAACATACGAGCTCCAGAGCGCCTTACATACTTGTATCGATAGATATTTTTCCCAACGATGAGTGTAAAAGTGTTCTGTAATGGAGCAGGGGTGGCAAACATACGAGCTCCAGAGCGCCTTACATACTTGTATCGATAGATATTTTTCCCAACGATGAGTGTAAAAGTGTTCTGTAATGGAGCAGGGGTGGCAAACATACGAGCTCCAGAGCGCCTTACATACTTGTATCGATCATTATTTTTCCCAAAGATGAGTGTAAAGGTGTTCTGCCATGAAGTGAGTGATGGCAACCATACGAGCTCCTGAGCGCCTTACATACTTGTATCGATAGATATTTTTCCCAACGATGAGTGTAAAGGTGTTCTGCCATGGAGCGAGGGATGGCAACCATACGAGCTCCAGTGGGCCTTACATACTTGTATCGATAAATATGTTTCCCAACCATGAGTGTAAAGGTGTTCTGCCATGGAGCGAGGGATGGCAACCATACGAGCTCCAGAGCGCCTTACATACTTGTATCGATCGATATTTTTCCCAACGATGAGCGTAAAGGTGTTCTGTAATGAAGCAGGGTTGGCAAACATACGAGCTCCAGAGCGCCTTACATACTTGTATCGATAGATATTTTCCCAACGATGAGTGTAAAGGTGTTCTGCCATGGAGTGAGGGATGGCAACTATACGAGCTCCTGAGCGCCTTACATACTTGTATCGATAGATATTTTCCCAACGATGAGTGTAAAGGTGTTCTGCCATGGAGCGAGGGATGGCAACTATACGAGCTCCAGAGCGCCTTACATACTTGTATCGATAGATATTTTCCCAACGATGAGTGTAAAGGTGTTCTGCCATGGAGTGAGGGATGGCAACTATACGAGCTCCTGAGCGCCTTACATACTTGTATCGATAGATATTTTCCCAACGATGAGTGTAAAGGTGTTCTGCCATGGAGTGAGGGATGGCAACTATACGAGCTCCTGAGCGCCTTACATACTTGTATCGATAGATATTTTCCCAACGATGAGTGTAAAGGTGTTCTGCCATGGAGCGAGGGATGGCAACCATACGAGCTCCAGAGCGAATTACATACTTGTATCGATAGATATTTTTCCCAACGATGAGTGTAAAGGTGTTCTGCCATGGAGCGAGGGATGGCAAACATACGAGCTCCAGAGCGCCTTACATACTTGTATCTATCAATATTTTTCCCAACGATGACTGTAAAGGTGTTCTGCTATGAAGCGAGGAATGGCAACCATACATGCTCCAGAGCGGCTTACATACTTGTATCGATCGATATTTTCCCCAACGATGAGCATAAAGGTGTTCTGTAATGGAGCAGGGGTGGCAAACATACGAGCTCCAGAGCGCCTTACATACTTGTATCGATCGATATTTTTCCCAACGATGAGCATAAAGGTGTTCTGCCATGGAGTGAGGGATGGCAACCATACGAGCTCCTGAGCGCCTTACATACTTGTATCGATAGATATTTTCCCAACGATGAGTGTAAAGGTGTTCTGCCATGGAGCGAGGGATGGCAACTATACGAGCTCCAGAGCGCCTTACATACTTGTATCGATAGATATTTTCCCAACGATGAGTGTAAAGGTGTTCTGCCATGGAGTGAGGGATGGCAACCATACGAGCTCCTGAGCGCCTTACATACTTGTATCGATAGATATTTTCCCAACGATGAGTGTAAAGTTGTTCTGCCACGGAGCGAAGGATGGCTACCATACGAGCTCCAGAGCGCCTTACATACTTGTATCGATAGATATTTTTCCCAACGATGAGTGTAAAAGTGTTCTGCCATGGAGCGAGGGATGGCAACCATACGAGCTCCAGAGCGAATTACATACTTGTATCGATAGATATTTTTCCCAACGATGAGTGTAAAGGTGTTCTGCCATGGAGCGAGGGATGGCAAACATACGAGCTCCAGAGCGCCTTACATACTTGTATCTATCAATATTTTTCCCAACGATGACTGTAAAGGTGTTCTGCTATGGAGCGAGGAATGGCAACCATACATGCTCCAGAGCGGCTTACATACTTGTATCGATCGATATTTTCCCCAACGATGAGCATAAAGGTGTTCTGTAATGGAGCAGGGGTGGCAAACATACGAGCTCCAGAGCGCCTTACATACTTGTATCGATCGATATTTTTCCCAACGATGAGCATAAAGGTGTTCTGCCATGGAGTGAGGGATGGCAACCATACGAGCTCCAGAGCGCCTTACATACTTGTATCGATAGATATTTTTAGCTTCCATAATGGTCTAACTGAACAACGTTTACTAAGTAGGAGACCACTTGTCAACCGGTTAGTCTACATTCATAATCTTTATTTTGTTTACATACAAACCTATACTAACCAGATACTTTTTAGATGTATTGTAGTAATCTATTATGTAGGTCTCTGTTTTTTAAAGAAACCTAGAGTTTATAAAGTTTTGTTTCGTGGAAAGGTTGTTTTTGTATTTCTTCAGTACTTGAACTTTTGACAATCAAAAATTTTATTTTAATATTCTTAGGAATGTCTATATCATCATGAATGTTTTGTGCGAAATTTAGGTAACGGGTGGGGTTGATTATAATTGCCTAAAAATACAAAAAGAATAACGTTTAAAGATGATTCAAGATTGGGATCGAAACAAGCAATATTATAGAAATACTTATTAAAGGAGTTTCAATCAGCACCTTCTTCTCAACGGTAGTAATAAATTGGATATTCAAATAAATGAAACTCAGTACAAAACAAAAATCCTATTACTGTGTGTTTAAAGACAGGTTGTGTTTTACATAAAGTAAATTTCAAATAAAAAACCTTTTGAACATTCTTCTTATTTATTTAAGTTCTTTCTAACAGTCTATTTATAACAGTCTTCTTTATTTTAGTTCTACAATGAGCAATCATAAAGAGGCATTGTTTTTGATATTATTAAATTATAGGTAATGTCAATAAAAGTACAAATTTAACTTTGTTTTGAATGTTTAACCATTTGTTACAAAGTTCCAGTTCCTTTAACCAATTAAGTAATTTCATTCAAAACAACAGTTGAAACGTAGTAAAATATTGAGACCGTCGCATCAAAACCTCTAGCAATTGAAAGGATCCTTCCCTCAAATTAGTTTTATTTAGCAACCTTATGCTCGTAAAGATTCACTCGACCTTGATCAACCCTTGTTGCAATAATGAGAAATACACACGGGTGACAATGTTTACTAAGAAGCATACAATAGGCAAGTCTATTAAATACCAAATGATATATTTACACTGTGTGGAGTGGCAAGCTTTGCGCCTGTCTCGTCCCTCGTCTTGTCTGTTGGGATTTCAGTTACATCGCAACACTGGACCAGACATCTCCGTCTGCAACAATCCAGAGCGAGTAAGTCAAATTGATTACAATAATAATATACTTTATTTTATTTAAACTTAGAGGTTTTAATGCCTAAGATGAATACAGTTAATTATTAATATATTATTTATTAAATTAATTACATTAAAATTAAATGTTTCTGAAAGATAAAGAACATATAAAACTTGACTCCTTCATTTTAATTCAAATTTGGAGATATTAATGCTGGAGATAAATAATAAAAATACAGTAATGCAATAATAAAAATAAACTATATTGATACATTTCTTGTAATATAACTGATGAATAAAAATATCTCATGTATAACAATTGTATATATAAATTTAAAACAAGTTTTGTACATGAAATATATATACTCACACACAAACACACACAAACACACACACACACACACACACACACACACACACACACACACACACACAACACACACACACACAGACACACACACACAAACACACACACACACACACACACACACACACACACACACATATATATATATATATATATTTAGTATATATATAAATATATATACATATTTTACTTATATGTATATATATGTATAACATATACATATTCAGTAAAACGTTGTCAGAACTATAAGGGAAAGTAGCCAAATAAGAGACAGTAACCTAATAAGAGACAGTAGACTATTTGCTCTTGTGTGTGCTACCATCTAGCGGAAACAGATGGAGATAACTTCTTCTTCTCCTCTTACTTTGCAGTCGTAGTGTGGACGCCAAGAAAGTCGTTGTAAATATTGTGTATAATTTTTATTGTTTCCTGATGTTTTGAGTTTTTTCCTTACTGAAGTTTAACGACGATGAAAACAGTGAAGGTAAGCCTTAATGTATATATTATCTATATCACAGCAAAGCACATGTAATATGTGTCCTCTTTTATATAAAATCTTTCATTTAAGTAGTTTAATTATTCTCAAGTCAGCCATTTTACTTTAGTGCTAATTGGTTCCTAATAAGAGACACCTCCGTTTCCCAATAAGAGATAGTATCTCTTATTTGGATCGTTGTATCTCTTAATCATAAAAATCAATTTTAATAGACGAAAAGAGAATAGTAAATAACTATACCCTTTTCTTTTCTATATAATTTACTGATTTCCACTCCTTGGTTTTTGCAGATGCCGAGGGGTGGAAAACGCAAAACCTGGGACCCACAGAAGATGAGTAATGCAATTCAAGCAGTACGATCGGGCGAAATGGGCTATTTAAAAGCGTCAAAAATGTTTGGTGTACCTAAAGGCACCATAGAAAAATATGTAAAAAAAGCTGACAAAACTCCGGAAGAGCTTCTTCAAATGAAGTCTGGTCGTAAGCCTGTTCTTCCTCTTGAACTGGAGACTCTTCTTGAAAAATTATGCCTTCAAATGGACGACAGATGTTTTGGCTTACGTGTCAGTGATGTCAAACGCATGGCTTTTGAATTGGCTATCAGAAATGGAATTCGTCATCCTTTTAATTCTCTGTCAAGCAGTGCTGGCAAAAAATGGTTCAAATTGTTTTTACAGAGACACCCAAATCTATCAATGCGTACACCGCAAGGTATTTCTGCTGCTAAAATCAAATCATTTAACCCAGAAAATGTTGCTAAATGTTTTGATATTTACGAAAATGAACTTGAAAAAATTGGATACGATGCGTTTGGTGTTTACAATGTTGACGAAACTGGGTTAACTGTTGTTCAGCACAAATTGCAAAAAGTTGTATCACTAAAAGGTAAAAAGCAGGTTGGTAATTTAACGTCTGCTGAAAGAGGGGCATTAATAACAACAATTACGTGCATGAATGCCACCGGTAATTATATTCCACCACTATTCATTTTCCTGTTACTAAAAATATATATGAAGTAAAAGTTTCTCAGAACTGCATTATTCATTTTGATATAATTTTGGAGATAAACAGACAAATTTACACTTTTGATTATTCATCTCTAACTCTATAATTGTTCATTGAAGCTACTTACGTAATATTTTTAATTAAATGGCATTTTTCAAAGATGAATTGTGACTATTAAAAGTGCTATAAGCAGCGTAGAATATTAAAGTAATATTTTCATATGTAAAGAAGTTTCTACGTTGTGATTATTTAAAAAATATTAAATATATAAAACGTGACAGATAATACGGATTCAGCACAAACCATAGTGTTTATAATTAATTACTGAAGTCTTGAACGAGTTTCTGACAAAGTCGTAGTCGCTGCTGTAACGTCGTAAAGTATATCAGAATCGGAGAAATTCATTTCTGTCTAAATGAAGAGCATTTGTTTAATATTGTCTCTCATTGAATAAAAAAAAAAAAAAAAAAAAAATCTCCAATCCTATATTACCACAAGTTGTTTGTTGTCAGATATCACTAAACAAGCAATAGTGTATAAAGTCTTGTACTTTATAACTGTTTAAAAATAAACACTTCTATTCTATTAAAAACAGTGTATAAAATTTTTCTGAAAAACAGTTTTTATTATCAATATTTTATGTCTCTATTTCACTATAAATTGCTATTAAAAAGTCTTTATTATCAATATACTATCTCCCTCTTTAATAATGGGATGGTATTAAAAAGTCTGTATTATCTATATACTATCCTCTCTCTTTAACAATGGATTGTTATAAAAAAAACCTTTATTATCAACATACTATCTCTCTCTTTAATAATGGGTTGGTATTAAAAAGTCTTTATTATCAATATTTTATGTCTCTTTTTCACTATAAATTGCTATTAAAAAGTCTTTATTATCAATATACTATCTCCCTCTTTAATAATGGGATGGTATTAAAAAGTCTGTATTATCTATATACTATCCTTTCTCTTTAACAATGGATTGTTATAAAAAAAACCTTTATTATCAACATACTATCTCTCTCTTTAATAATGGGTTGGTATTAAAAAGTCTTTATTATCAATATTTTATGTCTCTTTTTCACTATAAATTGCTATTAAAAAATCTTTATTATCAATATATTATCTCCCTCTTTAATAATGGGTTGGTATTAAAAAGTCTTTATTATGTATATACTATCCTCTCCCTTTAACAATGGATTGTTATAAAAAAACCTTTATTATCAACATACTATCTCTCTCTTTAATAATGGGTTGGTATTAAAAAGTTTTATTATCAATATTTTATGTCTCTTTTTCACTATAAATTGCTATTAAAAAGTCTTTATTATCAATATACTATCACCCTCTTTAATAATGGGTTGGTATTAAAAAGTCTTTATTATCAATATACTATCTCCCTCTTTAATAATGGGTTGGTATTAAAAAGTCTTTATTATCTATATACTATCCTCTCTCTTTAACAATGGATTGTTATAAAAAAAACCTTTATTATCAACATACTATCTCCCTCTTTAATAATGGGTTGGTATTAAAAAGTCTTTATTATCAATATACTATCTCCCTCTTTAATAATGGGTTGGTATTAAAAAGTCTATATTATCTATATACTATCCTTTCTCTTTAACAATGGATTGTTATAAAAAAAACCTTTATTATCAACATACTATCTCCCTCTTTAGTAATGGGTTGGTATTAAAAAGTCTTTATTATCAATATTTTATGTCTCTTTTTCACTATAAATTGCTATTAAAAAATCTTTATTATCAATATACTATCTCCCTCTTTAATAATGGGTTGGTATTAAAAAGTCTTTATTATGTATATACTATCCTCTCCCTTTAACAATGGATTGTTATAAAAAAAACCTTTATAATCAACATACTATCTCTCTCTTTAATAATGGGTTGGTATTAAAAAGTCTTTATTATCAATATTTTATGTCTCTTTTTCACTATAAATTGCTATTAAAAAGTCTTTATTATCAATATACTATCACCCTCTTTAATAATGGGTTGGTATTAAAAAGTCTTTATTATCAATATACTATCTCCCTCTTTAATAATGGGTTGGTATTAAAAAGTCTTTATTATGTATATACTATCCTCTCTCTTTAACAATGGATTGTTATAAAAAAACCTTTATTATCAACATACTATCTCCCTCTTTAATAATGGGTTGGTATTAAAAAGTCTTTATTATCAATATACTATCTCCCTCTTTAATAATGGGTTGGTATTAAAAAGTCTTTATTATCTATATACTATCCTCTCTCTTTAACAATGGATTGTTATAAAAAAAACCTTTATTATCAACATACTATCTCCCTCTTTATAATGGCTTGGTATTAAAAAGTCTTCATTATCTATATACTATCCTTTCTCTTTAACAATGGATTGTTATAAAAAAAACCTTTATTATCAACATACTATCTCTCCCTTTAATAATGGGTTGGTATTAAAAATTCTTTATTATCAATATTTTATGTCTCTTTTTCACTATAAATTGCTATTAAAAAGTCTTTATTATCAATATACTATCTCCCTCTTTAATAATGGGTTGGTATTAAAAAGTCTTTATTATCTATATACTATCCTCTCTCTTTAACAATGTTTTGTTATAAAAAAAGGCTTTATTATCAACATACTATCTCTCTCTTTAATAATGGATCGGTATTAAAAAGTCTTTATTATCAATATTTTATGTCTCTTTTTCACTATAAATTGCTATTAAAAAGTGTTTATTATGAATATACTGTATCTCTCTTTAACAAACGGATTGATATAAAAAATTCTTTATTATCAATATACTATTTTTCTCTTTAATAATGGGTTGGTATTAAAAAGTCTTAATTATCAATATACTATCTCTCTCTTTAATAATGGGTTGGTATTAAAACGTCTTTGTTATCAATATAATTTCTCTCTCTTTAATAATGGGTTGGTATTAAAAAGTCTTTATTATCAATATACTATCTCCCTCTTGAATAATGGGTTGGTATTAAAAAGTCTTTATTATGTATATACTATCCTCTCCCTTTAACAATGGATTGTTATAAAAAAAACCTTTATTATCAACTTACTATCTCTCTCTTTAATAATGGGTTGGTATTAAAAAGTCTTTATTATCTATATACTATCCCTTCTCTTTAACAATGGATTGTTATAAAAAAACCTTTATTATCAACATACTATCTCTCTCTTTAATAATGGGTTGGTATTAAAAATTCTTTATTATCTATATTTTATGTCTCTTTTTCACTCTAAATTGCTATTAAAAAGTCTTTATTATCAATATACTATCTCCCTCTTTAATAATGGGTTGGTATTAAAAAGTCTTTATTATGTATATACTATCCTCTCCCTTTAACAATGGATTGTTATAAAAAAGACTTTATTATCAACATACTATCTCCCTCTTTAATAATGGGTTGGTATTAAAAAGTCTTTATTATCTATATACTATCCTTTCTCTTTAACAACGGATTGTTATAAAATAACCTTCATTATCAACATACTATCTCCCTCTTTAATAATGGGTTGGTATTAAAAAGTCTTTATTATCTATATACTATCCTCTCCCTTTAACAATGGATTGTTATAAAAAAAACCTTTATTATCCACATACTATCTCCCTCTTTAATAATGGGTTGGTATTAAAAAGTCTTTATTATGTATATACTATCCTTTCTCTTTAACAACGGATTGTTATAAAAAAACCTTTATTATCAACATACTATCTCTCTCTTTAATAATGGGTTGGTATTAAAAATTCTTTATTATCAATATTTTATGTCTCTTTTTCACTACAAATTGCTATTAAAAAGTCTTTATTATCAATATACTATCTCCCTCTTTAATAATGGGTTGGTATTAAAAAGTCTTTATTATCAATATACTATCTCCCTCTTTAATAATGGGTTGGTATTAAAAAGTCTTTATTATCTATACACTATCCTCTCTCTTTAACAATGGATTGTTATAAAAAAAACCTTTATTATCAACATACTATCTCCCTCTTTAATAATGGGTTGGTATTAAAAAGTCTTTATTATCAATATACTATCTCCCTCTTTAATAATGGGTTGGTATTAAAAAGTCTTTATTATGTATATACTATCCTTTCTCTTTAACAACGGATTGTTATAAAAAAACCTTTATTATCAACATACTATCTCTCTCTTTAATAATGGGTTGGTATTAAAAATTCTTTATTATCAATATTTTATGTCTCTTTTTCACTACAAATTGCTATTAAAAAGTCTTTATTATCAATATACTATCTCCCTCTTTAATAATGGGTTGGTATTAAAAAGTCTTTATTATCAATATACTATCTCCCTCTTTAATAATGGGTTGGTATTAAAAAGTCTTTATTATCTATACACTATCCTCTCTCTTTAACAATGGATTGTTATAAAAAAAACCTTTATTATCAACATACTATCTCCCTCTTTAATAATGGGTTGGTATTAAAAAGTCTTTATTATCAATATACTATCTCCCTCTTTAATAATGGGTTGGTATTAAAAAGTCTTTATTATCTATATACTATCCTCTCTCTTTAACAATGGATTGTTATAAAAAAAAACCTTTATTATCAACATACTATCTCCCTCTTTATAATGGGTTGGTATTAAAAAGTCTTCATTATCTATATACTATCCTTTCTCTTTAACAATGGATTGTTATAAAAAAAAACCTTTATTATCAACATACTATCTCTCTCTTTAATAATGGGTTGGTATTAAAAAGTCTTTATTATGTATATACTATCCTTTCTCTTTAACAATGGATTGTTATAAAAAAAACCTTTATTATCAACATACTATCTCTCTCTTTATTAATGGGGTGGTATTAAAAATTCTTTATTATCAATATTTTATGTCTCTTTTTCACTATAAATTGCTATTAAAAAGTTTTTAATATCAATATACTATCTCCCTCTTTAATAATGGGTTGGTATTAAAAATCTTTATTATCTATATACTATCCTCTCTCTTTAACAATGTATTGTTATAAAAAAAGCCTTTATTATCAACATACTATCTCTCTCTTTAATAATGGATCGGTATTAAAATGTCTTTATTATCAATATTTTATGTCTCTTTTTCACTATAAATTGCTATTAAAAAGTGTTTATTATGAATATACTGTATCTCTCTTTAACAAACGGATTGATATAAAAAATTCTTTATTATCAATATACTATTTTTCTATTTAATAATGGGTTGGTATTAAACAGTCTATATTATCAATATACTATCTCTCTCTTTAACAATGGACTGGTATTAAAACGTCTTTATTATTAATATAATTTCTCTCTCTTTAATAATGGGTTGGTATTAAAAAGTCTTTATTATCAATATACTATCTCCCTCTTTAATAATGGGTTGGTATTAAAAAGTCTTTATTATCTATATACTATCCTCTCTCTTTAACAATGGATTGTTATAAAAAAACCTTTATTATCAACATACTATCTCCCTCTTTAAAAATGGGTTGGTATTAAAAAGTCTTTATTATCAATATTTTATGTCTCTTTTTCACTATAAATTGCTATTAAAAAGTCTTTATTATCAATACACTATCTCCCTCTTTAATAATGGGTTGGTATTAAAAAGTCTTTATTATGTATATACTATCCTCTCCCTTTAACAATGGATTATTATAAAAAAAACCTTTATTATCAACATACTATCTCTCTCTTTAATAATGGGTTGGTATTAAAAAGTCTTTATTATCAATATTTTATTTCTCTTTTTCACTATAAATTGCTATTAAAAAGTCTTTATTATCAATATACTATCTCCCTCTTTAATAATGGGTTGGTATTAAAAAGTCTTTATTATCAATATACTATCTCCTTCTTTAATAATGGGTTGGTATTAAAAAGTCTTTATTATGTATATACTATCCTCTCCCTTTAACAATGGATTGTTATAAAAAAAATCTTTATTATCAACATACTATCTCTCTCTTTAATAATGGGTTGGTATTAAAAAGTCTTTATTATCTATATACTATCCTCTCTCTTTAACAATGGATTGTTATAAAAAAAACCTTTATTATCAACATACTATCTCTCTCTTTAATAATGGGTTGGTATTAAAAAGTCTTTATTATCAATATTTTATTTCTCTTTTTTACTATAAATTGCTATTAAAAAGTCTTTATTATCAATATACTATCTCCCTCTTTAATAATGGGTTGGTATTAAAAAGTCTTTATTATCAATATACTATCTCCCTCTTTAATAATGGGTTGGTATTAAAAAGCCTTTATTATGTATATACTATCCTCTCCCTTTAACAATGGATTGTTATAAAACAAACTTTATTATCAACATACTATCTCTCTCTTTAATAATGGGTTGGTATTAAAAAGTCTTTATTATCAATATTTTATGTCTCTTTTTCACTATAAATTACTATTAAAAAGTCTTTATTATCAATATACTATCTCCCTCTTTAATAATGGGTTGGTATTAAAAAGTCTTTATTATCTATATACTATCCTCTCTCTTTAACAATGGATTGTTATAAAAAAACCTTTATTATCAACATACTATCTCCCTCTTTAATAATGGGTTGGTATTAAAAAGTCTTTATTATGTATATACTATCCTCTCCCTTTAACAATGGATTGTTATAAAAAAAACTTTATTATCAACATACTATCTCTCTCTTTAATAATGGGTTGGTATTAAAAAGTCTTTATTATCAATATTTTATGTCTCTTTTACACTATAAATTGCTATTAAAAAGTCTTTATTATCAACATACTATCTCCCTCTTTAATAATGGGTTGGTATTAAAAAGTCTTTATTATCTATATACTATCCTCTCTCTTTAACAATGTATTGTTATAAAAAAAAACCTTTATTATCAACATACTATCTCCCTCTTTAATAATGGGTTGGTATTAAAAAGTCTTTATTATCTATATACTATCTCCCTCTTTAACAATGTATTGTTATAAAAAAAAACCTTTATTATCAACATACTATCTCTCTCTTTAATAATGGGTTGGTATTAAAAAGTCTTTATTATCAATATACTATGTCTCTTTTACACTATAAATTGCTATTAAAAAGTCTTTATTATCAATATACTATCTCCCTCTTTAATAATGCGTTGGTATTAAAAAGTCTTTATTATCTATATACTATCCTCTCTCTTTAACAATGGATTGTTATAAAAAAAACCTTTATTATCAACATACTATCTTCCTCTTTAATAATGGGTTGGTATTAAAAAGTCTTTATTATCTATATACTATCCTCTCTCTTTAACAATGTATTGTTATAAAAAAAACCTTTATTATCAACATACTATCTCCCTCTTTAATAATGGGTTGGTATTAAAAAGTCTTTATTATCAATATTTTAGGTCTCTTTTTCACTATAAATTTCTATTAAAAAGTCTTTATTATCAACATACTATCTCCCTCTTTAATAATGGGTTGGTATTAAAAAGTCTTTATTATCTATATACTATCCTTTCTCTTTAACAATGGATTGTTATGAAAAAAACCTTTATTATCAACATACTATCTCTCTCTTTAATAATGGGTTTGTATTAAAAAGTCTTTATTATCAATATTTTAGGTCTCTTTTTCACTATAAATTTCTATTAAAAAGTCTTTATTATCAATGTACTATCTCCCTCTTTAATAATGGGTTGGTATTAAAAAGTCTTTATTATCTATATACTATCCTCTCTCTTTAACAATGGATTGTTATAAAAAAAACCTTTATTATCAACATACTATCTCCCTCTTTAATAATGGGTTGGTATTAAAAAGTCTTTATTATCAATATACTATCTCCCTCTTTAATAATGGGTTGGTATTAAAAAGTCTTTATTATCTATATACTATCCTCTCTCTTTAACAATGGATTGTTATAAAAAAAACCTTTATTATCAACATACTATCTCCCTCTTTATAATGGGTTGGTATTAAAAAGTCTTCAATATCTATATACTATCCTTTCTCTTTAACAATGGATTGTTATAAAAAAAACCTTTATTATCAACATACTATCTCTCTCTTTAATAATGGGTTGGTATTAAAAAGTCTTTATTATCAATATACTATGTCTCTTTTACACTATAAATTGCTATTAAAAGCCTTTATTATCAATATACTATCTCCCTCTTTAATAATGGGTTGGTATTAAAAAGTCTTTATTATCTATATACTATCCTCTCTCTTTAACAATGTATTGTTATAAAAAAAAACCGTTGTTATCAACATACTATCTCTCTCTTTAATAATGGGTTGGTATTAAAAAGTCTTTATTATCAAAATACTATGTCTCTTTTTCACTATAAATTGCTATTAAAAAGTCTTTATTATGAATATACTATATCTCTCTTTAATAATGGGTTGGAATTAAAAAGTCTTTATTATCTATATACTATCCTCTCGCTTTAACAATGTATTGTTATAAAAAAATCTTTATTATCAACATACTATCTCCCTCTTTAATAATGGGTTGGTATTAAAAAGTCTTTATTATCAATATTTTAGGTCTCTTTTTCACTATAAATTTCTATTAAAAAGTCTTTATTATCAACATACTATCTCCCTCTTTAATAATGGGTTGGTATTAAAAAGTCTTTATTATCTATATACTATCCTTTCTCTTTAACAATGGATTGTTATGAAAAAAACCTTTATTATCAACATACTATCTCTCTCTTTAATAATGGGTTTGTATTAAAAAGTCTTTATTATCAATATTTTAGGTCTCTTTTTCACTATAAATTTGTATTAAAAAGTCTTTATTATCAATGTACTATCTCCCTCTTTAATAATGGGTTGGTATTAAAAAGTCTTTATTATCTATATACTATCCTCTCTCTTTAACAATGGATTGTTATAAAAAAAACCTTTATTATCAACATACTATCTCCCTCTTTAATAATGGGTTGGTATTAAAAAGTCTTTATTATCAATATACTATCTCCCTCTTTAATAATGGGTTGGTATTAAAAAGTCTTTATTATCTATATACTATCCTCTCTCTTTAACAATGGATTGTTGTAAAAAAACCTTTATTATCAACATACTATCTCCCTCTTTATAATGGCTTGGTATTAAAAATTCTTCATTATCTATATACTATCCTTTCTCTTTAACAATGGATTGTTATAAAAAAAACCTTTATTATCAACATACTATCTCTCTCTTTAATAATGGGTTGGTATTAAAAAGTCTTTATTATGTATATACTATCCTTTCTCTTTAACAATGGATTGTTATAAAAAAAACCTTTATTATCAACATACTATCTCTCTCTTTATTAATGGGTTGGTATTAAAAATTCTCTATTATCAATATTTTATGTCTCTTTTTCACTATAAATTGCTATTAAAAAGTCTTTATTATCAATATACTATCTCCCTCTTTAATAATGGGTTGGTATTAAAAATCTTTATTATCTATATACTATCCTCTCTCTTTAACAATGTATTGTTATAAAAAAAGCCTTTATTATCAACATACTATCTCTCTCTTTAATAATGGATCGGTATTAAAATGTCTTTATTATCAATATTTTATGTCTCTTTTTCACTATAAATTGCTATTAAAAAGTGTTTATTATGAATATACTGTATCTCTCTTTAACAAACGGATTGATATAAAAAATTCTTTATTATCAATATACTATTTTTCTATTTAATAATGGGTTGGTATTAAAAAGTCTTTATTATCAATATACTATCTCCCTCTTTAATAATGGGTTGTTATTAAAAAGTCTTTATTATCTATATACTATCCTCTCTCTTTAACAATGTTTTGTTATAAAAAAAGGCTTTATTATCAACATACTATCTCTCGCTTTAATAATGGATCGGTATTAATAAGTCTTTATTATCAATATTTTATGTCTCTTTTTCACTATAAATTGCTATTAAAAAGTGTTTATTATGAATATACTGTATCTCTCTTTAACAAACGGATTGATATAAAAAATTCTTTATTATCAATATACTATTTTTCTCTTTAATAATGGGTTGGTATTAAAAAGTCTTAATTATCAATATACTATCTCTCTCTCTTTAATAATGGGTTTGTATTAAAACGTCTTTGTTATCAATATAATTTCTCTCTCTTTAATAATGGGTTGGTATTAAAAAGTCTTTATTATCAATATACTATCTCCCTCTTGAATAATGGGTTGGTATTAAAAAGTCTTTATTATGTATATACTATCCTCTCCCTTTAACAATGGATTGTTATAAAAAAAACCTTTATTATCAACATACTATCTCTCTCTTTAATAATGGGTTGGTATTAAAAAGTCTTTATTATCAATATTTTATGTCTCTTTTTCACTATAAATTGCTATTAAAAAGTCTTTATTATCAATATACTATCTCCCTCTTTAATAATGGGTTGGTATTAAAAAGTCTTTATTATCTATATACTATCCTCTCTCTTTAACAATGGATTGTTATAAAAAAAAACCTTTATAATCAACATACTATCTCCCTCTTTAATAATGGGTTGGTATTAAAAAGTCTTTATTATCAATATTTTATATCTCTTTTTCACTATAAATTGCTATTAAAAAATCTTTATTATCAATATACTATCTCCCTCTTTAATAATGGGTTGGTATTAAAAAGTCTTTATTATCTATATACTATCTCCCTCTTTAATAATGGGTTGGTATTAAAAAGTCTTTATTATGTATATACTATCCTTTCTCTTTAACAATGGATTGTTATAAAAAAAACCTTTATTATCAACATATTATCTCCCTCTTTAATAATGGGTTGGTATTAAAAAGTCTTTATTATGTATATACTATCCTTTCTCTTTAACAATGGATTGTTATAAAAAAAACCGTTATTATCAACATACTATCTCCCTCTTTAATAATGGGTTGGTATTAAAAAGTCTTTATTATGTATATACTATCCTTTCTCTTTAACAACGGATTGTTATAAAAAAACCTTTATTATCAACATACTATCTCCCTCTTTAATAATGGGTTGGTATTAAAAAGTCTTTATTATGTATATACTATCCTTTCTCTTTAACAATGGATTGTTATAAAAAAAAACCTTTATAATCAACATACTATCTCCCTCTTTAATAATGGGTTGGTATTAAAAAGTCTTTATTATCAATATTTTATATCTCTTTTTCACTATAAATTGCTATTAAAAAATCTTTATTATCAATATACTATCTCCCTCTTTAATAATGGGTTGGTATTAAAAAGTCTTTATTATCTATATACTATCTCCCTCTTTAATAATGGGTTGGTATTAAAAAGTCTTTATTATGTATATACTATCCTTTCTCTTTAACAATGGATTGTTATAAAAAAAACCTTTATTATCAACATATTATCTCCCTCTTTAATAATGGGTTGGTATTAAAAAGTCTTTATTATGTATATACTATCCTTTCTCTTTAACAATGGATTGTTATAAAAAAAACCGTTATTATCAACATACTATCTCCCTCTTTAATAATGGGTTGGTATTAAAAAGTCTTTATTATGTATATACTATCCTTTCTCTTTAACAACGGATTGTTATAAAAAAACCTTTATTATCAACATACTATCTCCCTCTTTAATAATGGGTTGGTATTAAAAAGTCTTTATTATGTATATACTATCCTTTCTCTTTAACAATGGATTGATATAAAAAAAACCTTTATTATCAACATACTATCTCTCTCTTTAATAATGGGTTGGTATTAAAAATTCTTTATTATCAATATTTTATGTCTCTTTTTCACTATAAATTGCTATTAAAAAGTCTTTATTATGAATATACTATATCTCTCTTTAATAATGGGTTGGAATTAAAAAGTCTTTATTATCTATATACTATCCTCTCTCTTTAACAATGGATTGTTATAAAAAAAACCTTTATTATCAACATACTATCTTCCTCTTTAATAATGGGTTGGTATTAAAAAGTCTTTATTATCTATATACTATCCTCTCTCTTTAACAATGTATTGTTATAAAAAAAACCTTTATTATCAACATACTATCTCCCTCATTATAATGGGTTGGTATTAAAAAGTATTTATTATCAATATTTTAGGTCTTTTTTTCACTATAAATTTCTATTAAAAAGTCTTTATTATCAACATACTATCTCCCTCTTTAATAATGGGTTGGTATTAAAAAGTCTTTATTATCTATATACTATCCTCTCTCTTTAACAATGGATTGTTATAAAAAAAACCTTTATTATCAACATACTATCTCCCTCTTTAATAATGGGTTGGTATTAAAAAGTCTTTATTATCAATATACTATCTCCCTCTTTAATAATGGGTTGGTATTAAAAAGTCTTTATTATCTATATACTATCCTCTCTCTTTAACAATGGATTGTTATAAAAAAAACCTTTATTATCAACATACTATCTCCCTCTTTATAATGGGTTGGTATTAAAAAGTCTTCATTATCTATATACTATCCTTTCTCTTTAACAATGGATTGTTATAAAAAAAACCTTTATTATCAACATACTATCTCTCTCTTTAATAATGGGTTGGTATTAAAAATTCTTTATTATCTATATTTTATGTCTCTTTTTCACTCTAAATTGCTATTAAAAAGTCTTTATTATCAATATACTATCTCCCTCTTTAATAATGGGTTGGTATTAAAAAGTCTTTATTATCTATATACTATCCTTTCTCTTTAACAACGGATTGTTATAAAATAACCTTTATTATCAACATACTATCTCCCTCTTTAATAATGGGTTGGTATTAAAAAGTCTTTATTATGTATATACTATCCTTTCTCTTTAACAATGGATTGTTATAAAAAAAACATTTATTATCAACATACTATATCCCTCTTTAATAATGGGTTGGTATTAAAAAGTCTTTATTATGTATATACTATCCTTTCTCTTTAACAATGGATTGATATAAAAAAAACCTTTATTATCAACATACTATCTCTCTCTTTAATAATGGGTTGGTATTAAAAATTCTTTATTATCAATATTTTATGTCTCTTTTTCACTACAAATTGCTATTAAAAAGTCTTTATTATCAATATACTATCTCCCTCTTTAATAATGGGTTGGTATTAAAAAGTCTTTATTATCAATATACTATCTCCCTCTTTAATAATGGGTTGGTATTAAAAAGTCTTTATTATCTATATACTATCCTCTCTCTTTAACAATGGATTGTTATAAAAAAAACCTTTATTATCAACATACTATCTCCCTCTTTAATAATGGGTTGGTATTAAAAAGTCTTTATTATCAATATACTATCTCCCTCTTTAATAATGGGTTGGTATTAAAAAGTCTTTATTATCTATATACTATCCTCTCTCTTTAACAATGGATTGTTATAAAAAAAACCTTTATTATCAACATACTATCTCTCTCTTTAATAATGGGTTGGTATTAAAAAGTCTTTATTATGTATATACTATCCTTTCTCTTTAACAATGGATTGTTATAAAAAAAACCTTTATTATCAACATACTATCTCTCTCTTTATTAATGGGTTGGTATTAAAAATTCTCTATTATCAATATTTTATGTCTCTTTTTCACTATAAATTGCTATTAAAAAGTCTTTATTATCAATATACTATCTCCCTCTTTAATAATGGGTTGGTATTAAAAATCTTTATTATCTATATACTATCCTCTCTCTTTAACAATGTATTGTTATAAAAAAAGCCTTTATTATCAACATACTATCTCTCTCTTTAATAATGGATCGGTATTAAAATGTCTTTATTATCAATATTTTATGTCTCTTTTTCACTATAAATTGCTATTAAAAAGTGTTTATTATGAATATACTGTATCTCTCTTTAACAAACGGATTGATATAAAAAATTCTTTATTATCAATATACTATTTTTCTATTTAATAATGGGTTGGTATTAAAAAGTCTTTATTATCAATATACTATCTCCCTCTTTAATAATGGGTTGTTATTAAAAAGTCTTTATTATCTATATACTATCCTCTCTCTTTAACAATGTTTTGTTATAAAAAAAGGCTTTATTATCAACATACTATCTCTCTCTTTAATAATGGATCGGTATTAAAAAGTCTTTATTATCAATATTTTATGTCTCTTTTTCACTATAAATTGCTATTAAAAAGTGTTTATTATGAATATACTGTATCTCTCTTTAATAAACGGATTGATATAAAAAATTCTTTATTATCAATATACTATTTTTCTATTTAATAATGGGTTGGTATTAAAAAGTCTTTATTATCAATATACTATCTCCCTCTTTAATAATGGGTTGTTATTAAAAAGTCTTTATTATCTATATACTATCCTCTCTCTTTAACAATGTTTTGTTATAAAAAAAGGCTTTATTATCAACATACTATCTCTCTCTTTAATAATGGATCGGTATTAAAAAGTCTTTATTATCAATATTTTATGTCTCTTTTTCACTATAAATTGCTATTAAAAAGTGTTTATTATGAATATACTGTATCTCTCTTTAATAAACGGATTGATATAAAAAATTCTTTATTATCAATATACTATTTTTCTCTTTAATAATGGGTTGGTATTAAAAAGTCTTTATTATCAATATACTATCTCCCTCTTGAATAATGGGTTGGTATTAAAAAGTCTTTATTATGTATATACTATCCTCTCCCTTTAACAATGGATTGTTATAAAAAAAACCTTTATTATCAACATACTATCTCTCTCTTTAATAATGGGTTGGTATTAAAAAGTCTTTATTATCTATATACTATCCCTTCTCTTTAACAATGGATTGTTATAAAAAAAACCTTTATTATCAACATACTATCTCTCTCTTTAATAATGGGTTGGTATTAAAAATTCTTTATTATCTATATTTTATGTCTCTTTTTCACTCTAAATTGCTACTAAAAAGTCTTTATTATCAATATACTATCTCCCTCTTTAATAATGGGTTGGTATTAAAAAGTCTTTATTATGTATATACTATCCTCTCCCTTTAACAATGGATTGTTATAAAAAAAACTTTATTATCAACATACTATCTCCCTCTTTAATAATGGGTTGGTATTAAAAAGTCTTTATTATCTATATACTATCCTTTCTCTTTAACAACGGATTGTTATAAAATAATCTTTATTATCAACATACTATCTCCCTCTTTAATAATGGGTTGGTATTAAAAAGTCTTTATTATGTATATACTATCCTTTCTCTTTAACAATGGATTGTTATAAAAAAAACCTTTATTATCAACATATTATCTCCCTCTTTAATAATGGGTTGGTATTAAAAAGTCTTTATTATGTATATACTATCCTTTCTCTTTAACAATGGATTGTTATAAAAAAAACCTTTATTATCAACATACTATCTCCCTCTTTAATAATGGGTTGGTATTAAAAAGTCTTTATTATGTATATACTATCCTTTCTCTTTAACAACGGATTGTTATAAAAAAACCTTTATTATCAACATACTATCTCCCTCTTTAATAATGGGTTGGTATTAAAAAGTCTTTATTATGTATATACTATCCTTTCTCTTTAACAATGGATTGATATAAAAAAAACCTTTATTATCAACATACTATCTCTCTCTTTAATAATGGGTTGGTATTAAAAATTCTTTATTATCAATATTTTATGTCTCTTTTTCACTATAAATTGCTATTAAAAAGTCTTTATTATGAATATACTATATCTCTCTTTAATAATGGGTTGGAATTAAAAAGTCTTTATTATCTATATACTATCCTCTCTCTTTAACAATGGATTGTTATAAAAAAAACCTTTATTATCAACATACTATCTTCCTCTTTAATAATGGGTTGGTATTAAAAAGTCTTTATTATCTATATACTATCCTCTCTCTTTAACAATGTATTGTTATAAAAAAAACCTTTATTATCAACATACTATCTCCCTCTTTAATAATGGGTTGGTATTAAAAAGTATTTATTATCAATATTTTAGGTCTCTTTTTCACTATAAATTTCTATTAAAAAGTCTTTATTATCAACATACTATCTCCCTCTTTAATAATGGGTTGGTATTAAAAAGTCTTTATTATCTATATACTATCCTTTCTCTTTAACAATGGATTGTTATGAAAAAAACCTTTATTATCAACATACTATCTCTCTCTTTAATAATGGGTTTGTATTAAAAAGTCTTTATTATCAATATTTTAGGTCTCTTTTTCACTATAAATTTCTATTAAAAAGTCTTTATTATCAATGTACTATCTCCCTCTTTAATAATGGGTTGGTATTAAAAAGTCTTTATTATCTATATACTATCCTCTCTCTTTAACAATGGATTGTTATAAAAAAAACCTTTATTATCAACATACTATCTCCCTCTTTAATAATGGGTTGGTATTAAAAAGTCTTTATTATCAATATACTATCTCCCTCTTTAATAATGGGTTGGTATTAAAAAGTCTTTATTATCTATATACTATCCTCTCTCTTTAACAATGGATTGTTATAAAAAAAACCTTTATTATCAACATACTATCTCCCTCTTTATAATGGGTTGGTATTAAAAAGTCTTCATTATCTATATACTATCCTTTCTCTTTAACAATGGATTGTTATAAAAAAAAACCTTTATTATCAACATACTATCTCTCTCTTTAATAATGGGTTGGTATTAAAAATTCTTTATTATCTATATTTTATGTCTCTTTTTCACTCTAAATTGCTATTAAAAAGTCTTTATTATCAATATACTATCTCCCTCTTTAATAATGGGTTGGTATTAAAAAGTCTTTATTATCTATATACTATCCTTTCTCTTTAACAACGGATTGTTATAAAATAACCTTTATTATCAACATACTATCTCCCTCTTTAATAATGGGTTGGTATTAAAAAGTCTTATCAACATACTATATCCCTCTTTAATAATGGGTTGGTATTAAAAAGTCTTTATTATGTATATACTATCCTTTCTCTTTAACAATGGATTGTTATAAAAAAAACCTTTATTATCAACATACTATCTCCCTCTTTAATAATGGGTTGGTATTAAAAAGTCTTTATTATGTATATACTATCCTTTCTCTTTAACAATGGATTGATATAAAAAAAACCTTTATTATCAACATACTATCTCTCTCTTTAATAATGGGTTGGTATTAAAAATTCTTTATTATCAATATTTTATGTCTCTTTTTCACTACAAATTGCTATTAAAAAGTCTTTATTATCAATATACTATCTCCCTCTTTAATAATGGGTTGGTATTAAAAAGTCTTTATTATCAATATACTATCTCCCTCTTTAATAATGGGTTGGTATTAAAAAGTCTTTATTATCTATATACTATCCTCTCTCTTTAACAATGGATTGTTATAAAAAAAACCTTTATTATCAACATACTATCTCCCTCTTTAATAATGGGTTGGTATTAAAAAGTCTTTATTATCAATATACTATCTCCCTCTTTAATAATGGGTTGGTATTAAAAAGTCTTTATTATCTATATACTATCCTCTCTCTTTAACAATGGATTGTTATAAAAAAAAACCTTTATTATCAACATACTATCTCCCTCTTTATAATGGGTTGGTATTAAAAAGTCTTCATTATCTATATACTATTCTTTCTCTTTAAGAATGGATTGTTATAAAAAAAAACCTTTATTATCAACATACTATCTCTCTCTTTAATAATGGGTTGGTATTAAAAAGTCTTTATCATGTATATACTATCCTTTCTCATTAACAATGGATTGTTATAAAAAAAACCTTTATTATCAACATACTATCTCTCTCTTTATTAATGGGTTGGTATTAAAAATTCTTTATTATCAATATTTTATGTCTCTTTTTCACTATAAATTGCTATTAAAAAGTCTTTATTATCAATATACTATCTCCCTCTTTAACAATGGGTTGGTATTAAAAATCTTTATTATCTATATACTATCCTCTCTCATTAACAATGGATTGTTATAAAAAAACATTTATTATCAACATACTATCTCCCTCTTTAATAATGGGTTGGTATTAAAAAGTCTTTATTATCAATATTTTATGTCTCTTTTTCACTATAAATTGCTATTAAAAAGTCTTTATTATCAATATACTATCTCCCTCTTTAATAATGGGTTGGTATTAAAAAGTCTTTATTATGTATATACTATCCTCTCCCTTTAACAATGGATTATTATAAAAAAAACCTTTATTATCAACATACTATCTCTCTCTTTAATAATGGGTTGGTATTAAAAAGTCTTTATTATCAATATACTATCTCCCTCTTTAATAATGGGTTGGTATTAAAAAGTCTTTATTTAGTATATACTATCCTCTCCCTTTAACAATGGATTGTTATAAAAAAAACCTTTATTATCAACATACTATCTCTCTCTTTAATAATGGGTTGGTATTAAAAAGTCTTTATTATCTATATACTATCCTCTCTCTTTAACAATGGATTGTTATAAAAAAAACCTTTATTATCAACATACTATCTCCCTCTTTAATAATGGGTTGGTATTAAAAAGTCTTTATTATGTATATACTATCCTCTCCCTTTAACAATGGATTGTTATAAAAAAAACTTTATTATCAACATACTATCTCTCTCTTTAATAATGGGTTGGTATTAAAAAGTCTTTATTATCAATATTTTATGTCTTTTTTTCACTATAAATTGCTATTAAAAAGTCTTTGTTATCAATATACTATCTCCCTCTTTAATAATGGGTTGGTATTAAAAAGCCTTTATTATGTATATACTATCCTCTCCCTTTAACAATGGATTGTTATAAAAAAAACTTTATTATCAACATACTATCTCTCTCTTTAATAATGGGTTGGTATTAAAAAGTCTTTATTATCAATATTTTATGTCTCTTTTTCACTATAAATTACTATTAAAAAGTCTTTATTATCAATATACTATCTCCCTCTTTAATAATGGGTTGGTATTAAAAAGTCTTTATTATCTATATACTATCCTCTCTCTTTAACAATGGATTGTTATAAAAAAACCTTTATTATCAACATACTATCTCCCTCTTTAATAATGGGTTGGTATTAAAAAGTCTTTATTATGTATATACTATCCTCTCCCTTTAACAATGGATTGTTATAAAAAAAACTTTATTATCAACATACTATCTCTCTCTTTAATAATGGGTTGGTATTAAAAAGTCTTTATTATTAATATACTATGTCTCTTTTTCACTATAAATTGCTATTAAAAAGTCTTTATTATGAATATACTATATCTCTCTTTAATAATGGGTTGGTATTAAAAAGTCTTTATTATCTATATACTATCCTCTCTCTTTAACAATGGATTGTTATAAAAAAACCTTTATTATCAACATACTATCTTCCTCTTTAATAATGGGTTGGTATTAAAAAATCTTTATTATCTATATACTATCCTCTCTCTTTAACAATGTATTGTTATAAAAAAAAACCTTTAATATCAACATACTATCTCTCTCTTTAATAATGGGTTGGTATTAAAAAGTCTTTATTATCAATATTTTAGGTCTCTTTTTCACTATAAATTTCTATTAAAAAGTCTTTATTATCAACATACTATCTCCCTCTTTAATAATGGGTTGGTATTAAAAAGTCTTTATTATCTATATACTATCCTTTCTCTTTAACAATGGATTGTTATGAAAAAAACCTTTATTATCAACATACTATCTCTCTCTTTAATAATGGGTTTGTATTAAAAAGTCTTTATTATCAATATTTTAGGTCTCTTTTTCACTATAAATTTCTATTAAAAAGTCTTTATTATCAATATACTATCTCCCTCTTTAATAATGGGTTGGTATTAAAAGTCTTTATTATGTATATACTATCCTCTCTCTTTAACAATGGATTGTTATAAAAAAACCTTTATAATCAACATGCTATCTCTCTCTTTAATAATGGGTTGGTATTAAAAAGTCTTTATTATCAATATTTTAGGTCTCTTTTTCACTATAAATTTCTATTAAAAAGTCTTTATTATCAATATACTATCTCCCTCTTTAATAATGGGTTGGTATTAAAAGTCTTTATTATGTATATACTATCCTCTCTCTTTAACAATGGATTGTTATAAAAAAACCTTTATAATCAACATGCTATCTCTCTCTTTAATAATGGGTTGGTATTAAAAAGTCTTTATTATGTATATACTATCCTTTCTCTTTAACAATGGATTGATATAAAAAAAACCTTTATTATCAACATACTATCTCTCTCTTTAATAATGGGTTGGTATTAAAAGTCTTTATTATCTATATACTATCCTTTCTCTTTAACAATGGATTGTTATAAAAAAAACCTTTATTATCAACATACTATCTCTCTCTTTAATAATGGGTTGGTATTAAAAGTCTTTATTATCTATATACTATCCTTTCTCTTTAACAATGGATTATTAAAAAAAAGCCTTTATTATCAACATACTATCTCTCTCTTTCACTATAAATTGGTATCAAAAAGTCTTTGTTATCAATATACTATCTCTCTCACAATAAATTGGTATAAAAAAGTCTTTATTATCTATAAACTATCTCTCGCTTTAATAAAGGATTGGTATGAAAAAAATCATTATTACTTTCTCACTTCAGGAATTGATTTGTATAAAATATTCATTATTATCAAACAATATTCTAACAGTAGAAGCGTTCCAACATTATCAATATATTAATATAATATAATCAATATATCAATATCAATATATCAATTATCAATATACTATCTCCCTTTCTCACAATAAATTGGTATAAAAAAGTCTTTATTATCAATAAACTATCTCTCGCTTTAACAAAGGATTGGTATGAAATAATCATTATTACCAACGCACTGTTTCTCACTTCAGAAATTGATTTGTATAAAATATTCATTATTATCAAACAATATTCTAACATTAGAAGTGTTCCATTAACTAAAAGTAAAGTAAATAAATAACTAATAGTAGAGCCACTAAAATGAAAATTGATTACTTAAACGAACCACACTGCTAAGGGCGCAGGAGGATTAGAAGGTTTTTAAAACATTTGTTCGAGTGATATTTATTTTATGTATATTATAACTCTTGAGAGATGTGAAAGTAGAATGTGGGTGGCTTGTGTATTAGGGTTGCCTTTTGTGGCAAACCTACTCTCCAGAAGGGTCTCGAGAGTTATCCACACAATGCCCGTTACGAGGTTGACATGCAACGCTTCTGATAATGACATGGGAGGTGCTTCTCGGCTCCTTTGATTGCGCTCTATACACTATCATAGAGAGTTGCCTCCGCTAATGAAGATCCATTTAGAATGTAAATTTAACCCTTAGCACGCGGGACATATAAAGGGCAAGAACCAGTTTACTTCCTGTGAGATAAAAAAAACTTTTTTGCGAAATGTTCAAAGTTCTATTTAATTCTGAGTTCCTAAAGATGTATTTGACAAAAAAAAATTATTAACTAGTTATTTTTATTATTTTTTATTTTTTTACACTAGGTAATTCAAGATATCAATAAATCCATTTAAAATAAAATTAAAGTAACTAAAATTATTATTCACGAAATCATAAACAATAAATTCTTCTTACAGTACAAACAAAGATCACTCACGTAAACAGTAAACAACTATAGCAATCACAATGCCAACACAAAATACGACACTGTGTCCTGCCGAGAATACCCGTCATACGCGCACGCATATGCCACGTAATAGCGCCTGGTGGTTAAAACAACAGAATGTGAATCCGTAGCACGTGATCGTGAACAATAAACGTAGCAGAGGAGTTTATTCACACCAAACAAATATTGTCACGCATTGTAATGGACTTTAAACAAACAACTAGGACTTCCATTAACAAAATATTGTAAATACGAGATATCCCGTAATACGCGCTAGCACCGATTTCAGCCTCACGACAAATCACGTTATACGCGTGCAAAAGATTAAGAAGTCTGTTTTATTAGAAACAAAGTGTATTTTTAAATAAAAAAAGTATATCAAATCACGACATTGGCACCTGATTTTGGGAGGTGAAAATATGGGCTGTCATGAACTCTCAACACTCGCCGAACAGAGAGGCCTATAAATAACTGTTCAAACAAAAAGGATATTAGTAATATTAAACTTTATTTTCGTCGAGGTAATTCCGGTTATGTACTGGCAGAGCTGTCAGCTCATGTACTGTCAGCTATAAGTCCTTACATTGAAGTTAATTAAACCATGTATATTTTACAGAATTATTAATGCGTAAAATACTACCGAAAATCAAACAAGTTAAAAATCATTATGAAATACACGCCAGTAACACCTTTTGTTAATAAATGTGTCTTGTAGCTATAAAATAAATGCATTATATATATTTACGTAGTCCGTGATTTTCTACTTTAATAAAATGATGACATCTCTTAGAGATTTTCTAGCATTGGCATTAAAACTAACTTAATCAAATTAACTCGTCGGGTTAGAGTTAATCTGAAAGCGTATTTACTTAAATTAAAATTAATCATTTCAATATTAATTTTCAATTTCAACCTAAGTTTTTTAAAAAGATTATTTTCTCTTATATATGATTTCCTTAAAACTTCGAAAAATATTAACTACTAATAATTATTTAGTTGAGGGAATGTAAAATTATATTTAAACACAATATTAAAAACTACCCGATTGAAGTAGAATAAAGTTTTAAACTTGTAAATGTTATAAAATTCGAGCAGATAAAACTGTCAAGTGTATATATATATATATATATATATATATATATATATTATAATAAAGATGATTATTTTTTCTTGATTTGTTATAATTATTAAATAACTTCAAAAAGTTCATAATCAAGATGTATTTTATTCAACATTTACAATTTTGCTGAAGCTTTTCGCCGGTGTACAGTTCCAGCATTCTCAAAGACTACTAACATGGTTTGTAAAACTATTTAAACATTACTCTAATTGATTGCACTATGTACATAAACCACTGATAACTTATTCCTTTAATCTATTTGTTTTACATTAAATGAACTATCTGTTTGATAAAATCTTAAATTCTATCTAAAACATGAAAAATTGTGTTGTGTTTAGATTTAATTTGGGACTGTTCTTTAATAAGTATGTTATTTAATTTATACTTGTAGATATATAGGTTTTCCACAACATTCATTTTCAAACCTTTATTAATATGTTTGATTAAATTCATATTTTGTAAGTCTGGAAAACTATGGTTATTTGCAATACAATGAGTAGCCATATTCGATTTATATATATCTGGTTTTATGTACGCATTGAGATGTTCCTTGTAGCGATCCTTTATTTTCTTTTCCGTTTGACCTATATAATTTTTATTGCAATCTTGGCAATTTATACTATATATCCCATATAGGATTTCTACCTTGTTAGGGCTGTTTATAGAATGTAACCATTAAGGTGTTAAGCCATGCGTATCTCTATCTCCCAGGCGAGGGAGTATAATGCCAGCCTGTAAACATACAGACTCGCACACACACATACACGTATATTCGCGCAGATTAGTATATAATTCGCTTAAAGCGTTCCTAATAATTTCCCTAATTAGGGAAAACCTTTAATCGCCTAAAAATAAAATACTTTTAGAAATATAATTTCATTTCCACAAGAACCTAACCTAACCGTTTCTTTACATCAACTTGACTTTATTCTAGTCTGCTTGTAATTTTTATTAATTAAGCTTTCTAGGTAGTAATTAGGTTGTAATATGATCCTCTGATGATGATGAGATATTCGTCGAAATGTACTTGAAGTTCTAATCGAGAGAGAGAGAGAGAGAGAGAGAGAGGGAGGGAGAGAGAGAGAGAATGAGAGAGAGAGAAGGGGAGAGCATACAGAGAGAGAGAGGAGAACACAGAGAGAGAGAGAGACAGACAGAGAAACACAAACACACACACAATCACAATAAACTCAATAACCACAATTAATTTTTTTCACTAAAACATTTGATGCAACTTTCAGTTGCAAGGTGACTATTTTCAGAGGTACTATGGACACTTCAAATGCACAATAAATTTACGTCATTTTGGTGATTGAGTCTTGGTTTCGTATGTTGTGGATTATTGTCACTATTTTGATTTTGTTAATCTGGACGCTTTCTGATTCCAGAAATGAACAACACCGACATTGCGTCCTTGGACGACGATCCCTCCAACGTCACCGACTACACGCCCTACACCCAGCGACTTTTGGCATTCTTAGTCCCGATCATCCTCACTCTGATATTTATCGTCGGCGTCGTGGGCAACGGCACCCTCATCTTGATCTTCCTCCGCCACCGGAACATGAGGAACGTCCCCAACACGTACATCTTCAGCCTAGCGCTGGGCGATCTGCTGGTGATCGTCACCTGTGTTCCCTTTACGTGGATAATATACACCACAGAGTCGTACCCGTGGGGCGAGGCTATCTGTGTGCTGAGCGAGGTGGTGAAGAACATATCCATAGGCGTATCCGTCTTCACGCTGACCGCCCTCAGCGCGGAACGGTACTGCGTCATAGTGAACCCCATCGGCAGACACAAACCTACCACTATCGTCACTGCGGTCGCCATCTGGGTGCTGTCAGTAGTACTAGCCATTCCGGACATGATTAACACTTCTGTCCGAGCGCAGAAGGACGTGAAAAACGACACAACGTACGCGTGCATGCCCTTCGAGGATTTCACCTGTGCGTACGCCAAAGGCTTGGTCTTGTTTCATTTCCTCGCCTACTACGCGTTTCCGATTCTAATAATAGGATTCTTTTACACTTCAATGGCGCGAAACCTATTAGAAAGCGATGTGAACCTGCCTGTGGAGAGGGGACAGCGCCAGAGCAACCAGATCCAAGCGAGGAAGAAGGTCGCCAAGCTCGTTCTGGCTTTCGTCATCATCTTCATCATCTGCTTCCTGCCTCACCACACGTTCACTTTGTGGTTCTTCTTCTCCCCCAGCGCGATGGACGACTACAACAACTTTTGGCACATCATGAGGATCGTCGGCTTTTGCTTGAGTTTCTGCAACTCTTGCGTCAACCCGATCGCCCTTTACTTTATCAGCAAGGCCTTCAGGAAGTACTTCGACCATTACTTGCTCTGCGGCACCAAGTCGGAGTCACTCGACGAAGACAGACAGTTCACAGTCAACAGCTCCATCACCAGGAGGCCGAACTCCATCATGACCAGCCACGTTATGATAAGCCAATTGGACGAAACATGGTAGGTGAAAGAGTTGCCATTTTACAAATATTAAAATTGATTTTCCCAATACAATACATAAATTTAAACATATCCATAGCAAAGACAGCTTGAAATATCTTTAACTTTACTTTAAAAGAAAACACAGTAAATATTTTCAAAAATTATGAAAATGTTTTTATAGAAATTCTTTCACGCTGTAAATCACCATAAAACACTCTATAAAACATTATTTTCAACATTTACTACGAAATAACGTTGTAATCAACTTAGTCTTATCTGTTTTTCTTATAATAATAAATTTGTATTTGTATTTCCCCTTAAAAATCAGTATAAGACATTTAATGATTTCATAATATCGGTCACATGTGTTAATATTCTTCTCCACGTTCCTTGGGCGTTACGAATGCTAAAGACATGATTGAGCATATGAGAATCAAGACAATCAACGTATTTTACAAAAGGTAGAGTCCTTCAATACCAAGTTCGCTGGTAATTAATTGGTCCTTCCGATGTATCTCAGGAGAATATTTACACTTTCTTTCTCTCTCTCCCTCTCTCTCTGTTTTCGCTGATCGTTAGTATCCAATCCAATTAGAGTCCAGATGTATAAATAGACCTAGTACTAGCTACTTAAATACTTAGCCAGTATTGATAACGCTGATACTACCAATCAGTCAATAGCCTTAATGTGTAAAGAAAAATAAAATACAAATTCTTGTTTATAAAAGTGATATTCAACCATATATATAACACTTATATATATAAAACAAGTGAAAAATTTCATTCCAGGACTACAATATATATAATACTCTCTCTCTCTCTCTCCCTCCTCTATGACTCTCTTTCTGTCGGTCCCTCTGTCTCTTTCTCCCTATCTGTCTATTTCTGTCTTTCTTCTTTCTCTCTGTATGACAAATTTTCTCTTTCTTTTGTATGTCTCTAGCTCTCTCTCTCTCTCTCTCTGACTCGCCCCTATCTGTCTCTGTCTGTCTTTTTCTCCTTATTCAGTCTGTTTCTCTCTCTCTACTCTCTATCTGCATGTCTCTGTCACCTTCCCCTCTGTATCTGAATCTTTCTCTCCCCTCTACTTGTTTGTCTCTCTCTTTGTCTCCTTCACTGACTATCTATCTGTCTCTCTCTCTTTCTCTGTTTGTCTGTCGATATCTCTATCCATGTGTGTGTATGTCTGTCCGTCTCTCTTATATATATATATATATATATATATATATATATATATATATATATATATATATATATATATATAATACATGTATAAACATATGCATTATGTTTATAACAGCTAAAACCGTGGTAAGTCTGCACAATGGTATTAATGCGTCTCTTTGAATCCTTGGTAAGGCACACTTGTGGCGTCGTAAGTGGACACTTGAGCTCTGGTTAATTTCCTCATCGTTGCAGTTTAATTAATTTACGACTTTCTTGAATTGTTTGATGCGCAATTCTTGTTGCACTTGGTTATTGTAACGTTCGCCTAATAAGGCTACTCACATGTCTGTAGAGATAAGATCCTGTGCAACCACATTCCTCCAACATTAACTGCGAGTTATCCAATAGCATTATCCGTACATTCGGGACGTACATTGTACGCAACTTGAGAACACAACTTTTGTGCTTTTTACAAAACGTTACAAGTTTACTTTACGTTTAAAAATACGTATAATTGTCCTACGAAGTTCTGCGAAACTTTAACAATTTTACCATGCAAATTACCTATCCATGAATTTGAAATTTAGGTAAATTAATGAAAAACCTGCTAGATAATACGTTTTGAATCGAAATTTGTCATTATCTCGGAGAAGATGAAAAATCAATCTTGTTTTCGCGCCAATATGTATGAGTATAGATGTGAATAAGCACTTTGTCTCAGAACGTTTTCATAAATTGACTTGAGTTTTAATCGGTAACATCTTAAAAACAAATAAAAGTTTCGTTTAGTTAAATTTTATTGTATCAAAGCAATCATCTTTAGGGGAATCTGTTAAATTAAAACCCCTAATAAAAACCATTATAATATTGTAACCGATTCCTCTGATAATGACTGTTTTGAAATCGAAACGTAATTTACGATTTAAATAAATAAATAACGTTCCTCTGCCGTTAACACGTTTAAGTTATTTATTAAAAATTACCCCCGATTGTTCAAGTTTTTACACGTTTTAACTATTTATGTTTAGAAACAACTTGTTTATCGTTGTGGTGGAAGAAGTAATAGTCAAGCAATTAAAGCATTGAGAAGCCGAAAGAGGAAAATGAATTTTGATATTATTTTGAGGTAATAAAGGTTTAGGTTATAAATACCTCTAAGACTATTTGCAAATATATTTACCGCCAGATCGCGCCACCAGTTAGAGGCTCCGTTATTTCCCGTTGCCGCAACATTTCCCAATACTTTACCAGTCTGAAACCTCACTAAACTTGAATGGTGCAAAAATTCTGAAAAAATGTGTTTTATTTTTTGCATAACATTCTTGCGCTATAGAAAATTATATATCAAGGCTACTCTCTCTCTCTTTCTCTCTTTCTCTCTCTTTCATTGTCTCTCTCTTTCTTTCTCTGTCTGTTTTATGACAAGGTCTATAAAATTTAGGAAATGAAATATATGATCTTTCTAGAAGTATTAGAGAAGAACATACACTCACAAGTACGTTATCTCATCTGGATATTAAAAACTGTTTTTTTTTAATTTCTACTATTAGTGCACACTTTCGTTAAATATATATATTTGTGTGTGTGTGTGTGTGTTTGTGTAGGTTATAAATAAATAAATAAATAAATAAATATATATATATAAATAAATATCGCAGTATATTTTCTTGTGTATTAATAAAGAACAAAAGTCAAAATACAAATACAAGAATTATATTTGAATTTACAATTCAAAGCTTTTCGTTGGCTAACAGTACCAACATCATCCATGTACTGTCTGATGATGTTGGTACTGTTAGCCAACGAAAAGCTTTGAATTGTAAATTGAAATATAATTCTTGTAATTGTATTTTGACTTTTGTTCTTTATATATATATATATATATATATATATATATATATATATATTGTAATCCTCAGATGAATTATTTTTTCTTGTTGAATATGTATGGTGAAATAAAATAATTTTCATTAGGAAGAATATACGAGTATTACTTCACTTTATTGTCTCAGTCTCACTCTAGTCACATAACTGGACAGTGATTTAGAAATTTTGAAAATGCTAATAATGTAAATTAGCGAAAAGCTTCAATCAACAATAAAGTGAAGTAATACTCGTATATTCTTGTTTATGAAAATTATTTTATTTCACCATACATATATATATATATATATATATATATATATATATATATATATATATATATATTAAAACAACATAGGTTATTCAAATACAAGAATATTTATTATTTTATATCCAAAGTTTTTCGTTGGCAAATAGTACCAACATCATCAGGAATGAAAATTACAATAATTAAAATTATAATAATTATTGTAATTTTCATTCCTGATGATGTTGGTACTGTTTGCCAACGAAAAGCTTTGGATATAAAATAATAAATATTCTTGTATTTGAATAACCTATATTTTTTTAAATTATTAAACAAGAAACGTATTATATATATATATATATATATATATATATATATATATATATATATATGTATGTATGTATATATATATATATATATTTATATATCATTCAAATTTTCAATCGTTAATAAAATACATTTTATTCATCTATTCAAGTTTAAATACATTTTCCAAAAAATGAAGATGACAATTATGTTAATACAGTTTTTACAAATATTGATTCATTAATTAAATTTGAAATTAAATTATGGAAGAAAAACGTATCCCAAAAGGGCAAAGTATACAATTTACTGTACGTATTTCGTTCTATTTGGCTTAGATTAGGTGATAACATATGATTTGATAAGACAGTTGATTTTATGTATTATATTAAGTGGCAGAACTCCTGTTTTAACTGTTGTTTACTTTATTTATATGAATTGTAATTATATAACAAAATGTAACTAAAATAACATTAGTTTTGTTGACCCAAGTAGGAATAGATTTTAGAAAATTATTGTTAATATTACTTGTTTAACTGTTGAATAGAAATCGGCTTCACCCGGTGCCAGACAGATGGAACAGTTTTGTCTTGAGATGAGCACCCGCTTGGAAGAAACATATATATTAAAAGGTAAGACTAAGTGGGAGCTTTCTGGATGGAGCGGGTTTACTTGAGTACGCGCCCTGCCCACTATGTGCCATGGTTTCCCCTATCAGACTATTCTTCCCTTTACTCTCCCAAACTCAATCCCTTTCCTTCTGGTACAACAAGTTAAAGCGGCAAGACACCTGTTTACAGCCCCGGCAAGGGTTGTTTGCTCACCCAATGCAATGATTCCTTCTGGTACAACAAGTTAAAGCGGCAAAACACCTGTTTACAGCCCCGGCAAGGGTTGTTTGCTCACCCAATGCAATGATTCCTTCTGGTACAACAAGTTAAAGCGGCAAGACACCTGTTTACAGCCCCGGCAAGGGTTGTTTGCTCACCCAATGCAATGATTCCTTCTGGTACAACAAGTTAAAGCGGCAAGACACCTGTTTACAGCCCTGGCAAGGTTGTTTGCTCACCCAATGCAATGATTCCTTCTGGTACAACAAGTTAAAGCGGCAAGACAACTGTTTACAGCCCCGGCAGGGTTGTTTGCTCACCCAATGCAATGATTCCTTCTGGTACAACAAGTTAAAGGGGCAAGACAACTGTTTACAGCCCCGGCAAGGGTTGTTTGCTCACCCAATGCAATGATTCCTTCTGGTACAACAAGTTAAAGGGGCAAGACAACTGTTTACAGCCCCGGCAAGGGTTGTTTGCTCACCCAATGCAATGATTCCTTCTGGTACAACAAGTTAAAGGGGCAAGACAACTGTTTACAGCCCCGGCAAGGGTTGTTTGCTCACCCAATGCAATGATTCCTTCTGGTACAACAAGTTAAAGGGGCAAGACAACTGTTTACAGCCCCGGCAAGGGTTGTTTGCTCACCCAATGCAATGATTCCTTCTGGTACAACAAGTTAAAGGGGCAAGACAACTGTTTACAGCCGCGGCAAGGGTTGTTTGCTCACCCAATGCAATGATTCCTTCTGGTACAACAAGTTAAAGGGGCAAGACAACTGTTTACAGCCCCGGCAAGGGTTGTTTGCTCACCCAATGCAATGATTCCTTCTGGTACAACAAGTTAAAGCGGCAAGACACCTGCTTACAGCCCCGGCAAGGGTTGTTTGCTCACCCAATGCAATAATTCCTTCTGGTACAACAAGTTAAAGCGGCAAGACACCTGTTTACAGCCCCGGCAAGGGTTGTTTGTTCACCCAATGCAATGATTCCTTCTGGTACAACAAGTTGAAGCGGCAAGACACCTGTTTACAGCCCCGGCAAGGGTTGTTTGCTCACCCAATGCAATGATTCTTTCTGGTACAACAAGTTAAAGCGGCAAGACACCTGTTTACAGCCCCGGCAAGGGTTGTTTGCTCACCCAATGCAATGATTCCTTCTGGTACAACAAGTTAAAGCGGCAAGACACCTGTTTACAGCCCCAGCAATGGTTGTTTGCTCACCCAATGCAATGATTCCTTCTGGTACAACAAGTTAAAGCGGCAAGACACCTGTTTACAGCCCCGGCAGGGTTGTTTGCTTACCCAATGCAATGATTCCTTCTGGTACAACAAGTTAAAGCGGCAAGACACCTGTTTACAGCCCCGGCAAGGGTTGTTTGCTCACCCAATGCAATGATTCCTTCTGGTACAACAAGTTATTGCGGCAAGACACCTGTTTACAGCCCCGGCAGGGTTGTTTGCTCACCCAATGCAATGATTCCTTCTGGTACAACATGTTACAGGGGCAGGACACCTGTTTATAGCCCCGGCAGGGTTGTTTGCTCACCCAATGCAATGATTCCTTCTGGTACAACAAGTTAAAGCGGCAAGACAACTGTTTTACAGCCCCGGCAAGGGTTGTTTGCTCACCCAATGCAATGATTCCTTCTGGTACAACTAGTTGAAGCGGCAAGGCACCTGTTTACAGCCCCGGCAAGGGTTGTTTGCTCACCCAATGCAATGATACCTTCTGGTACAACAAGTTAAAGCCGCAAGACACCTGTTTACAGCCCCGGCAAGGGTTGTTTGCTCACCCAATGCAATGATTCCTTCTGGTACAACAAGTTAAAGCGGCAAGACACCTGTTTACAGCCCCGGCAAGGGTTGTTTGTTCACCCAATGCAATGATTCCTTCTGGTACAACAAGTTGAAGCGGCAAGACACCTGTTTACAGCCCCGGCAAGGGTTGTTTGCTTACCCAATGCAATGATTCCTTCTGGTACAACAAGTTGAAGCGGCAAGACACCTGTTTACAGCCCCGGCAGGGTTGTTTGTTCACCCAATGCAATGATTCCTTCTGGTACAACAAGTTGAAGCGGCAAGACACCTGTTTACAGCCCCGGGCAAGGGTTGTTTGCTCACCCAATGCAATGATTCCTTCTGGTACAACAAGTTAAAGCGGCAAGACACCTGTTTACAGCCCCGGCAAGGGTTGTTTGCTCACCCAATGCAATGATTCCTTCTGGTACAACAAGTTAAAGCGGCAAGACACCTGTTTACAGCCCCGGCAAGGGTTGTTTGCTCACCCAATGCAATGATTCCTTCTGGTACAACACGTTAAAGCGGCAAGACACCTGTTTACAGCCCCGGCAAGGGTTGTTTGTTCACCCAATGCAATGATTCCTTCTGGTACAACAAGTTGAAGCGGCAAGACACCTGTTTACAGCCCCGGCAAGGGTTGTTTGCTCACCCAATGCAATGATTCTTTCTGGTACAACAAGTTAAAGCGGCAAGACACCTGTTTACAGCCCCGGCAAGGGTTGTTTGCTCACCCAATGCAATGATTCCTTCTGGTACAACAAGTTAAAGCGGCAAGACACCTGTTTACAGCCCCAGCAATGGTTGTTTGCTCACCCAATGCAATGATTCCTTCTGGTACAACAAGTTAAAGCGGCAAGACACCTGTTTACAGCCCCGGCAGGGTTGTTTGCTTACCCAATGCAATGATTCCTTCTGGTACAACAAGTTAAAGCGGCAAGACACCTGTTTACAGCCCCGGCAAGGGTTGTTTGCTCACCCAATGCAATGATTCCTTCTGGTACAACAAGTTATTGCGGCAAGACACCTGTTTACAGCCCCGGCAGGGTTGTTTGCTCACCCAATGCAATGATTCCTTCTGGTACAACAAGTTAAAGCGGCAAGACACCTGTTTACAGCCCCGGCAAGGGTTGTTTGCTCACCCAATGCAATGATTCCTTCTGGTACAACAAGTTATTGCGGCAAGACACCTGTTTACAGCCCCAGCAATGGTTGTTTGCTCACCCAATGCAATGATTCCTTCTGGTACAACAAGTTAAAGCGGCAAGACACCTGTTTACAGCCCCGGCAGGGTTGTTTGCTTACCCAATGCAATAATTCCTTCTGGTACAACAAGTTAAAGCGGCAAGACACCTGTTTACAGCCCCGGCAAGGGTTGTTTGCTCACCCAATGCAATGATTCCTTCTGGTACAACACGTTAAAGTGGCAAGACACCTGTTTACAGCCCCGGCAAGGGTTGTTTGCTCACCCAATGCAATGATTCCTTCTGGTACAACAAGTTAAAGCGGCAAGACACCTGTTTACAGCCCCGGCAATGGTTGTTTGCTTACCAAATGCAATGATTCCTTCTGGTACAACAAGTTAAAGCGGCAAGACACCTGTTTACAGCCCCAGCAAGGGTTGTTTGCTCACCCAATGCAATGATTCCTTCTGGTACAACAAGTTAAAGCGGCAAGACACCTGTTTACAGCCCCGGCAAGGGTTGTTTGCTCACCCAATGCAATGATTCCTTCTGGTACAACAAGTTAAAGCGGCAAGACACCTGTTTACAGCCCCGGCAAGGGTTGTTTGCTCACCCAATGCAATGATTCCTTCTGGTACAACAAGTTAAAGCGGCAAGACACCTGTTTACAGCCGCGGCAAGGGTTGTTTGCTCACCCAATGCAATGATTCCTTCTGGTACAACAAGTTAAAGCGGCAAGACAACTGTTTACAGCCCCGGCAAGGGTTGTTTGCTCACCCAATGCAATGATTCCTTCTGGTACAACAAGTTAAAGCGGCAAGACACCTGTTTACAGCCCCAGCAATGGTTGTTTGCTCACCCAATGCAATGATTCCTTCTGGTACAACAAGTTAAAGCGGCAAGACACCTGTTTACAGCCCCGGCAAGGGTTGTTTGCTCACCCAATGCAATGATTCCCTCTGGTACAACAAGTTAAAGCGGCAAGACACCTGTTTACAGCCCCGGCAAGGGTTGTTTGCTCACCCAATGCAATGATTCCTTCTGGTACAACAAGTTAAAGCGGCAAGACACCTGTTTACAGCCCCGGCAAGGGTTGTTTGCTCACCCAATGCAATGATTCCCTCTGGTACAACAAGTTAAAGCGGCAAGACACCTGTTTACAGCCCCGGCAAGGGTTGTTTGCTCACCCAATGCAATGATTCCTTCTGGTACAACAAGTTAAAGCGGCAAGACACCTGTTTACAGCCCCGGCAAGGGTTGTTTGCTCACCCAATGCAATGATTCCTTCTGGTACAACAAGTTAAAGCGGCAAGACACCTGTTTACAGCCCCGGCAAGGGTTGTTTGCTCACCCAATGCAATGATTCCTTCTGGTACAACAAGTTAAAGCGGCAAGACACCTGTTTACAGCCCCGGCAAGGGTTGTTTGCTCACCCAATGCAATGATTCCTTCTGGTACAACAAGTTAAAGCGGCAAGACACCTGTTTACAGCCCCGGCAAGGGTTGTTTGCTCACCCAATGCAATGATTCCCTCTGGTACAACAAGTTAAAGCGGCAAGACACCTGTTTACAGCCCCGGCAAGGGTTGTTTGCTCACCCAATGCAATGATTCCTTCTGGTACAACAAGTTAAAGCGGCAAGACACCTGTTTACAGCCCCGGCAAGGGTTGTTTGCTCACCCAATGCAATGATTCTCTCTGGTACAACAAGTTAAAGCGGCAAGACACCTGTTTACAACCCCGGCAAGGGTTGTTTGCTCACCCAATGCAATGATTCCTTCTGGTACAACAAGTTAAAGCGGCAAGACACCTGTTTACAGCCCTGGCAAGGGTTGTTTGCTCACCCAATGCAATGATTCCCTCTGGTACAACAAGTTAAAGCGGCAAGACACCTGTTTACAGCCCCGGCAAGGGTTGTTTGCTCACCCAATGCAATGATTCCTTCTGGTACAACAAGTTAAAGCGGCAAGACACCTGTTTACAGCCCCGGCAAGGGTTGTTTGCTCACCCAATGCAATGATTCCTTCTGGTACAACAAGTTAAAGCGGCAAGACACCTGTTTACAGCCCCGGCAAGGGTTGTTTGCTCACCCAATGCAATGATTCCCTCTGGTACAACAAGTTAAAGCGGCAAGACACCTGTTTACAGCCCCGGCAAGGGTTGTTTGCTCACCCAATGCAATGATTCCCTCTGGTACAACAAGTTAAAGCGGCAAGACACCTGTTTACAGCCCCGGCAAGGGTTGTTTGCTCACCCAATGCAATGATTCCTTCTGGTACAACAAGTTAAAGCGGCAAGACACCTGTTTACAGCCCCGGCAAGGGTTGTTTGCTCACCCAATGCAATGATTCCTTCTGGTACAACAAGTTAAAGCGGCAAGACACCTGTTTACAGCCCCGGCAAGGGTTGTTTGCTCACCCAATGCAATGATTCCTTCTGGTACAACAAGTTAAAGCGGCAAGACACCTGTTTACAGCCCCGGCAAGGGTTGTTTGCTCACCCAATGCAATGATTCCCTCTGGTACAACAAGTTAAAGCGGCAAGACACCTGTTTACAGCCCCGGCAAGGGTTGTTTGCTCACCCAATGCAATGATTCCTTCTGGTACAACAAGTTAAAGCGGCAAGACACCTGTTTACAGCCCCGGCAAGGGTTGTTTGCTCACCCAATGCAATGATTCCTTCTGGTACAACAAGTTAAAGCGGCAAGACACCTGTTTACAGCCCCGGCAAGGGTTGTTTGCTCACCCAATGCAATGATTCCTTCTGGTACAACAAGTTAAAGCGGCAAGACAACTGTTTTACAGCCCCGGCAAGGGTTGTTTGCTCACCCAATGCAATGATTCCTTCTGGTACAACAAGTTAAAGCGGCAAGACACCTGTTTACAGCCCCGGCAAGGGTGGTTTGCTCACCCAATGCAATGATTCCTTCTGGTACAACAAGTTAAAGCGGCAAGACACCTGTTTACAGCCGCGGCAAGGGTTGTTTGCTCACCCAATGCAATGATTCCTTCTGGTACAACAAGTTAAAGCGGCAAGACACCTGTTTACAGCCCCGGCAAGGGTGGTTTGCTCACCCAATGCAATGATTCCTTCTGGTACAACAAGTTAAAGCGGCAAGACACCTGTTTACAGCCCCGGCAAGGGTTGTTTGCTCACCCAATGCAATGATTCCTTCTGGTACAACAAGTTAAAGCGGCAAGACACCTGTTTACAGCCCCGGCAAGGGTGGTTTGCTCACCCAATGCAATGATTCCTTCTGGTACAACAAGTTAAAGCGGCAAGACACCTGTTTACAGCCCCGGCAAGGGTGGTTTGCTCACCCAATGCAATGATTCCTTCTGGTACAACAAGTTAAAGCGGCAAGACACCTGTTTACAGCCCCGGCAAGGGTTGTTTGCTCACCCAATGCAATGATTCCTTCTGGTACAACAAGTTAAAGCGGCAAGACACCTGTTTACAGCCCCGGCAAGGGTTGTTTGCTCACCCAATGCAATGATTCCCTCTGGTACAACAAGTTAAAGCGGCAAGACACCTGTTTACAGCCCCGGCAAGGGTTGTTTGCTCACCCAATGCAATGATTCCTTCTGGTACAACAAGTTAAAGCGGCAAGACACCTGTTTACAGCCCCGGCAAGGGTTGTTTGCTCACCCAATGCAATGATTCCTTCTGGTACAACAAGTTAAAGCGGCAAGACACCTGTTTACAGCCCCGGCAAGGGTTGTTTGCTCACCCAATGCAATGATTCCCTCTGGTACAACAAGTTAAAGCGGCAAGACACCTGTTTACAGCCCCGGCAAGGGTTGTTTGCTCACCCAATGCAATGATTCCTTCTGGTACAACAAGTTAAAGCGGCAAGACACCTGTTTACAGCCCCGGCAAGGGTTGTTTGCTCACCCAATGCAATGATTCCTTCTGGTACAACAAGTTAAAGCGGCAAGACACCTGTTTACAGCCCCGGCAAGGGTTGTTTGCTCACCCAATGCAATGATTCCCTCTGGTACAACAAGTTAAAGCGGCAAGACACCTGTTTACAGCCCCGGCAAGGGTTGTTTGCTCACCCAATGCAATGATTCCTTCTGGTACAACAAGTTAAAGCGGCAAGACACCTGTTTACAGCCCCGGCAAGGGTTGTTTGCTCACCCAATGCAATGATTCCTTCTGGTACAACAAGTTAAAGCGGCAAGACACCTGTTTACAGCCCCGGCAAGGGTTGTTTGCTCACCCAATGCAATGATTCCCTCTGGTACAACAAGTTAAAGCGGCAAGACACCTGTTTACAGCCCCGGCAAGGGTTGTTTGCTCACCCAATGCAATGATTCCTTCTGGTACAACAAGTTAAAGCGGCAAGACAACTGTTTACAGCCCCGGCAGGGTTGTTTGCTCACCCAATGCAATGATTCCTTCTGGTACAACAAGTTAAAGCGGCAAGACAACTGTTTACAGCCCCGGCAGGGTTGTTTGCTCACCCAATGCAATGATTCCCTCTGGTACAACAAGTTAAAGCGGCAAGACACCTGTTTACAGCCCCGGCAAGGGTTGTTTGCTCACCCAATGCAATGATTCCTTCTGGTACAACAAGTTAAAGCGGCAAGACAACTGTTTACAGCCCCGGCAGGGTTGTTTGCTCACCCAATGCAATGATTCCTTCTGGTACAACAAGTTAAAGCGGCAAGACAACTGTTTACAGCCCCGGCAGGGTTGTTTGCTCACCCAATGCAATGATTCCCTCTGGTACAACAAGTTAAAGCGGCAAGACACCTGTTTACAGCCCCGGCAAGGGTTGTTTGCTCACCCAATGCAATGATTCCTTCTGGTACAACAAGTTAAAGCGGCAAGACAACTGTTTACAGCCCCGGCAGGGTTGTTTGCTCACCCAATGCAATGATTCCTTCTGGTACAACAAGTTAAAGCGGCAAGACAACTGTTTACAGCCCCGGCAGGGTTGTTTGCTCACCCAATGCAATGATTCCCTCTGGTACAACAAGTTAAAGCGGCAAGACACCTGTTTACAGCCCCGGCAAGGGTTGTTTGCTCACCCAATGCAATGATTCCTTCTGGTACAACAAGTTAAAGCGGCAAGACAACTGTTTACAGCCCCGGCAGGGTTGTTTGCTCACCCAATGCAATGATTCCTTCTGGTACAACAAGTTAAAGCGGCAAGACACCTGTTTACAGCCCCGGCAAGGGTTGTTTGCTCACCCAATGCAATGATTCCTTCTGGTACAACAAGTTAAAGCGGCAAGACACCTGTTTACAGCCCCGGCAAGGGTTGTTTGCTCACCCAATGCAATGATTCCTTCTGGTACAACAAGTTAAAGCGGCAAGACACCTGTTTACAGCCCCGGCAAGGGTTGTTTGCTCACCCAATGCAATGATTCCTTCTGGTACAACAAGTTAAAGCGGCAAGACACCTGTTTACAGCCCCGGCAAGGGTTGTTTGCTCACCCAATGCAATGATTCCTTCTGGTACAACAAGTTAAAGCGGCAAGACACCTGTTTACAGCCCCGGCAAGGGTTGTTTGCTCACCCAATGCAATGATTCCTTCTGGTACAACAAGTTAAAGCGGCAAGACACCTGTTTACAGCCCCGGCAAGGGTTGTTTGCTCACCCAATGCAATGATTCCTTCTGGTACAACAAGTTAAAGCGGCAAGACACCTGTTTACAGCCCCGGCAAGGGTTGTTTGCTCACCCAATGCAATGATTCCTTCTGGTACAACAAGTTAAAGCGGCAAGACACCTGTTTACAGCCCCGGCAAGGGTTGTTTGCTCACCCAATGCAATGATTCCTTCTGGTACAACAAGTTAAAGCGGCAAGACACCTGTTTACAGCCCCGGCAAGGGTTGTTTGCTCACCCAATGCAATGATTCCTTCTGGTACAACAAGTTAAAGCGGCAAGACACCTGTTTACAGCCCCGGCAAGGGTTGTTTGCTCACCCAATGCAATGATTCCTTCTGGTACAACAAGTTAAAGCGGCAAGACACCTGTTTACAGCCCCGGCAAGGGTTGTTTGCTCACCCAATGCAATGATTCCTTCTGGTACAACAAGTTAAAGCGGCAAGACACCTGTTTACAGCCCCGGCAAGGGTTGTTTGCTCACCCAATGCAATGATTCCTTCTGGTACAACAAGTTAAAGCGGCAAGACACCTGTTTACAGCCCCGGCAAGGGTTGTTTGCTCACCCAATGCAATGATTCCTTCTGGTACAACAAGTTAAAGCGGCAAGACACCTGTTTACAGCCCCGGCAAGGGTTGTTTGCTCACCCAATGCAATGATTCCTTCTGGTACAACAAGTTAAAGCGGCAAGACACCTGTTTACAGCCCCGGCAAGGGTTGTTTGCTCACCCAATGCAATGATTCCTTCTGGTACAACAAGTTAAAGCGGCAAGACACCTGTTTACAGCCCCGGCAAGGGTTGTTTGCTCACCCAATGCAATGATTCCTTCTGGTACAACAAGTTAAAGCGGCAAGACACCTGTTTACAGCCCCGGCAAGGGTTGTTTGCTCACCCAATGCAATGATTCCTTCTGGTACAACAAGTTAAAGCGGCAAGACACCTGTTTACAGCCCCGGCAAGGGTTGTTTGCTCACCCAATGCAATGATTCCTTCTGGTACAACAAGTTAAAGCGGCAAGACACCTGTTTACAGCCCCGGCAAGGGTTGTTTGCTCACCCAATGCAATGATTCCTTCTGGTACAACAAGTTAAAGCGGCAAGACACCTGTTTACAGCCCCGGCAAGGGTTGTTTGCTCACCCAATGCAATGATTCCTTCTGGTACAACAAGTTAAAGCGGCAAGACACCTGTTTACAGCCCCGGCAAGGGTTGTTTGCTCACCCAATGCAATGATTCCTTCTGGTACAACAAGTTAAAGCGGCAAGACACCTGTTTACAGCCCCGGCAAGGGTTGTTTGCTCACCCAATGCAATGATTCCTTCTGGTACAACAAGTTAAAGCGGCAAGACACCTGTTTACAGCCCCGGCAAGGGTTGTTTGCTCACCCAATGCAATGATTCCTTCTGGTACAACAAGTTAAAGCGGCAAGACACCTGTTTACAGCCCCGGCAAGGGTTGTTTGCTCACCCAATGCAATGATTCCTTCTGGTACAACAAGTTAAAGCGGCAAGACACCTGTTTACAGCCCCGGCAAGGGTTGTTTGCTCACCCAATGCAATGATTCCTTCTGGTACAACAAGTTAAAGCGGCAAGACACCTGTTTACAGCCCCGGCAAGGGTTGTTTGCTCACCCAATGCAATGATTCCTTCTGGTACAACAAGTTAAAGCGGCAAGACACCTGTTTACAGCCCCGGCAAGGGTTGTTTGCTCACCCAATGCAATGATTCCTTCTGGTACAACAAGTTAAAGCGGCAAGACACCTGTTTACAGCCCCGGCAAGGGTTGTTTGCTCACCCAATGCAATGATTCCTTCTGGTACAACAAGTTAAAGCGGCAAGACACCTGTTTACAGCCCCGGCAAGGGTTGTTTGCTCACCCAATGCAATGATTCCTTCTGGTACAACAAGTTAAAGCGGCAAGACACCTGTTTACAGCCCCGGCAAGGGTTGTTTGCTCACCCAATGCAATGATTCCTTCTGGTACAACAAGTTAAAGCGGCAAGACACCTGTTTACAGCCCCGGCAAGGGTTGTTTGCTCACCCAATGCAATGATTCCTTCTGGTACAACAAGTTAAAGCGGCAAGACACCTGTTTACAGCCCCGGCAAGGGTTGTTTGCTCACCCAATGCAATGATTCCTTCTGGTACAACAAGTTAAAGCGGCAAGACACCTGTTTACAGCCCCGGCAAGGGTTGTTTGCTCACCCAATGCAATGATTCCTTCTGGTACAACAAGTTAAAGCGGCAAGACACCTGTTTACAGCCCCGGCAAGGGTTGTTTGCTCACCCAATGCAATGATTCCTTCTGGTACAACAAGTTAAAGCGGCAAGACACCTGTTTACAGCCCCGGCAAGGGTTGTTTGCTCACCCAATGCAATGATTCCTTCTGGTACAACAAGTTAAAGCGGCAAGACACCTGTTTACAGCCCCGGCAAGGGTTGTTTG
>JBAIZL010000176.1:0-7500 GCA_036971475.1 Prosapia bicincta
ACGCAACCCTGTACACTTATCCCACCTATAATTCCTACCTAAGGATTTAATGTGCCTATATTAATCCGTCTCTTGTATACTGGTGTGATGGATAGAACTCCCATAATGACTCAATCCTACCCTCATTAATGACATCCTAATTCCCGAGGTCTGGTTCAGTGACGCAACCCTGTACACTTATCCCACCTATAATTCCTACCTAAGGATTTAATGTGCCTATATTAATCCGTCTCTTGTATACTGGTGTGATGGATAGACCTCTCCTAATGACCCCAATCCTACCCTCATTAATGACACCCTGATTCCCGAGGTCTGGTTCAGTGGCGCAACCCTGTACACTTATCCCACCTATAATTCCTACCTAAGGATTTAATGTGCCTATATTAATCCGTCTCTTGTATACTGGTGTGATGGATAGAACTCCCATAATGACTCCAATCCTACCCTCATTAATGACATCCTAATTCCCGAGGTCTGGTTCAGTGGCGCAACCCTGTACACTTATCCCACCTATAATTCCTACCTAAGGATTTAATGTGCCTATATTAATCCGTCTCTTGTATACTGGTGTGATGGATAGAACTCCCATAATGACTCCAATCCTACCCTCATTAATGACATCCTAATTCCCGAGGTCTGGTTCAGTGGCGCAACCCTGTACACTTATCCCACCTATAATTTCTACCTAAGGATTTAATGTGCCTATATTAATCCGTCTCTTGTATACTGGTGTGATGGATAGAACTCCCATAATGACTCCAATCCTACCCTCATTAATGACATCCTAATTCCCGAGGTCTGGTTCAGTGGCGCAACCCTATACACTTATCCCACCTATAATTTCTACCTAAGGATTTAATGTGGCTATATTAATCCTTCTCTTGTATACTGGTGTGATGGATAGACCTCTCCTAATGACCCCAATCCTACCCTCATTAATGACACCCTAATTCCCGAGGTCTGGTTCAGTGGCGCAACCCTGTACACTTATCCCACCTATAATTTCTACCTAAGGATTTAATGTGGCTATATTAATCCGTCTCTTGTATACTGGTGTGATGCATAGACCTCTCCTAATGACCCCAATCCTACCCTCATTAATGACACCCTAATTCCCGAGGTCTGGTTCAGTGGCGCAACCCTGTACACTTATCCCCTTATCCCACCTATAATTCCTACCTAAGGATTTAATGTGGCTATATTAATCCTTCTCTTGTATACTGGTGTGATGGATAGACCTCTCCTAATGACCCCAATCCTACCCTCATTAATGACACCCTAATTCCCGAGGTCTGGTTCAGTGGCGCAACCCTGTACACTTATCCCACCTACAATTCCTACCTAAGGATTTAATGTGGCTATATTAATCCTTCTCTTGTATACTGGTGTGATGGATAGACCTCTCCTAATGACCCCAATCCTACCCTCATTAATGACACCCTAATTCCCGAGGTCTGGTTCAGTGGCGCAACCCTGTACACTTATCCCACCTATAATTCCTACCTAAGGATTTAATGTGGCTATATTAATCCTTCTCTTGTATACTGGTGTGATGGATAGACCTCTCCTAATGACCCCAATCCTACCCTCATTAATGACACCCTAATTCCCGAGGTCTGGTTCAGTGGCGCAACCCTGTACACTTATCCCACCTATAATTCCTACCTAAGGATTTAATGTGGCTATATTAATCCTTCTCTTGTATACTGGTGTGATGGATAGACCTCTCCTAATGACCCCAATCCTACCCTCATTAATGACACCCTAATTCCCGAGGTCTGGTTCAGTGGCGCAACCCTGTACACTTATCCCACCTATAATTCCTACCTAAGGATTTAATGTGGCTATATTAATCCTTCTCTTGTATACTGGTGTGATGGATAGACCTCTCCTAATGACCCCAATCCTACCCTCATTAATGACACCCTAATTCCCGAGGTCTGGTTCAGTGGCGCAACCCTGTACACTTATCCCACCTATAATTTCTACCTAAGGATTTAATGTGGCTATATTAATCCTTCTCTTGTATACTGGTGTGATGGATAGACCTCTCTTAATGACCCCAATCCTACCCTCATTAATGGCACCCTAATTCCCGAGGTCTGGTTCAGTGGCGCAACCCTGTACACTTATCCCACCTATAATTCCTACCTAAGGATTTAATGTGGCTATATTAATCCTTCTCTTGTATACTGGTGTGATGGATAGAACTCCCATAATGACCCCAATCCTACCCTCATTAATGACACCCTGATTCCCGAGGTCTGGTTCAGTGACGCAACCCTGTACACTTATCCCACCTATAATTCCTACCTAAGGATTTAATGTGGCTATATTAATCCGTCTCTTGTATACTGGTGTGATGGATAGACCTCTCCTAATGACCCCAATCCTACCCTCATTAATGACACCCTAATTCCCGAGGTCTGGTTCAGTGGCGCAACCCTATACACTTATCCCACCTATAATTCCTACCTAAGGATTTAATGTGGCTATATTAATCCGTCTCTTGTATACTGGTGTGATGGATAGACCTCTCCTAATGACCCCAATCCTACCCTCATTAATGACACCCTAATTCCCGAGGTCTGGTTCAGTGGCGCAACCCTGTACACTTATCCCACCTATAATTTCTACCTGAGGATTTTACGTGGCTATATTAATCCTTCTCTTGTATTGTTTCCTAAACTGGGAGATATTTTACTTTTAATGTGGTTGTTTATTAAATATTATAAACATGTATGATTAAATAAATATGTATAAATAAATAAATCAATTTTTTAAAACAAGTTTTTAGAAAGGACTAAAAATACAAAATAATTTGTTTAGGCACAGATTGGATGTCTAAAACCCCATACAGATTTACATAAACATTTGTCAATTTGAAATAAAGAAAATACTTGTAAAGTTCAAAACAAAACACGTGAGGTACAGCCAATATATTCCACTAAAGATTAACTATCTTTACAATTCCCATAATAATTCATATCAATTATGTATTTCTTAAGAAAAATAGACCTATTACATTGTCATGTCTCTACTGGGAAGTGAGGAGCCAGATGACCGAGAGACCTAGGGCTGGCGTTGTCTAGGAAAAAAAATTATTTTATGCGTTCCACGTCTTTTGTTTTAAAAACTACTATTTTCTTATTTGTTAAAATTTTCAAATGTTTATACCAATCACTATGTGGTTTTAAAGATAACTAATCTGTAACTATTTCTAGGGGAAATTATTTTATACTTTTTATTCGTTTTAGAAACCTGTTAAACATTTATTTTTATTTAATTATTTATTGTATATTCGAAATACTTTTACTGAAAAGGGATTAATCATAGAGAAAAATGATCTGATTACAGAAAACCAAATTGGATTCAGAGAAAAACATTCCACTATAGATCAAGTCCATAGAATAACGGTTATAATAGAAAGAGCCTTACAAGATAAACAAATTGGCACTGCAATATTTCTAGATGTGGTCCAAGCCTTTGCTAAGGTGTCGCATGAAGGTCTGATCCATAAGGTGCTCCCAAAAGAATATGTTTCATTGTTACTATCATATATAAAAGGCAGAACATTCAGAATCAAACAGGAAGAAGAATATTCCAAAATTAAGGAAATCAAAGCAGGAGTACCCCAAGGTAGTGTACTGGGTCCAGTACTCTACCTACTTTATACCTGTAATATTCCAACCACCCCAGAAGTAACCACAGCAATGTTTGCAGATGACACAGCATTATTAGCAACTGACAAATACATATATACATTTACGGACAAAGTGCAGAGAGCAACAAACAAACTACTAGAAGGGGCTGATGGAAAATCAAACTAAATGAAGTGAAGTCAGTCCACATCAATTTTACAAATAAGGTATGGAAAGATCCTCCGTTAATAGATGTTAACGGAATCGTCATCCATTACGAAAATAAAGCTAAATATCTGGGTATGAACCTAGATGCTAAATTAATATAGAAACACCACATCAAGAAAAATAAGGAGAAATTAAATAACAAAGATATTCACCGAGATCTAAATATTCTGAATAACAGATGAAATAATGAAGATAATCAAACAACATGAAAAGAGACTTCACCTTCATCCAAGTACAGTGGCTTTTCAACTTCTCGATAACCAGTACATGGTTAGAAAATTAAAGAGAACCAAACCATTTGAGTTTGTGTTGTGTTGTGCTAGTTCTAGTAGCCAATATGTTATTGACTATGTCCAGACAGTAACTAAAGAGTTATTGGGCACTTTGGTTCTATGAGTATTTAGGTTAAGATAACGCAAGAAATGTTGGTTGGTCTAATAAGACCACATTTAATAATAATTAATCTTTTAAAAAAAATCATTGTATGACTTTATTTGTTGAAGTGAAAAATTATAGTAACGCCTACAAAAACCTTTGGTTGGCAATAAACAAGGCTTTGGATGAGATTAATAGCGTCTATATAAAATCTATCAGGATACCCTATGAGTAACCTGAAAGTGAATTAAATGATGGCATACGATTGGAAATGGATAAAATTAAACTGGAGCTGGCTACTCCAGAAAAAGAAAATACAAAACACGCTTCATAAAGGGTTTAGACATATTTTCAATCCTAAAGGAAAGAACAAGTCCAGAAAATCTGACTTTAAAATTTTGTAACGAAATCATTTTGTAGCGACAAAGACTACAAGAAAAAATGTTTCGCAGAAATATTTCTTTCAGTTTATGAGAAGATGAAGAAATATACAATGATCTCTTGATATGAGATGCCTAGAACCTCTCAGCTTTGGAAATTCTGCAGCCATATCAGAGCAGAAATTGTTTACGGTTCTGGTCTTCTTTGTGGGGAAATAGGACATGACAGAAAACTTTGGTTTAGATGAGTTTCTTGTGGAGGTTGAGATACGGAGCGCAGTGCTGCTGATTCTGAAGGAAACTGTAACTTTTGTCAAAAAAAGTGTTACCATATTTCCAAGTTGATTTTAACCCTAAAACGTCATTTAGCTAAAGTTCTACGTTGAAGCCTAAGCCGTTTTAAAAATTGTTAAACCTACATTCCATTTTAAGCATCTGTTCTTAAAAGAAAATAGTTCAATATATAGTAGGAACATTAATTTTGTGAAGTATTTTTATAAACAAGGTTTTCTGTTGTATTAATCTAAATTATTAAATGAAATTTTATCAATAATTTTTATACTGCACGTTAACTGCAGAAAACTGTGGCCCACCTGACTGCCTATGGCTGAAGGAGGCAGAGGAGGAGGAAGAGGAGGCCACAGTAGAAGGACGAGAAATACTCTTTTAAACGTCGCTAAATCTAATAGCTTAGCACCCAAAGACTGTCGTTAGATGGAGGAAGACGTCTAAGGGAAGAAACGGCTGTTTATGGGGCTCTGGAGGTGGATGGGGACACAGTTGAGGGACTGTTGAACGCTGTACTGCACGTTGAGGCATTTAACAGCTAAAGACGAGCGAGAGGCAGAAGTAGGTTGTACGGAGAGAACGGCTGACCACTTGGCTATCTATGGAGCTCAGACAGTAGAGGGACGGGCATTGTTCTACTGGACGCGGGGCGTTAAATCGCTTAACACCCAACAGCGAGCGATGGATGGAAGAAGATGTAAGAGTGAGAACGGCTGTGTAAGGAACTCTGGCGGAGGAGGAGGAGGACATAGTAAAGGGACAGGCAAGTCTGAACTGTTCGGCTGACAGGAGGAAATCCCAATCAAGTGTCTGTGGAACTCTGGAGGAGAAGGAGGAGGAGGGCACAGTAGAGAGACGGATAGAACTGTACTGGACGGCGCGTCGTTTAATCTTCCACCCACCAATGACGAGTGCTAGATAAAAGAGTATGTTGTTGCAAAGGGAACGGCTGTCCACCTAGCTGTTTTGTGGGGCTCTGGAGAAGGAGGTGGATGAGGACACAGTAGAGGGACGGGCAAGAATGCATTAGACGGGGCGTTGTCTGATGACCCACTAGTCAAGGACGAACGTTGGATAGAAGAAGAAGTATATTGTAACAAACAGAACAGTTCACCACCTGGCTGTCTGTGGGGTTCTGGAGGAAGAGGTGGAGGAGAAGAAGGAGAAAGAGTGGGAACAGTAGAAGAATGGGCAATGCTATAATGATCGGTAAGTCATCTAATGGTCCAGCATCCAAAAACTAGCGTTGGATAGAAGAAGAAGAAGAAGAAGTAGGTGTCAAGAGCAAGAAAGTGGCTGACTATTTGGCTGTTTCTGAAGCTCTGGAGGAGAAACATACAGTATACGGACGTCGCGGTGTCTAATGGCCCAACAACAAAGAACGAGCGTAGGATAGAAGAAGTAGGGGTAACCGAGGAAACGGCCGACTACCTGTTGTCTGTGGGAAGAAGGAGAAGAATACAGTAGAGGGACAAGCAAGAATGTACGGGACGGCGTGGTGTCTAACCTCCACACAGCAAAAGACGCGGTGTGAATAGAAGAATAAGAAGTAGGTTGTAACAGCGAGAACGGCTGACCACTTGGCTATATCTGAAACTCTGGTGGAGGAAGACACAATAAAGGGTTGGGCAAGGTTGTACTGGATAAAGCCAAGTCTAATGGTCCGACATCCAGGGACAGGCGTTGGTTAGGAAACGTAAGTTGTAAGAGAGGGAACGGCTAACCACCTGACGGGCTGTGGGGGACTGGAGGAGGAAACTCAAAAAACGACGGGCAAGGAGGTAGTGGACGGTGTGCGTCTAATGGCCAGACATCCAAGGATGGGCGTAGGATAGGAAAGGAGGAGTATGTTTTAACAGAGGGAATTCCTGACGGCCTGCCTGTTTGTGGAGGTCCGAAGGGGATGAGGTCACTGTATAGGGGGTGGGTAAGCTGTATTGAACGGCGCGCCGTTTAATACCAAATATTCAAGGATGAGCGCTGAATAGAAGGAAAAGAAGTAGGTTGTAACAGAGGGAACGACCGACCACTTGGCTGTCTGTGGGGCCTGAGAGGAGGAGGACGGCGACATAGTATAGGGATGAGTTAGGCTGTACTGGATGGCGTAGCGTCTAATGGCCCAAAATCTAAAGACGGGCGTTGGATAGAAGGAAAAGAAGTAGGTTGTAACAGAGGGAACGGCCGACCACTTGGCTGTCTGTGGTGCCTAAGAGGAGGAGGACGGCGACATAGTATAGGGATGAGTTAGGCTGTACTGGATGGCGTAGCGTCTAATGGCCCAAAATCTAAAGACGGGCGTTAGATAGAAGGAAAAGAAGTAGGTTGTAACAGAGGGAACGGCCGACCACTTGGCTGTCTGTGGGGCCTGAAAGGAGGAGGACGGCGACTTAGTATAGGGATGAGTTAGGCTGTACTGGATGGCGTAGCGTCTAATGGCCCATAATCTGAAGACGGGCGTTGGATAGAAGACAATCAATAATTTGTAGCCAAGGGAACAGCTGGCACCCTGGCTGTTTGTGGGGATAGTACAGGGACGGGAAAGGTTCACCTGGTCGGTGCGGCGTATAATGGCTTAACAGCCAGAGGCG
>JBAIZL010000176.1:15000-40000 GCA_036971475.1 Prosapia bicincta
GCCAACCTCATGGAAGATCAAGAAATATTTAAATGAAACAATACGGTAAGTGTCGCTAGTAGCGGGATGAAAAAACCTGACAAGAAGAAACCCTTTCAGGAAATGCCTCACCTGAGACCATGCAGGAACCCTGAAGGATGGTTATCTCTTTACAAGGGTTAGAGGGGTATTAGCATACAAATACTTTGCTATTGTGGCTATGGTGAGAGTGGCATGCACTTCTTCTGCAGCCCACTCGAAACAGAAACAGAATTAACGCCAATCAAAGTTGGTACCCAGTTCGAGTCAAGCTACGTCCCTTAGGGGTGTGCCTTTGCGTCAACTGAAGCAGAAATGTGATACAGTTTAATATATAGTACATATACTGTATATTCAACGTTGGGATTTCAAATTGATTATAACCTTCAAGAATGGGTTTATACTTAAAAAAGTTGTCCACTTATATTATTACTCCACTCGCTGTTCTAATTGTACTAGGATTATCATAACATCTACAGCCAGTAAAAACGTTGTCCACATATATTATTACTCCACTCGCTGTTCTAATTGTACTAGGATTATCATAACATCTACAGCCAGTAAAAACGTTGTCCACATATATTATTACTCCACTCGCTGTTCTAATTGTACTAGGATTATCATAACATCTACAGCCAGTAAAAACGTTGTCCACATATATTATTACTCCACTCGCTGTTCTAATTGTACTAGGATTATCATAACATCTACAGCCAGTAAAAACGTTGTCCACATATATTATTACTCCACTCGCTGTTCTAATTGTACTAGGATTATCATAACATCTACAGCCAGTAAAAACGTTGTCCACATATATTATTACTCCACTCGCTGTTCTAATTGTACTAGGATTATCATAACATCTACAGCCAGTAAAAACGTTGTCCACATATATTATTACTCCACTCGCTGTTCTAATTGTACTAGGATTATCATAACATCTACAGCCAGTAAAAAAGGTTGTCCACATATATTATTACTCCACTCGCTGTTCTAATTGTACTAGGATTATCATAACATCTACAGCCAGTAAAAAAGTTGTCCACTTATATTATTACTCCACTCGCTGTTCTAATTGTACTAGGATTATCATAACATCTACAGCCAGTAAAAAAGTTGTCCACCTATATTATTACTCCACTCGCTGTTCTAATTGTACTAGGATTATCATAACATCTACAGCCAGTAAAAACGTTTTCCACATTTATTATTACTTCACTCGCTGTTCTAATTGTACTAGGATTATCATAACATCTGCAGCCAGTAAAAACGTTGTCCACTTATATTATTACTCCACTCGCTGTTCTAATTGTACTAGGTTTATCATAACATCTACAGCCAGTAAAAACGTTGTCCACATATATTATTACTCCACTCGCTGTTCTAATTGTACTAGAATTATCATAACATCTACAGCCAGTAAAAACGTTTTCCACATATATTATTACTCCACTCGCTGTTCTAATTGTACTAGGATTATCATAACATCTACAGCCAGTAAAAACGTTGTCCACATATATTATTACTCCACTCGCTGTTCTAATTGTACTAGAATTATCATAACATCTACAGCCATTAAAAACGTTGTCCACTTATATTATTACTCCACTCGCTGTTCTAATTGTACTAGGTTTATCATAACATCTACAGCCAGTAAAAACGTTGTCCACATATATTATTACTCCACTCGCTGTTCTAATTGTTCTAGAATTATCATAACATCTACAGCCAGTAAAAACGTTGTCCACTTATATTATTACTCCACTCGCTGTTCTAATTGTACTAGGTTTATCATAACATCTACAGCCAGTAAAAACGTTGTCCACATATATTATTACTCCACTCGCTGTTCTAATTGTACTAGGATTATCATAACATCTACAGCCAGTAAAAACGTTGTCCACATACATTATTACTCCACTCGCTGTTCTAATTGTACTAGAATTATCATAACATCTACAGCCAGTAAAAACGTTGTCCACATATATTATTACTCCACTCGCTGTTCTAATTGTACTAGGATTATCATAACATCTACAGCCAGTAAAAACGTTGTCCACATATATTATTACTCCACTCGCTGTTCTAATTGTACTAGGTTTATCATAACATCTACAGCCAGTAAACACGTTGTCCACATATATTATTACTCCACTCGCTGTTCTAATTGTACTAGGTTTATCATAACATCTACAGCCAGGAAAAACGTTATCCAGATATATTATTACTCCACTCGCTGTTCTAATTGTACTAGGATTATCATAACATCTACAGCCAGTAAAAACGTTTTCCACATATATTATTACTTCACTCGCTGTTCTAATTGTACTAGGATTATCATAACATCTACAGCCAGTAAAAATGTTGTCCACTTATACTATTACTTCACTCGCTGTTCTAATTGTACTAGGATTATCATAAAATCTACAGCCAGTAAAAACGTTGTCCACTTATATTATTACTTCACTCGCTGTTCTAATTGTACTAGGATTATCATAACATCTACAGCCAGTAAAAATGTTATCCACTTATACTATTACTTCACTCGCTGTTCTAATTGTACTAGGATTATCATAACATCTACAGCCAGTAAAAACGTTGTCCACTTATATTATTACTTCACTCGCTGTTCTAATTGTACTAGGATTATCATAACATCTACAGCCAGTAAAAATGTTGTCCACTTATACTATTACTTCACTCGCTGTTCTAATTGTACTAGGATTATCATAACATCTACAGCCAGTAAAAATGTTGTCCACTTATACTATTACTTCACTCGCTGTTCTAATTGTACTAGGATTATCATAACATCTACAGCCAGTAAAAACGTTGTCCACATATATTATTACTCCACTCGCTGTTCTAATTGTACTAGGATTATCATAACATCTACAGCCAGTAAAAACGTTGTCCACATATATTATTACTCCACTCGCTGTTCTAATTGTACTAGGATTATCATAACATCTACAGCCAGTAAAAACGTTGTCCACATATATTATTACTCCACTCGCTGTTCTAATTGTACTAGGTTTATCATAACATCTACAGCCAGTAAACACGTTGTCCACATATATTATTACTCCACTCGCTGTTCTAATTGTACTAGGTTTATCATAACATCTACAGCCAGTAAAAACGTTATCCAGATATATTATTACTCCACTCGCTGTTCTAATTGTACTAGGATTATCATAACATCTACAGCCAGTAAAAACGTTGTCCACATATATTATTACTTCACTCGCTGTTCTAATTGTACTAGGATTATCATAACATCTACAGCCAGTAAAAATGTTGTCCACTTATACTATTACTTCACTCGCTGTTCTAATTGTACTAGGATTATCATAACATCTACAGCCAGTAAAAATGTTGTCCACTTATACTATTACTTCACTCGCTGTTCTAATTGTACTAGGATTATCATAACATCTACAGCCAGTAAAAATGTTGTCCACTTATACTATTACTTCACTCGCTGTTCTAATTGTACTAGGATTATCATAACATCTACAGCCAGTAAAAACGTTGTCCACTTATATTATTACTTCACTCGCTGTTCTAATTGTACTAGGATTATCATAACATCTACAGCCAGTAAAAATGTTGTCCACTTATACTATTACTCCACTCGCTGTTCTAATTGTACTAGGATTATCATAACATCTACAGCCAGTAAAAACGTTGTCCACTTATATTATTACTTCACTCGCTGTTCTAATTGTACTAGGTTTATCATAACATCTACAGCCAGTAAAAACGTTGTCCACTTATATTATTACTTCACTCGCTGTTCTAATTGTACTAGGTTTATCATAACATCTACAGCCAGTAAAAACGTTGTCCACTTATATTATTACTTCACTCGCTGTTCTAATTGTACTAGGTTTATCATAACATCTACAGCCAGTAAAAACGTTATCCAGATATATTATTACTCCACTCGCTGTTCTAATTGTACTAGGATTATCATAACATCTACAGCCAGTAAAAACGTTTTCCACATTTATTATTACTTCACTCGCTGTTCTAATTGTACTAGGATTATCATAACATCTACAGCCAGTAAAAACGTTATCCAGATATATTATTACTCCACTCGCTGTTCTAATTGTACTAGGATTATCATAACATCTACAGCCAGTAAAAACGTTGTCCACTTATATTATTACTTCACTGGCTGTTCTAATTGTACTAGGTTTATCATAACATCTACAGCCAGTAAAAACGTTGTCCACATTTATTATTACTTCACTCGCTGTTCTAATTGTACTAGGATTATCATAACATCTACAGGCAGTAAAAACGTTATCCACATATATTATTACTCCACTCGCTGTTCTAATTGTACTAGGATTATCATAACATCTACAGCCAGTAAAAACGTTATCCACATATATTATTACTCCACTCGCTGTTCTAATTGTACTAGGTTTATCATAACATCTACAGCCAGTAAAAACGTTATCCACATATATTATTACTCCACTCGCTGTTCTAATTGTACTAGGATTATCATAACATCTACAGCCAGTAAAAACGTTATCCAGATATATTATTACTTCACTCGCTGTTCTAATTGTACTAGGTTTATCATAACATCTACAGCCAGTAAAAACGTTGTCCACTTATATTATTACTTCACTCGCTGTTCTAATTATACTAGGTTTATCATAACATCTACAGCCAGTAAAAACGTTGTCCACTTATATTATTACTTCACTCGCTGTTCTAATTGTACTAGGATTATCATAACATCTACAGCCAGTAAAAACGTTGTCCACATATATTATTACTCCACTCGCTGTTCTAATTGTACTAGGTTTATCATAACATCTACAGCCAGTAAAAACGTTATCCACATATATTATTACTCCACTCGCTGTTCTAATTGTACTAGGTTTATCATAACATCTACAGCCAGTAAAAACGTTATCCAGATATATTATTACTCCACTCGCTGTTCTAATTGTACTAGGATTATCATAACATCTACAGCCAGTAAAAATGTTGTCCACTTATACTATTACTTCACTCGCTGTTCTAATTGTACTAGGATTATCATAACATCTACAGCCAGTAAAAACGTTGTCCACTTATATTATTACTTCACTCGCTGTTCTAATTGTACTAGGATTATCATAACATCTACAGCCAGTAAAAATGTTGTCCACTTATACTATTACTCCACTCGCTGTTCTAATTCTATTAGGATTATCATAACATCTACAGCCAGTAAAAACGTTGTCCACATATATTATTACTCCACTCGCTGTTCTAATTGTACTAGGATTATCATAACATCTACAGCCAGTAAAAACGTTATCCAGATATATTATTACTCCACTCGCTGTTCTAATTGTACTAGGATTATCAAAACATCTACAGCCAGTAAAAACGTTGTCCACTTATATTATTACTCCACTCGCTGTTCTAATTGTACTAGGATTATCATAACATCTACAGCCAGTAAAAACGTTGTCCACATATATTATTACTCCACTCGCTGTTCTAATTGTACTAGGATTATCATAACATCTACAGCCAGTAAAAACGTTGTCCACTTATATTATTACTCCACTCGCTGTTCTAATTGTACTAGGATTATCATAACATCTACAGCCAGTAAAAACGTTGTCCACTTATATTATTACTCCACTCGCTGTTCTAATTGTACTAGGATTATCATAACATCTACAGCCAGTAAAAACGTTGTCCACTTATATTATTACTCCACTCGCTGTTCTAATTGTACTAGGATTATCATAACATCTACAGCCAGTAAAAACGTTGTCCACTTATATTATTACTCCACTCGCTGTTCTAATTGTACTAGGATTATCATAACATCTACAGCCAGTAAAAACGTTGTCCACATATATTATTACTCCACTCGCTGTTCTAATTGTACTAGGATTATCATAACATCTACAGCCAGTAAAAACGTTTTCCACATTTATTATTACTTCACTCGCTGTTCTAATTGTACTAGGATTATCATAACATCTACAGCCAGTAAAAACGTTGTCCACATATATTATTACTCCACTCGCTGTTCTAATTGTACTAGTATTATCATAACATCTACTGCCAGTAAAAACGTTGTCCACATATATTATTACTCCACTCGCTGTTCTAATTGTACTAGGATTATCATAACATCTACAGCCAGTAAAAACGTTTTCCACATTTATTATTACTTCACTCGCTGTTCTAATTGTACTAGGATTATCATAACATCTACAGCCAGTAAAAACGTTGTCCACATATATTATTACTCCACTCGCTGTTCTAATTGTAATAGGATTATCATAACATCTACAGCCAGTAAAAACGTTTTCCACATTTATTATTACTTCACTCGCTGTTCTAATTGTACTAGGATTATCATAACATCTACAGCCAGTAAACACGTTGTCCACATATATTATTACTCCACTCGCTGTTCTAATTGTACTACGATTATCATAACATCTACAGCCAGTAAAAACGTTTTCCACATTTATTATTACTTCACTCGCTGTTCTAATTGTACTAGGATTATCATAACATCTACAGCCAGTAAAAACGTTGTCCACATATATTATTACTCCACTCGCTGTTCTAATTGTACTAGTATTATCATAACATCTACTGCCAGTAAAAACGTTGTCCACATATATTATTACTCCACTCGCTGTTCTAATTGTACTAGGATTATCATAACATCTACAGCCAGTAAAAACGTTGTCCACTTATATTATTACTTCACTGGCTGTTCTAATTGTACTAGGTTTATCATAACATCTACAGCCAGTAAAAACGTTGTCCACATTTATTATTACTTCACTCGCTGTTCTAATTGTACTAGGATTATCATAACATCTACAGGCAGTAAAAACGTTATCCACATATATTATTACTCCACTCGCTGTTCTAATTGTACTAGGATTATCATAACATCTACAGCCAGTAAAAACGTTATCCACATATATTATTACTCCACTCGCTGTTCTAATTGTACTAGGTTTATCATAACATCTACAGCCAGTAAAAACGTTATCCACATATATTATTACTCCACTCGCTGTTCTAATTGTACTAGGATTATCATAACATCTACAGCCAGTAAAAACGTTATCCAGATATATTATTACTTCACTCGCTGTTCTAATTGTACTAGGTTTATCATAACATCTACAGCCAGTAAAAACGTTGTCCACTTATATTATTACTTCACTCGCTGTTCTAATTATACTAGGTTTATCATAACATCTACAGCCAGTAAAAACGTTGTCCACTTATATTATTACTTCACTCGCTGTTCTAATTGTACTAGGATTATCATAACATCTACAGCCAGTAAAAACGTTGTCCACATATATTATTACTCCACTCGCTGTTCTAATTGTACTAGGTTTATCATAACATCTACAGCCAGTAAAAACGTTATCCACATATATTATTACTCCACTCGCTGTTCTAATTGTACTAGGTTTATCATAACATCTACAGCCAGTAAAAACGTTATCCAGATATATTATTACTCCACTCGCTGTTCTAATTGTACTAGGATTATCATAACATCTACAGCCAGTAAAAATGTTGTCCACTTATACTATTACTTCACTCGCTGTTCTAATTGTACTAGGATTATCATAACATCTACAGCCAGTAAAAACGTTGTCCACTTATATTATTACTTCACTCGCTGTTCTAATTGTACTAGGATTATCATAACATCTACAGCCAGTAAAAATGTTGTCCACTTATACTATTACTCCACTCGCTGTTCTAATTCTATTAGGATTATCATAACATCTACAGCCAGTAAAAACGTTGTCCACATATATTATTACTCCACTCGCTGTTCTAATTGTACTAGGATTATCATAACATCTACAGCCAGTAAAAACGTTATCCAGATATATTATTACTCCACTCGCTGTTCTAATTGTACTAGGATTATCAAAACATCTACAGCCAGTAAAAACGTTGTCCACTTATATTATTACTCCACTCGCTGTTCTAATTGTACTAGGATTATCATAACATCTACAGCCAGTAAAAACGTTGTCCACATATATTATTACTCCACTCGCTGTTCTAATTGTACTAGGATTATCATAACATCTACAGCCAGTAAAAACGTTGTCCACTTATATTATTACTCCACTCGCTGTTCTAATTGTACTAGGATTATCATAACATCTACAGCCAGTAAAAACGTTGTCCACTTATATTATTACTCCACTCGCTGTTCTAATTGTACTAGGATTATCATAACATCTACAGCCAGTAAAAACGTTGTCCACTTATATTATTACTCCACTCGCTGTTCTAATTGTACTAGGATTATCATAACATCTACAGCCAGTAAAAACGTTGTCCACTTATATTATTACTCCACTCGCTGTTCTAATTGTACTAGGATTATCATAACATCTACAGCCAGTAAAAACGTTGTCCACATATATTATTACTCCACTCGCTGTTCTAATTGTACTAGGATTATCATAACATCTACAGCCAGTAAAAACGTTTTCCACATTTATTATTACTTCACTCGCTGTTCTAATTGTACTAGGATTATCATAACATCTACAGCCAGTAAAAACGTTGTCCACATATATTATTACTCCACTCGCTGTTCTAATTGTACTAGTATTATCATAACATCTACTGCCAGTAAAAACGTTGTCCACATATATTATTACTCCACTCGCTGTTCTAATTGTACTAGGATTATCATAACATCTACAGCCAGTAAAAACGTTTTCCACATTTATTATTACTTCACTCGCTGTTCTAATTGTACTAGGATTATCATAACATCTACAGCCAGTAAAAACGTTGTCCACATATATTATTACTCCACTCGCTGTTCTAATTGTAATAGGATTATCATAACATCTACAGCCAGTAAAAACGTTTTCCACATTTATTATTACTTCACTCGCTGTTCTAATTGTACTAGGATTATCATAACATCTACAGCCAGTAAACACGTTGTCCACATATATTATTACTCCACTCGCTGTTCTAATTGTACTACGATTATCATAACATCTACAGCCAGTAAAAACGTTTTCCACATTTATTATTACTCCACTCGCTGTTCTAATTGTACTAGGATTATCATAACATCTACAGCCAGTAAAAACGTTGTCCACATATATTATTACTCCACTCGCTGTTCTAATTGTACTAGGATTATCATAACATCTACAGCCAGTAAAAAAGGTTGTCCACATATATTATTACTCCACTCGCTGTTCTAATTGTACTAGGATTATCATAACATCTACAGCCAGTAAAAAAGTTGTCCACTTATATTATTACTCCACTCGCTGTTCTAATTGTACTAGGATTATCATAACATCTACAGCCAGTAAAAAAGTTGTCCACCTATATTATTACTCCACTCGCTGTTCTAATTGTACTAGGATTATCATAACATCTACAGCCAGTAAAAACGTTTTCCACATTTATTATTACTTCACTCGCTGTTCTAATTGTACTAGGATTATCATAACATCTGCAGCCAGTAAAAACGTTGTCCACTTATATTATTACTCCACTCGCTGTTCTAATTGTACTAGGTTTATCATAACATCTACAGCCAGTAAAAACGTTGTCCACATATATTATTACTCCACTCGCTGTTCTAATTGTACTAGAATTATCATAACATCTACAGCCAGTAAAAACGTTGTCCACATATATTATTGCTCCACTCGCTGTTCTAATTGTACTACGATTATCATAACATCTACAGCCAGTAAAAACGTTTTCCACATTTATTATTACTCCACTCGCTGTTCTAATTGTACTAGAATTATCATAACATCTACAGCCAGTAAAAACGTTGTCCACATATATTATTACTCCACTCGCTGTTCTAATTGTACTAGGATTATCATAACATCTACAGCCAGTAAAAAAGGTTGTCCACATATATTATTACTCCACTCGCTGTTCTAATTGTACTAGGATTATCATAACATCTACAGCCAGTAAAAACGTTTTCCACATTTATTATTACTTCACTCGCTGTTCTAATTGTACTAGGATTATCATAACATCTGCAGCCAGTAAAAACGTTGTCCACTTATATTATTACTCCACTCGCTGTTCTAATTGTACTAGGTTTATCATAACATCTACAGCCAGTAAAAACGTTGTCCACATATATTATTACTCCACTCGCTGTTCTAATTGTACTAGAATTATCATAACATCTACAGCCAGTAAAAAAGTTGTCCACATATATTATTACTCCACTCGCTGTTCTAATTGTACTAGGATTATCCTACCATCTACAGCCAGTAAAAACGTTGTCCACATATATTATTACTTCACTCGCTGTTCTAATTGTACTAGGATTATCATAACATCTACAGCCAGTAAAAATGTTGTCCACTTATACTATTACTCCACTCGCTGTTCTAATTCTATTAGGATTATCATAACATCTACAGCCAGTAAAAACGTTGTCCACATATATTATTACTCCACTCGCTGTTCTAATTGTACTAGGATTATCATAACATCTACAGCCAGTAAAAACGTTGTCCAGATATATTATTACTCCACTCGCTGTTCTAATTGTACTAGGATTATCATAACATCTACAGCCAGTAAAAACGTTGTCCACATATATTATTACTCCACTCGCTGTTCTAATTGTACTAGGATTATCATAACATCTACAGCCAGTAAAAACGTTGTCCACATATATTATTACTCCACTCGCTGTTCTAATTGTACTAGGATTATCATAACATCTACAGCCAGTAAAAACGTTTTCCACATTTATTATTACTTCACTCGCTGTTCTAATTGTACTAGGATTATCATAACATCTACAGCCAGTAAAAACGTTGTCCACATATATTATTACTCCACTCGCTGTTCTAATTGTACTAGGATTATCATAACAACTACAGCCAGTAAAAACGTTTTCCACATTTATTATTACTTCACTCGCTGTTCTAATTGTACTAGGATTATCATAACATCTACAGCCAGTAAAAACGTTGTCCACATATATTATTACTCCACTCGCTGTTCTAATTGTACTAGGATTATCATAACATCTACAGCCAGTAAAAACGTTTTCCACATTTATTATTACTTCAGTCGCTGTTCTAATTGTACTAGGATTATCATAACATCTACAGCCAGTAAAAACGTTGTCCACATATATTATTACTCCACTCGCTGTTCTAATTGTACTAGTATTATCATAACATCTACAGCCAATAAAAACGTTGTCCACTTATATTATTACTCCACTCGCTGTTCTAATTGTACTAGGATTATCGTAACATCTACAGCCAGTAAAAAAGTTGTCCACTTATATTATTACTCCACTCGCTGATCTAATTGTACTAGGATTATCATAACATCTACAGCCAGTAAAAAAGAAACCATTTCTCAGTATATGTAGAATCAGGCGTCAAGGCAGAAGTTTTCACTATTTAAAATTTAATAATATTTGTTACTACTTCTTATGCTTACACGTGATACCAAAATGCATAAAAGTTCTATTTGCATTTGTTTTTGTAACTCCTTGAAATTTTTATATTTTCAGTTTACTACCAACAGAATGCGCGATGTATACATTTTCCTGTGCCTACAACTACTACCCCCTCATTGCGAGATGTATACATTTTCACTCTCCTTACTACTACTACCCACTCAATGCACGATGTATACATTTTCCCTGTGCCAACTACTATTACCCACTCATTTTTCTGTGCCCACTACTATTACTTACTCAATGCATGATGTATATACATTTTCCTGTGCCCACTACTACTACCCACTCAAAGCGGGATTTATACATTTTTCGTGTGCCCGCTACTACTACCCACTGAAAGCGCGATGTATACATTTTCCTGTGCTCACTACAACTACCCACAAAATGCGGGACGTATACATTTCCCTTTGCCCACTACTACTACCCACTCAATGCGCGATGTATACATTTTCCCTGTGCCCACTACTACTACCCACTGAATGCGGGATGTATACATTTTCCTGCGCACACTACAACTACCCACACAATGCGGGATGTATACATTTTCCTGTGCCCACTACTACTATCCACACAATGCGCGATGTATACATTTCCCTGTGCCCACTACTACTACCCACTCAATGCGCGATGTATACATTTCCCTGTGCCCACTACAACTACCCACACAATGCGCGATGTATACATTCCCTGTGCCTACTACAACTACCCACACAATGCGCGATGTATACATTTCCCTTTGCCCACTACTACTACCCACTCAATGCGCGATGTATACATTTTCCCTGTGCCCACTACTACTACCCACTGAATGCGGGATGTATACATTTTCCTGTGCCTACTACAACTACACACACAATGCGCGATGTATACATTTCCCTGTGCCCACTACTACTACCCACTCAATGCGCGATGTATACATTTTCCCTGTCCCTACTACTACCCACTCAATGCACGATGTATACGTTTTCCCTGTGCAAACTACTATTACCCACTCAATGCGCGATGCATACATTTTTTCTGTGCCCACCAATACTACCCATTCATTGTACCATGTATACATTTTCCCTGTGCCCACTACTACTACCTACTCAATGAGCGATTAATACATTTTCCCTGTGCCCACTACTACTACCTACTCAATGCGCGATTAATACATTGTCCTGTGCACACTACTACTACCCACACAATGCGCGATGTATACATTTTCCCTCTGCCCACTACTACTAACTACTCAATGTGCGATTAATACATTTTCCCTGTGCCCACTACTACTACCTACTCAATGCGCGATTAATACATTTCCCTGTGCCCACTACTACTACCCACACAATGCCCGATGTATACATTTTCCCTGTGCCCACTACTACTAACTACTCAATGCGCGATTAATACATTTTCCCTGTGCCCACTACTACTACCTACTCAATGCGCGATTAATACATTTCCCTGTGCCCACTACTACTACCCACACAATGCCCGATGTATACATTTTCCCTGTGCCTACTACTACTACCTACTTAATGCGCGATTAATACATTTTCCCTGTGCCCACTATTACTACCTACTCAATGCGCGGTTAATACATTTCCCTGTGCCCACTACTACTACCCACACAATGCGCGATGTATACATTTTCCCTGTGCCCACTACTACTACAGACACAATGCGCGATTAATAACATTTTCCCTGTGCCCACTACTACTACCTACTCAATGCGCGATTAATACATTTCCCTGTGCCCACTACTACTACCCACAAAATGCGCGATGTATACATTTTCCCTGTGCCCACTACTTCTACCTAATCAATGCGCGATGAATACATTTCCCTGTGCCCAGTACTACTACCTACTCAATGCGCGATGTATACATTTTTCCTGTGCCCACTACTACTACCCACACAATGCGCGATGTATACATTTTCCCTGTGCCCACTACTACTACAGACACAATGCGCGATTAATATATTTTCCCTGTGCCCACTACTACTACCTACTCAATGCGCGATTAATACATTTCCCTGTGCCCACTACTACTACCCACACAATGCGCGATGTATACATTTTCCCTGTGCCCACTACTTCTACCTAATCAATGCGCGATGAATACATTTCCCTGTGCCCACTACTACTACCCACACAATGCGCGATGTATACATTTTCCCTGTGCCCACTACTACTACCTAATCAATGCGCGATGAATACATTTCCCTGTGCCCAGTACTACTACCTACTCAATGCACGATGTATACATTTTCCCTGTGCCCACTACTACTACCCACACAATGCCCGATGTATACATTTTCCCTGTGCCTACTACTACTACCTACTTAATGCGCGATGTATACATTTTCCCTGTGCCCACTATTACTACCTACTCAATGCGCGATTAATACATTTCCCTGTGCCCACTACTACTACCTACTCAATGCGCGATGTATACATTTTTCCTGTGCCCACTACTACTACCCACACAATGCGCGATGTATACATTTTCCCTGTGCCCACTACTACTACAGACACAATGCGCGATTAATATATTTTCCCTGTGCCCACTACTACTACCTACTCAATGCGCGATTAATACATTTCCCTGTGCCCACTACTACTACCCACACAATGCGCGATGTATACATTTTCCCTGTGCCCACTACTTCTACCTAATCAATGCGCGATGAATACATTTCCCTGTGCCCACTACTACTACCCACACAATGCGCGATGTATACATTTTCCCTGTGCCCACTACTTCTACCTAATCAATGCGCGATGAATACATTTCCCTGTGCCCACTACTACTACCCACACAATGCGCGATGTATACATTTTCCCTGTGCCCACTACTACTACCTAATCAATGCGCGATGAATACATTTCCCTGTGCCCAGTACTACTACCTACTCAATGCACGATGTATACATTTTCCCTGTGCCCACTACTACTACCCACACAATGCCCGATGTATACATTTTCCCTGTGCCTACTACTACTACCTACTTAATGCGCGATGTATACATTTTCCCTGTGCCCACTATTACTACCTACTCAATGCGCGATTAATACATTTCCCTGTGCCCACTACTACTACCCACACAATGCGCGATGTATACATTTTCCCTGTGCCCACTACTACTACAGACACAATGCGCGATTAATACATTTTCCCTGTGCCCACTACTACTACCTACTCAATGCGCGATTAATACATTTCCCTGTGCCCACTACTACTACCCACACAATGCGCAATGTATACATTTTCCCTGTGCCCACTACTACTACCTAATCAATGCGCGATGAATACATTTCCCTGTGCCCAGTACTACTACCTACTCAATGCGCGATGTATACATTTTCCTTGTGCCCACTACTACTACCCACACAATGCGCGATGTATACATTTTCCCTGTGCCCACTACTAATACAGACACAATGCGCGATTAATACATTTTCCCTGTGCCCACTACTACTACCTACTCAATGCGCGATTAATACATTTCCCTGTGCCCACTACTACTACCTACTCAGTGCGCGATTAATACATTTTCCCTGTGCCCACTACTACTACAGACACAATGCGCGATTAATACATTTTCCCTGTGCCCACTACTACTACCTACTCAATGCGCGATTAATACATTTCCCTGTGCCCACTACTACTACCCACACAATGCGCGATGTATACATTTTCCCTGTGCCCACTACTACTACCCACTGAATGCGGGATGTATACATTTTCCTGTGCCTACTACAACTACACACACAATGCGCGATGTATACATTTCCCTGTGCCCACTACTACTACCCACTCAATGCCCGATGTATACATTTTCCCTGTCCCTACTACTACCCACTCAATGCACGATGTATACGTTTTCCCTGTGCAAACTACTATTACCCACTCAATGCGCGATGCATACATTTTTTCTGTGCCCACCAATACTACCCATTCATTGTACCATGTATACAGTTTCCCTGTGCCCACTACTTCTACCTACTCAATGCGTGATGTATACATTTCCCTGTGCCCACTACTACTACCCACACAATGCGCTATGTATACATTTTCCCTGTGCCCACTACTACTACCTACTCAATGCGCGATTAATACATTTTCCCTGTGCCCACTAATACTACCTACTCAATTCGCGATTAATACATTTTCCTGTGCACACTACTACTACCCACACAATGCGCGATGTATACATTTTCCCTCTGCCCACTACTACTAACTACTCAATGCGCGATTAATACATTTTCCCTGTGCCCACTACTACTACCTACTCAATGCGCGATTAATACATTTCCCTGTGCCCACTACTACTACCCACACAATGCCCGATGTATACATTTTCCCTGTGCCCACTACTACTAACTACTCAATGCGCGATTAATACATTTTCCATGTGCCCACTACTACTACCTACTCAATGCGCGATTAATACATTTCCCTGTGCCCACTACTACTACCCACACAATGCCCGATGTATACATTTTCCCTGTGCCTACTACTACTACCTACTTAATGCGCGATTAATACATTTTCCCTGTCCCCACTATTACTACCTACTCAATGCGCGATTAATACATTTCCCTGTGCCCAATACTACTACCCACACAATGCGCGATGTATACATTTTCCCTGTGCCCACTACTACTACAGACACAATGCGCGATTAATACATTTTCCCTGTGCCCACTACTACTACCTACTCAATGCGCGATTAATACATTTCCCTGTGCCCACTACTACTACCCACACAATGCGCGATGTATACATTTTCCCTGTGCCCACTACTTCTACCTAATCAATGCGCGATGAATACATTTCCCTGTGCCCAGTACTACTACCTACTCAATGCGCGATGTATACATTTTTCCTGTGCCCACTACTACTACCCACACAATGCGCGATGTATACATTTTCCCTGTGCCCACTACTACTACAGACACAATGCGCGATTAATATATTTTCCCTGTGCCCACTACTACTACCTACTCAATGCGCGATTAATACATTTCCCTGTGCCCACTACTACTACCCACACAATGCGCGATGTATACATTTTCCCTGTGCCCACTACTTCTACCTAATCAATGCGCGATGAATACATTTCCCTGTGCCCACTACTACTACCCACACAATGCGCGATGTATACATTTTCCCTGTGCCCACTACTACTACCTAATCAATGCGCGATGAATACATTTCCCTGTGCCCAGTACTACTACCTACTCAATGCACGATGTATACATTTTCCCTGTGCCCACTACTACTACCCACACAATGCCCGATGTATACATTTTCCCTGTGCCTACTACTACTACCTACTTAATGCGCGATTAATACATTTTCCCTGTGCCCACTATTACTACCTACTCAATGCGCGATTAATACATTTCCCTGTGCCCACTACTACTACCCACACAATGCGCGATGTATACATTTTCCCTGTGCCCACTACTACTACAGACACAATGCGCGATTAATACATTTTCCCTGTGCCCACTACTACTACCTACTCAATGCGCGATTAATACATTTCCCTGTGCCCACTACTACTACCCACACAATGCGCAATGTATACATTTTCCCTGTGCCCACTACTACTACCTAATCAATGCGCGATGAATACATTTCCCTGTGCCCAGTACTACTACCTACTCAATGCGCGATGTATACATTTTCCCTGTGCCCACTACTACTACCCACACAATGCGCGATGTATACATTTTCCCTGTGCCCACTACTACTACAGACACAATGCGCGATTAATACATTTTCCCTGTGCCCACTACTACTACCTACTCAATGCGCGATTAATACATTTCCCTGTGCCCACTACTACTACCTACTCAGTGCGCGATTAATACATTTTCCCTGTGCCCACTACTACTACAGACACAATGCGCGATTAATACATTTTCCCTGTGCCCACTACTACTACCTACTCAATGCGCGATTAATACATTTCCCTGTGCCCACTACTACTACCCACACAATGCGCGATGTATACATTTTCCCTGTGCCCACTACTACTACCTAACCAATGCGCGATGAATACATTTCCCTGTGCCCAGTACTACTACCTACTCAATGCGCGATGTATACATTTTCCCTGTGCCCACTACTACTACCCACACAATGCGCGATGTATACATTTTCCCTGTGCCCACTACTACTACAGACACAATGCGCGATTAATACATTTTCCCTGTTCCCACTACTACTACGTACTCAATGCGCGATTAATACATTTCCCTGTGCCCACTACTACTACCTACTCAATGCGCGATTAATACATTTTCCCTGTGCCCACTACTACTACCTACTCAATGCGCGATTAATACATTTTCCCTGTGCCCACTACTACTACCTACTCAATGCGCGACCAATACATTTTCCCTGTGCCCACTACTACTACCTACTCAATGCGCGATTAATACATTTCCCTGTGCCCACTACTACTACCTACTCAATGCGCGATTAATACATTTTCCCTGTGCCCACTACTACTACACACACAATGCGCGATGTATACATTTTCCCTGTGCCCACTACTACTACCTACTCAATGCGCGATGAATACTTTTCCCTGTGCCCACTACTACTACCCACACAATGCGCGATGTATACATTTTCTCTGTGCCCACTACTACTACCAACTCAATGCGCGATGAATACATTTCCCTGTGCCCACTACTACTACCTACTCAATGCGCGATGAATACTTTTCCCTGTGCCCACTACTACTACCCACACAATGCGCGATGTATACATTTTCTCTGTGCCCACTACTACTACCAACTCAATGCGCGATGAATACATTTCCCTGTGCCCACTACTACTACCCACACAATGCGCGATGTATACATTTTCCCTGTGCCCACTACTACTACCTACTCAATGCGCGATGAATACATTTCCCTGTGCCCACTACTACTACCCACACAATGCGCGATGTATACATTTTCCCTGTGCCCACTACTACTACCTACTCAATGCGCGATGAATACATTTCCCTGTGCCCACTACTACTACCTACTCAATGCGCGATGAATACATTTCCCTGTGCCCACTACTACTACCTACTCAATGCGCGATGAATACATTTCCCTGTGCCCACTACTACTACCCACTCAATGTGCGATGTAACGAGATACCATATTATCTATTTTATATCCAGTTTTTGGGGGTTTAATAATCCTGTGTATGCGTTAACGATATAACAAATTATCCCTCTTATATATATTTATTACGTGTTTATTAATCTTGTGTATAGTTTAATGAGATAATATATAATACCTCTCTTTTATCCTGTTGTAAGGGTTTTTTTATTCCACTGTATGCTATATCGAGATAACATCATATCCCTTTTATTTCCTGTCATAGGGGTTTGTTAATCAGGTGTATAGCATATTATCTCTCTTATATCAGGTTATAAGGGGTTTATTAAAAATGTGTATTCTTTAACGAGATAGCATAATATATATGTCTTATATCGTGTTATAAGTTGTCTATTGTTACTGTGTATACTATAAAGAGATAACATCATAATCCCCTTATATCCATTTATAAGGGGTTTTTTAATCCTGTGTATACTATATCGAGATACCATATTATCTCTTATATATCGAGTTATAAGGGGTTTATTATCCTGTGTATACTTTAACGAGATACCATAGTATCACTCTTATATCTTGATTTAAGGGGCTTATTATTCCTGTATATACCACAACATATGCCTCTTATATCCCTTCATAGGGTTTTGTTAATCCTGTGTATAATATAACGAGATAAAAATTATCTCTCTTTTATTCTGTTATGAGGGGTTTATTATCCTGTGTATACTTTAACGAGATACCATAGTATCTCTCTTATATCCTGATTTAAGGGGCTTATTATTCCTGTATATACCACAACATATGCCTCTTATATCCCTTCATAGGGTTTTGTTAATCCTGTGTATAATATAACGAGATAAAAATTATCTCTCTTTTATTCTCTTATAAGGGGTTTATTAATCCTGTGTATACTTTAACGAGATACTATAGTATCCCTCTTATATCCTGATTTAAGGGGCTTATTATTCCTGTATATACCACAACATATGCCTCTTATATCCCTTCATAGGGTTTTGTTAATCCTGTGTATAATATAACGAGATAAAAATTATCTCTCTTATATTCTGTTATAAGGGGTTTATTATCCTGTGTATACTTTAACGAGATACCATAGTATCTCTCTTATATCCTGATTTAAGGGGTTTATTATTCCTGTATATACCACAACATATGCCTCTTATATCCCTTCATAGGGTTTTGTTAATCCTGTGTATAATATAACGAGATAAAAATTATCTCTCTTTTATTCTGTTATAAGGGGTTTATTATCCTGTGTATACTTTAACGAGATACCATAGTATCTCTCTTATATCCTGATTTAAGGGGCTTATTATTCCTGTATATACCACAACATATGCCTCTTATATCCCTTCATAGGGTTTTGTTAATCCTGTGTATAATATAACGAGATAAAAATTATCTCTCTTTTATTCTGTTATGAGGGGTTTATTATCCTGTGTATACTTTAACGAGATACCATAGTATCTTTCTTATATCCTGATTTAAGGGGCTTATTATTCCTGTATATACCACAACATATGCCTCTTATATCCCTTCATAGGGTTTTGTTAATCCTGTGTATAATATAACGAGATAAAAATTATCTCTCTTATATTCTGTTATAAGGGGTTTATTATCCTGTGTATACTTTAACGAGATACCATAGTATCTCTCTTATATCCTGATTTAAGGGGCTTATTATTCCTGTATATACCACAACATATGCCTCTTATATCCCTTCATAGGGTTTTGTTAATCCTGTGTATAATATAACGAGATAAAAATTATCTCTCTTATATTCTGTTATAAGGGGTTTATTATCCTGTGTATACTTTAACGAGATACCATAGTATCTCTCTTATATCCTGATTTAAGGGGTTTATTATTCCTGTATATACCACAACATATGCCTCTTATATCCCTTCATAGGGTTTTGTTAATCCTGTGTATAATATAACGAGATAAAAATTATCTCTCTTTTATTCTGTTATGAGGGGTTTATTATCCTGTGTATACTTTAACGAGATACCATAGTATCTCTCTTATATCCTGATTTAAGGGGCTTATTATTCCTGTATATACCACAACATATGCCTCTTATATCCCTTCATAGGGTTTTGTTAATCCTGTGTATAATATAACGAGATAAAAATTATCTCTCTTTTATTCTGTTATGAGGGGTTTATTATCCTGTGTATACTTTAACGAGATACCATAGTATCTCTCTTATATCCTGATTTAAGGGGCTTATTATTCCTGTATATACCACAACATATGCCTCTTATATCCCTTCATAGGGTTTTGTTAATCCTGTGTATAATATAACGAGATAAAAATTATCTCTCTTTTATTCTGTTATGAGGGGTTTATTATCCTGTGTATACTTTAACGAGATACCATAGTATCTCTCTTATATCCTGATTTAAGGGGCTTATTATTCCTGTATATACCACAACATATGCCTCTTATATCCCTTCATAGGGTTTTGTTAATCCTGTGTATAATATAACGAGATAAAAATTATCTCTCTTTTATTCTCTTATAAGGGGTTTATTATCCTGTGTATACTTTAACGAGATACCATAGTATCTCTCTTATATCCTGATTTAAGGGGCTTATTATTCCTGTATATACCACAACATATGCCTCTTATATCCCTTCATAGGGTTTTGTTAATCCTGTGTATAATATAACGAGATAAAAATTATCTCTCTTTTATTCTGTTATGAGGGGTTTATTATCCTGTGTATACTTTAACGAGATACCATAGTATCTCTCTTATATCCTGATTTAAGGGGCTTATTATTCCTGTATATACCACAACATATGCCTCTTATATCCCTTCATAGGGTTTTGTTAATCCTGTGTATAATATAACGAGATAAAAATTATCTCTCTTATATTCTGTTATAAGGGGTTTATTATCCTGTGTATACTTTAACGAGATACCATAGTATCTCTCTTATATCCTGATTTAAGGGGTTTATTATTCCTGTATATACCACAACATATGCCTCTTATATCCCTTCATAGGGTTTTGTTAATCCTGTGTATAATATAACGAGATAAAAATTATCTCTCTTTTATTCTGTTATAAGGGGTTTATTATCCTGTGTATACTTTAACGAGATACCATAATATCTCTCTTATTTCCTGTTAGAAGGGGCTTAGTTTTCCTGTGTACTATAACGAGATAAAATCATATCCCTCTTATATCCTGTTAAATGGGGTTTATTAATCCTGAGTATACCTTAACGAGATACCATAATAAATTCCTTATATCCTATATAAGGAGTTTGTGTTTCCTGTGTATACTATAACGATATACAACTATATCTTGTATTAGTAGGTTTTTTATACTTATATATGCTACATTAAGGTACCATTATATATCCTCTATATCCTTTACTAGGGAGTTTTAGTAATCTTATTTATACCGTTAGGACATACCATAATATATCTCATATATCCTGTATTAGTGGGTTTTATTAATCTTATATATGCTACATTAAGGTACCATTATATCCCCTCTATATCCTTTACTAGGGAGTTTTAGTAATCTTATTTATACCGTTAGGACATACCATAATATATCTCATATATCCTGTATTAGTGGGTTTTATTAATCTTATATATGCTACATTAAGGTACCATTATATCTCCTCTATATCCTTTACTAGGGAGTTTTAGTAATCTTATTTATACCGTTAGGACATACCATAATATATCTCATATATCCTGTATTAGTGGGTTTTATTAATCTTATATATGCTACATTAAGGTACCATTATATCCCCTCTATATCCTTTACTAGGGAGTTTTAGTAATCTTATTTATACCGTTAGGACATACCATATTATATCTCATATATCCTGTATAAGTGGGTTTTATTAATCTTATATATGCTACAATGACATATCATAATATCTCTTATATATGCTGTCTCAGGGTGTTTTATCTCGCTTTGTTAATCCTACCTATATTCACAATGTCTTCCTACATACGATAACCACAAGAAATACACTGAAATTATTTCAACTTTTGATCTTGGTCTCGCAATAGAAACGTTAAGACAAGTATTTTCGTTCGATTTACTTTCTCTATTCTTCATCATTTTACCAGCCCATAATCGTAGTCAGTTAAAAACAAATAATCATCTAAACAGTATTTGGTGTAAAACAAATAGGAACTGTTCTTTTACAGGCTGATTGTTGAATGCGCAATGTTTGTGCGCAAACTGGGTCACAGTGGTAATATATCGGTTTAGTTTGACCTTCGCATAGAAAATAGTTTAGTAGATTAGATGTGGCCAGCGAGCCACGACTGCTCGTTGAGGGGGAGTTGGGCTCGACTGACCTTGGAGTGCCTTACACAGTCCTTTACGGTTTTAGGTTTAAAACGGTGGGCAGCAGGCTTAATTTGAAAAAGGACATGCTTGTTAGCCTTCTACAGTAAAACCGGATTCCTATGCTAAAAATGTGCTCAGATTTATGTTAACCCAATTATTGGAAACTTCAAAACAAATTTTTAACAAAAACCCGTAAAATACTTTTTACCAGTTAAAACGTTTTAAAACATATTCAGAGCGAACGGTTTTATAAAACTTATTGATTGAATACATTATACGCCGGTTAAGTATCGAGTCAAAAGTTTATTTATTTAGTGCAAAGTTTTGACAACTAACTTGTGGTCCTAATCAGGTCTGAAAACAAGTTTACATTGCGTTATAAATAAGCTTATAAAAAACAAGTACATTCACAAAATACAAGTACATTCACAAAATACAAGTACATTCACAAAATACAAGTACATTCACAAAATACAAGTACATTCACAAAATACAAGTACATTCACAAATTACAAGTACATTCACAAATTACAAGTACATTCACAAAATACAAGTACATTCATAAAATACAAGTACATTCACAAAATACAAGTACATTCACAAATTACAAGTACATTCACAAAATACAAGTACATTCACAAAATACAAGTACATTCACAAAATACAAGTACATTCACAAAATACAAGTACATTCACAAAATACAAGTACATTCACAAAATACAAGCACATTCACAAAATACAAGTACATTCACAAAATACAAGTACATTCACAGAATACAAGTACTTTCACAAAATACAAGTACATTCACAAAATACAAGTACATTCGAAGAATACAAGTACATTCACAAAATACAAGTACATTCACAAAATACAAGTACATTCACAAAATACAAGTACATTCACAAAATACAAGTACATTCACAAAATACAAGTACATTCACAAAATGCAAGTACATTCACAAAATACAAGTACATTCACAAAATACAAGTACATTCACAAAATACAAGTACATTCACAAAATACAAGTACATTCACAAAATACAAGTACATTCACAAAATGCAAGTACATTCACAAAATACAAGTACATTCACAAAATACAAGTACATTCACAAAATACAAGTACATTCACAAAATACAAGTACATTCACAAAATACAAGTACATTCACAAAATGCAAGTACATTCACAAAATACAAGTACATTCACAAAATACAAGTACATTCACAAAATACAAGTACATTCACAAAATACAAGTACATTCACAAAATACAAGTACATTCACAAAATACAAGTACATTCACAAAATACAAGTACATTCACAAAATGCAAGTACATTCACAAAATACAAGTACATTCACAAAATACAAGTACTTTCACAAAATACAAGTACATTCACAAAATACAAGTACATTCACAAAATACAAGTACATTCACAAAATACAAGTACATTCACAAAATACAAGTACATTCACAAAATACAAGTACATTCACAAAATACAAGTACATTCACAAAATGCAAGTACATTCACAAAATACAAGTACATTCACAAAATACAAGTACATTCACAAAATACAAGTACATTCACAAAATACAAGTACATTCACAACAAATATTTAAAACTTATTACAAGATTATACCGTAAGAAACACGTTATGGCATAAAATTTATTTTGAAAGTTTTATTATACTGGATAATAAGCCCATCTGGAGGAGAGGACGCAATCTAAAGTTGTTCATAATAAGTTACAAAAGAATGTTATCAATATTAAAAATTATTTTGATAAGTTATGTAGTATGTATAAGCCAGTATTATATAAATTAAAAACATCCAAGAACTATATAGTTACTGTTGGTTATATGGTTGAACCTTTTGTTGTGTTATGGCTTTATGTATTGCTTATTTTGTTTTTGTCTTTTTTTATATGGTTAGGCTATATTGTTGTTCTCTTAGTTTTGTTACTGTTTTTAATAATATTTTAGA
>JBAIZL010000178.1:0-20000 GCA_036971475.1 Prosapia bicincta
TTTATCCACCAAATATGCACATACATACCTAAATATACTAACACGTACTTAAATATACATATATGTACTTCAATCTATACATATATCTCTAAATATACACATATGTATTTCAGTCTACACATTTATCCCAAATATGCACATACATACCTAAATATACACATACATACTTAAATATACAACATATGTATTTCAGTCTACACATTTATCCCCAAATATGCACATACATACCTAAATATACACATACTTACTTAAATATACACATATGTATTTCAGTCTACACATTTATCCCCAAATATGCACATACATACCTAAATATACACATACATACTTAAATATACATATGTATTTCAGTCTACACATTTATCCCCAAATATGCACATACATACCTAAATATACACATACATACTTAAATATACACATATGTATTTCAGTCTACACATTTATCCCCAAATATGCACATACATACCTAAATATACACATACATACTTAAATATACACATATGTATTTCAGTCTACACATTTATCCCCAAATATGCACATACATACCTAAATATACACATACATACTTAAATATACACATATGTATTTCAGTCTACACATTTATCCCCAAATATGCACATACATACCTAAATATACACATACATACTTAAATATACACATATGTATTTCAGTCTACACATTTATCCCCAAATATGCACATACATACCTAAATATACACATACATACTTTAAATATACACATATGTAATTTCAGTCTACACATTTATCCCCAAATATGCACATACATACCTAAATATACTAACACGTACTTAAATATACATATATGTACTTCAATCTATACATATATCTCTAAATATACACATATGTATTTCAGTCTACACATTTATCCCCAAATATGCACATACATACCTAAATATACACATACATACTTAAATATACACATATGTATTTCAGTCTACACATTTATCCCCAAATATGCACATACATACCTAAATATACACATACATACTTAAATATACACATATGTATTTCAGTCTACACATTTATCCCCAAATATGCACATACATACCTAAATATACACATACATACTTAAATATACACATATGTATTTCAGTCTACACATTTATCCCCAAATATGCACATACATACCTAAATATACACATACATACTTAAATATACACATATGTATTTCAGTCTACACATTTATCCCCAAATATGCACATACATACCTAAATATACACATACATACTTAAATATACACATATGTATTTCAGTCTACACATTTATCCCCAAATATGCACATACATACCTAAATATACTAATACGTACTTAAATATACATATATGTACTTCAATCTATACATATATCTCTAAATATACACATATGTATTTCAGTCTACACATTTATCCCCAAATATGCACATACATACCTAAATATACTAATACGTACTTAAATATACATATATGTACTTCAATCTATACATATATCTCTAAATATACACATATGTATTTCAGTCTATACATTTATCCCCAAATATGCACATACATACCTAAATATACACATACATACTCAAATATGCACATATGTATTTCAGTCTACACATTTATCCCCAAATATGCACATACATACCTAAATATACTAATACGTACTTAAATATACATATATGTACTTCAATCTATACATATATCTCTAAATATACACATATGTATTTCAGTCTACACATTTATCCCCAAATATGCACATACATACCTAAATATACACATACATACTTAAATATACACATATGTATTTCAGTCTACACATTTATCCCCAAATATGCACATACATACCTAAATATACACATACATACTTAAATATACACATATGTATTTCAGTCTACACATTTATCCCCAAATATGCACATACATACCTAAATATACTAATACGTACTTAAATATACATATATGTACTTCAATCTATACATATATCTCTAAATATACACATATGTATTTCAGTCTACACATTTATCCCCAAATATGCACATACATACCTAAATATACACATACATACTTAAATATACACATATGTATTTCAGTCTACACATTTATCCCCAAAAATGCACATACATACCTAAATATACACATACATACTTAAATATTCACATATGTATTTCAGTCTACACATTTATCCCCAAATATGCACATACATACCTAAATATACTAATACGTACCTAAATATACATATATGTACTTCAATCTATACATATATCTCTAAATATACACATATGTATTTCAGTCTACACATTTATCCCCAAATATGCACATACATACCTAAATATACACATACATACTTAAATATACACATATGTATTTTAGTCTACACATTTATCCCCAAATATGCACATACATACCTAAATATACACATACATACTTAAATATACACATATGTATTTCAGTCTACACATTTATCCCCAAATATGCACATACATACCTAAATATACTAATACGTACTTAAATATACATATATGTACTTCAATCTATACATATATCTCTAAATATACACATATGTATTTCAGTCTACACATTTATCCCCAAATATGCACATACATACCTAAATATACACATACATACTTAAATATACACATATGTATTTCAGTCTACACATTTATCCCCAAATATGCACATACATACCTAAATATACACATACATATTTAAATATACACATATGTATTTCAGTCTACACATTTATCCCCAAATATGCACATACATACCTAAATATACACATACATACTTAAATATACACATATGTATTTCAGTCTACACATTTATCCCCAAATAAGCACATACATACCTAAATATACACATACATACTTAAATATACACATATGTATTTCAGTCTACACATTTATCCCCAAATATGCACATACATACCTAAATATACACATACATACTTAAATATACACATATGTATTTCAGTCTACACATTTATCCCCAAATATGCACATACATACCTAAATATACTAATACGTACTTAAATATACATATATGTACTTCAATCTATACATATATCTCTAAATATACACATATGTATTTCAGTCTACACATTTATCCCCAAATATGCACATACATACCTAAATATACTAATACGTACTTAAATATACATATATGTACTTCAATCTATACATATATCTCTAAATATACACATATGTATTTCAGTCTATACATTTATCCCCAAATATGCACATACATACCTAAATATACACATACATACTCAAATATGCACATATGTATTTCAGTCTACACATTTATCCCCAAATATGCACATACATACCTAAATATACTAATACGTACTTAAATATACATATATGTACTTCAATCTATACATATATCTCTAAATATACACATATGTATTTCAGTCTACACCTTTATCCCCAAATATGCACATACATACCTAAATATACACATACATACTTAAATATACACATATGTATTTCAGTCTACACATTTATCCCCAAATATGCACATACATACCTAAATATACACATACATACTTAAATATACACATATGTATTTCAGTCTACACATTTATCCCCAAATATGCACATACATACCTAAATATACTAATACGTACTTAAATATACATATATGTACTTCAATCTATACATATATCTCTAAATATACACATATGTATTTCAGTCTACACATTTATCCCCAAATATGCACATACATACCTAAATATACACATACATACTTAAATATACACATATGTATTTCAGTCTACACATTTATCCCCAAAAATGCACATACATACCTAAATATACACATACATACTTAAATATTCACATATGTATTTCAGTCTACACATTTATCCCCAAATATGCACATACATACCTAAATATACTAATACGTACCTAAATATACATATATGTACTTCAATCTATACATATATCTCTAAATATACACATATGTATTTCAGTCTACACATTTATCCCCAAATATGCACATACATACCTAAATATACACATACATACTTAAATATGCACATATGTATTTCAGTCTACACATTTATCCCCAAATATGCACATACATACCTAAATATACTAATACGTACTTAAATATACATATATGTACTTCAATCTATACATATATCTCTAAATATACACATATGTATTTCAGTCTATACATTTATCCCCAAATATGCACATACATACCTAAATATACACATACATACTCAAATATGCACATATGTATTTCAGTCTACACATTTATCCCCAAATATGCACATACATACCTAAATATACTAATACGTACTTAAATATACATATATGTACTTCAATCTATACATATATCTCTAAATATACACATATTTATTTCAGTCTACACATTTATCCCCAAATATGCACATACATACCTAAATATACACATACATACTTAAATATACACATATGTATTTCAGTCTACACATTTATCCCCAAATATGCACATACATACCTAAATATACACATACATACTTAAATATACACATATGTATTTCAGTCTACACATTTATCCCCAAATATGCACATACATACCTAAATATACTAATACGTACTTAAATATACATATATGTACTTCAATCTATACATATATCTCTAAATATACACATATGTATTTCAGTCTACACATTTATCCCCAAATATGCACATACATACCTAAATATACACATACATACTTAAATATACACATATGTATTTCAGTCTACACATTTATCCCCAAATATGCACATACATACCTAAATATACACATACATACTTAAATATACACATATGTATTTCAGTCTACACATTTATCCCCAAATATGCACATACATACCTAAATATACTAATACGTACTTAAATATACATATATGTACTTCAATCTATACATATATCTCTAAATATACACATATGTATTTCAGTCTACACATTTATCCCCAAATATGCACATACATACCTAAATATACACATACATACTTAAATATACACATATGTATTTCAGTCTACACATTTATCCCCAAATATGCACATACATACCTAAATATACACATACATACTTAAATATACACATATGTATTTCAGTCTACACATTTATCCCCAATTATGCACATACATACCTAAATATACTAATACGTACTTAAATATACATATATGTACTTCAATCTATACATATATCTCTAAATATACACATATGTATTTCAGTCTACACATTTATCCCCAAATATGCACATACATACCTAAATATACTAATACGTACTTAAATATACATATATGTACTTCAGTCTATACATATATCTCTAAATATACACATATGTATTTCAGTCTACACATTTATCCCCAAATATGCACATACATACCTAAATATACACATACATACTTAAATATACACATATGTATTTCAGTCTACACATTTATCCCCAAATATGCACATACATACCTAAATATACACATACATACTTAAATATACACATATGTATTTCAGTCTACACATTTATCCCCAAATATGCACATACATACCTAAATATACTAATACGTACTTAAATATACATATATGTACTTCAATCTATACATATATCTCTAAATATACACATATGTATTTCAGTCTACACATTTATCCCCAAATATGCACATACATACCTAAATATACACATACATACTTAAATATACACATATGTATTTCAGTCTACACATTTATCCCCAAATATGCACATACATACCTAAATATACACATACATACTTAAATATACACATATGTATTTCAGTCTACACATTTATCCCCAAATATGCACATACATACCTAAATATACACATACATACTTAAATATACACATATGTATTTCAGTCTACACATTTATCCCCAAATATGCACATACATACCTAAATATACACATACATACTTAAATATACACATATGTATTTCAGTCTACACATTTATCCCCAAATATGCACATACATACCTAAATATACACATACATACTTAAATATACACATATGTATTTCAGTCTACACATTTATCCCCAAATATGCACATACATACCTAAATATACTAATACGTACTTAAATATACACATATGTATTTCAGTCTACACATTTATCCCCAAATATGCACATACATACCTAAATATACACATACATACTTAAATATACACATATGTACTTCAGTCTACACATTTATCCCCAAATATGCACATACATACCTAAATATACTAATACGTACTTAAATATACACATATGTATTTCAGTCTACACATTTATCCCCAAATATGCACATACATACCTAAATATACACATACATACTTAAATATACACATATGTACTTCAGTCTACACATTTATCCCCAAATATGCACATACATACCTAAATATACTAATACGTACTTAAATATACACATATGTATTTCAGTCTACACATTTATCCCCAAATATGCACATACATACCTAAATATACACATACATACTTAAATATACACATATGTACTTCAATCTACACATTTATCCTCAAATATGCACATACATACCTAGATATACACATACGTATTTAAATATGCACATATGTAGTTCAGTGTACACATTTATCCCCAAATATACACATACATACTTAAATATACACATACATACTTGAATATAAACATATGTACTTCAGTCTACACATTTATCCCCAAATATGCACATACATACCTAAATATACTAACACGTACTTAAATATACATATATGTACTTCAATCTATACATATATCTCTAAATATACACATATGTATTTCAGTCTACACATTTATCCCCAAATATGCACATACATACCTAAATATACACATACATACTTAAATATACACATATGTATTTCAGTCTACACATTTATCCCCAAATATGCACATACATACCTAAATATACACAAACATACTTAAATATACACATATGTATTTCAGTCTACACATTTATCCCCAAATATGCACATACATACCTAAATATACACATACATACTTAAATATACACATATGTATTTCAGTCTACACATTTCTCCCCAAATATGCACATACATACCTAAATATACACATACATACTTAAATATACACATACATACTTAAATATACACATATGTATTTCAGTCTACACATTTATCCCCAAATATGCACATACATACCTAAATATACACATACATACTTAAATATACACATATGTATTTCAGTCTACACATTTATCCCCAAATATGCACATACATACCTAAATATACACATACATACTTAAATATACACATATGTATTTCAGTCTACACATTTATCCCCAAATATGCACATACATACCTAAATATACTAATACGTACTTAAATATACATATATGTACTTCAATCTATACATATATCTCTAAATATACACATATGTATTTCAGTCTACACATTTATCCCCAAATATGCACATACATACCTAAATATACTAATACGTACTTAAATATACATATATGTACTTCAATCTATACATATATCTCTAAATATACACATATGTATTTCAGTCTATACATTTATCCCCAAATATGCACATACATACCTAAATATACACATACATACTTAAATATACACATATGTATTTCAGTCTACACATTTATCCCCAAATATGCACATACATACCTAAATATACACATACATACTTAAATATACACATATGTATTTCAGTCTACACATTTACCCCAAATATGCACATACATACCTAAATATACTAATACGTACTTAAATATACATATATGTACTTCAATCTATACATATATCTCTAAATATGCACATATATCCCCAAATATACACATACATACCTAAATATACTAATACGTACTTAAATATACATATATGTACTTCAATCTATACATATATCTCTAAATATGCACATATATCCCCAAATATACACATAGATACGTGAATATACACATTTGTACTTCAATCTACACATTTATCCTCAAATATGCACATACATACCTAGATATACACATACGTATTTAAATATGCACATATGTAGTTCAGTGTACACATTTATCCCCAAATATACACATACATACTTGAATATACACATACATACTTGAATATAAACATATGTACTTCAGTCTACACATTTATCCCCAAATATGCACATACATACCTAAATATACTAACACGTACTTAAATATACATATATGTACTTCAATCTATACATATATCTCTAAATATACACATATGTATTTCAGTCTACACATTTATCCCCAAATATGCACATACATACCTAAATATACACATACATACTTAAATATACACATATGTATTTCAGTCTACACATTTATCCCCAAATATGCACATACATACCTAAATATACACATACATACTTAAATATACACATATGTATTTCAGTCTACACATTTATCCCCAAATATGCACATACATACCTAAATATACACATACATACTTAAATATACACATATGTATTTCAGTCTACACATTTATCCCCAAATATGCACATACATACCTAAATATACACATACATACTTAAATATACACATATGTATTTCAGTCTACACATTTATCCCCAAATATGCACATACATACCTAAATATACACATACATACTTAAATATACACATATGTATTTCAGTCTACACATTTATCCCCAAATATGCACATACATACCTAAATATACACATACATACTTAAATATGCACATATGTATTTCAGTCTACACATTTATCCCCAAATATGCACATACATACCTAAATATACACATACATACTTAAATATACACATATGTATTTTAGTCTACACATTTATCCCCAAATATGCACATACATACCTAAATATACACATACATACTTAAATATACACATATGTATTTCAGTCTACACATTTATCCCCAAATATGCACATACATACCTAAATATACTAATACGTACTTAAATATACATATATGTACTTCAATCTATACATATATCTCTAAATATACACATATGTATTTCAGTCTACACATTTATCCCCAAATATGCACATACATACCTAAATATACACATACATACTTAAATATACACATATGTATTTCAGTCTACACATTTATCCCCAAATATGCACATACATACCTAAATATACACATACATATTTAAATATACACATATGTATTTCAGTCTACACATTTATCCCCAAATATGCACATACATACCTAAATATACACATACATACTTAAATATACACATATGTATTTCAGTCTACACATTTATCCCCAAATAAGCACATACATACCTAAATATACACATACATACTTAAATATACACATATGTATTTCAGTCTACACATTTATCCCCAAATATGCACATACATACCTAAATATACACATACATACTTAAATATACACATATGTATTTCAGTCTACACATTTATCCCCAAATATGCACATACATACCTAAATATACTAATACGTACTTAAATATACATATATGTACTTCAATCTATACATATATCTCTAAATATACACATATGTATTTCAGTCTACACATTTATCCCCAAATATGCACATACATACCTAAATATACTAATACGTACTTAAATATACATATATGTACTTCAATCTATACATATATCTCTAAATATACACATATGTATTTCAGTCTATACATTTATCCCCAAATATGCACATACATACCTAAATATACACATACATACTCAAATATGCACATATGTATTTCAGTCTACACATTTATCCCCAAATATGCACATACATACCTAAATATACTAATACGTACTTAAATATACATATATGTACTTCAATCTATACATATATCTCTAAATATACACATATGTATTTCAGTCTACACATTTATCCCCAAATATGCACATACATACCTAAATATACACATACATACTTAAATATACACATATGTATTTCAGTCTACACATTTATCCCCAAATATGCACATACATACCTAAATATACACATACATACTTAAATATACACATATGTATTTCAGTCTACACATTTATCCCCAAATATGCACATACATACCTAAATATACTAATACGTACTTAAATATACATATATGTACTTCAATCTATACATATATCTCTAAATATACACATATGTATTTCAGTCTACACATTTATCCCCAAATATGCACATACATACCTAAATATACACATACATACTTAAATATACACATATGTATTTCAGTCTACACATTTATCCCCAAAAATGCACATACATACCTAAATATACACATACATATTTAAATATTCACATATGTATTTCAGTCTACACATTTATCCCCAAATATGCACATACATACCTAAATATACTAATACGTACCTAAATATACATATATGTACTTCAATCTATACATATATCTCTAAATATACACATATGTATTTCAGTCTACACATTTATCCCCAAATATGCACATACATACCTAAATATACACATACATACTTAAATATACACATATGTATTTTAGTCTACACATTTATCCCCAAATATGCACATACATACCTAAATATACACATACATACTTAAATATACACATATGTATTTCAGTCTACACATTTATCCCCAAATATGCACATACATACCTAAATATACTAATACGTACTTAAATATACATATATGTACTTCAATCTATACATATATCTCTAAATATACACATATGTATTTCAGTCTACACATTTATCCCCAAATATGCACATACATACCTAAATATACACATACATACTTAAATATACACATATGTATTTCAGTCTACACATTTATCCCCAAATATGCACATACATACCTAAATATACACATACATATTTAAATATACACATATGTATTTCAGTCTACACATTTATCCCCAAATATGCACATACATACCTAAATATACACATACATACTTAAATATACACATATGTATTTCAGTCTACACATTTATCCCCAAATAAGCACATACATACCTAAATATACACATACATACTTAAATATACACATATGTATTTCAGTCTACACATTTATCCCCAAATATGCACATACATACCTAAATATACACATACATACTTAAATATACACATATGTATTTCAGTCTACACATTTATCCCCAAATATGCACATACATACCTAAATATACTAATACGTACTTAAATATACATATATGTACTTCAATCTATACATATATCTCTAAATATACACATATGTATTTCAGTCTACACATTTATCCCCAAATATGCACATACATACCTAAATATACTAATACGTACTTAAATATACATATATGTACTTCAATCTATACATATATCTCTAAATATACACATATGTATTTCAGTCTATACATTTATCCCCAAATATGCACATACATACCTAAATATACACATACATACTCAAATATGCACATATGTATTTCAGTCTACACATTTATCCCCAAATATGCACATACATACCTAAATATACTAATACGTACTTAAATATACATATATGTACTTCAATCTATACATATATCTCTAAATATACACATATGTATTTCAGTCTACACCTTTATCCCCAAATATGCACATACATACCTAAATATACACATACATACTTAAATATACACATATGTATTTCAGTCTACACATTTATCCCCAAATATGCACATACATACCTAAATATACACATACATACTTAAATATACACATATGTATTTCAGTCTACACATTTATCCCCAAATATGCACATACATACCTAAATATACTAATACGTACTTAAATATACATATATGTACTTCAATCTATACATATATCTCTAAATATACACATATGTATTTCAGTCTACACATTTATCCCCAAATATGCACATACATACCTAAATATACACATACATACTTAAATATACACATATGTATTTCAGTCTACACATTTATCCCCAAAAATGCACATACATACCTAAATATACACATACATACTTAAATATTCACATATGTATTTCAGTCTACACATTTATCCCCAAATATGCACATACATACCTAAATATACTAATACGTACCTAAATATACATATATGTACTTCAATCTATACATATATCTCTAAATATACACATATGTATTTCAGTCTACACATTTATCCCCAAATATGCACATACATACCTAAATATACACATACATACTTAAATATACACATATGTATTTCAGTCTACACATTTATCCCCAAATATGCACATACATACCTAACTATACACATACATACTTAAATATACACATATGTATTTCAGTCTACACATTTATCCCCAATTATGCACATACATACCTAAATATACTAATACGTACTTAAATATACATATATGTACTTCAATCTATACATATATCTCTAAATATACACATATGTATTTCAGTCTACACATTTATCCCCAAATATGCACATACATACCTAAATATACTAATACGTACTTAAATATACATATATGTACTTCAATCTATACATATATCTCTAAATATACACATATGTATTTCAGTCTACACATTTATCCCCAAATATGCACATACATACCTAAATATACACATACATACTTAAATATACACATATGTATTTCAGTCTACACATTTATCCCCAAATATGCACATACATACCTAAATATACACATACATACTTAAATATACACATATGTATTTCAGTCTACACATTTATCCCCAAATATGCACATACATACCTAAATATACTAATACGTACTTAAATATACATATATGTACTTCAATCTATACATATATCTCTAAATATACACATATGTATTTCAGTCTACACATTTATCCCCAAATATGCACATACATACCTAAATATACACATACATACTTGAATATGCACATATGTATTTCAGTCTACACATTTATCCCCAAATATGCACATACATACCTAAATATACTAATACGTACTTAAATATACATATATGTACTTCAATCTATACATATATCTCTAAATATACACATATGTATTTCAGTCTACACATTATTCCCAAATATGCACATACATACCTAAATATACACATACATACTTAAATATACACATATGTATTTCAGTCTACACATTTATCCCCAAATATGCACATACATACCTAAATATACTAATACGTACTTAAATATACATATATGTACTTCAATCTATACATATATCTCTAAATATACACATATGTATTTCAGTCTACACATTTATCCCCAAATATGCACATACATACCTAAATATACTAATACGTACTTAAATATACATATATGTACTTCAATCTATACATATATCTCTAAATATACACATATGTATTTCAGTCTACACATTTATCCCCAAATATGCACATACATACCTAAATATACTAATACGTACTTAAATATACATATATGTACTTCAATCTATACATATATCTCTAAATATGCTCATATATCCCCAAATATACACATAGATACGTGAATATACACATTTGTACTTCAATCTACACATATATCCCCAAATATATACATACATACCTGAATATATACATACATTCCTAAATGTACAACTCACGTTCTTCTGTACAGACCCTTCCTTACCAGACGCTACATAGTACTATTGAGTATATTAATTATTTTATCTAGAATATTTTATTATTCACTCTTACTGAAGTCTCGCATGTAATATATCTTAAGCATTAGTTTATCTGTAGTCTGCCAAGATGTTAATTATTATTGCTCTATGTTTCAGGTAAGTTGATGCTCGACAGATTCTCCTCATGTTTGTAAGTTATCGCTTTATAATAGAATAGATATTATGAGCAGTTCGATTAAAATTTGTACAAGTTCAAACCCATATCAGAGGTGAGTAATCTGATTCTGATTCCACTGACCTTTCTAGCCTACGTGTAAAGGTAGGAGGGTCAGTCCAAAGGTAACTGTTACATTTAGGTGAAGGCTCTACAGCTGTACACTTAATCCATATCAGGGGTGAGTAATCTGATTCTGATTCCACTGACCTTTCTAGCCTGCGTGTAAAGGTAGGACGGTCAGTCCAAAGGAAACTGTTACATTTAGGTGAAGCCTCTACAGCTGTACACTTAATCCATATCAGGGGTGAGTAATCTGATTCTGATTCCACTGACCTTTCTAGCCTGCGTGTAAAGGTAGGACGGTCAGTCCAAAGGAAACTGTTACATTTAGGTGAAGGCTCTACAGCTGTACACTTAAGCAATATCAGGGGTGAGTAATCTGATTCTGATTCCACTGACCTTTCTAGCCTGCGTGTAAAGGTAGGAGGGTCAGTCCAAAGGAAACTGTTACATTTAGGTGAAGCCTCTACAGCTGTACACTTAAGCAATATCAGGGGTGAGTAATCTGATTCTGATTCCACTGACCTTTCTAGCCTGCGTGTAAAGGTAGGACGGTCAGTCCAAAGGAAACTGTTACATTTAGGTGAAGCCTCTACAGCTGTACACTTAAGCAATATCAGGGGTGAGTAATCTGATTCTGATTCCACTGACCTTTCTAGCCTGCGTGTAAAGGTAGGACGGTCAGTCCAAAGGAAACTGTTACATTTAGGTGAAGCCTCTACAGCTGTACACTTAAGCAATATCAGGGGTGAGTAATCTGATTCTGATTCCACTGACCTTTCTAGCCTGCGTGTAAAGGTAGGACGGTCAGTCCAAAGGAAACTGTTACATTTAGGTGAAGCCTCTACAGCTGTACACTTAAGCAATATCAGGGGTGAGTAATCTGATTCTGATTCCACTGACCTTTCTAGCCTGCGTGTAAAGGTAGGACGGTCAGTCCAAAGGTAACTGTTACATTTAGGTGAAGGCTCTACAGCTGTACACTTAATCCATATCAGGGGTGAGTAATCTGATTCTGATTCCACTGACCTTTCTAGCCTACGTGTAAAGGTAGGACGGTCAGTCCAAAGGAAACTGTTCCATTTAGGTGAAGCCTCTACAGCTGTACACTTAATCCATATCAGGGGTGAGTAATCTGATTCTGATTCCACTGACCTTTCTAGCCTGCGTGTAAAGGTAGGACGGTCAGTCCAAAGGAAACTGTTACATTTAGGTGAAGCCTCTACAGCTGTACACTTAAGCAATATCAGGGGTGAGTAATCTGATTCTGATTCCACTGACCTTTCTAGCCTGCGTGTAAAGGTAGGACGGTCAGTCCAAAGGAAACTGTTCCATTTAGGTGAAGCCTCTACAGCTGTACACTTAAGCAATATCAGGGGTGAATAATCTGATTCTGATTCCACTGACCTTTCTAGCCTACGTGTAAAGGTAGGACGGTCAGTCCAAAGGAAACTGTTCCATTTAGGTGAAGCCTCTACAGCTGTACACTTAAGCCATATCAGGGGTGAGTAATCTGATTCTGATTCCACTGACCTTTCTAGCCTGCGTGTAAAGGTAGGACGGTCAGTCCAAAGGAAACTGTTCCATTTAGGTGAAGCCTCTACAGCTGTACACTTAAGCAATATCAGGGGTGAATAATCTGATTCTGATTCCACTGACCTTTCTAGCCTGCGTGTAAAGGTAGGACGGTCAGTCCATAGGAAACTGTTCCATTTAGGTGAAGGCTCTACAGCTGTACACTTAAGCAATATCAGGGGTGAGTAATCTGATTCTGATTCCACTGACCTTTCTAGCCTGGGTGTAACGGTAGGACGGTCAGTCCATAGGAAACTGTTCCATTTAGGTGAAGGCTCTACAGCTGTACACTTAAGCCATATCAGGGGTGAGTAATCTGATTCTGATTCCACTGACCTTTCTAGCCTGGGTGTAACGGTAGGACGGTCAGTCCATAGGAAACTGTTCCATTTAGGTGAAGCCTCTACAGCTGTACACTTAAGCCATATCAGGGGTGAGTAATCTGATTCTGATTCCACTGACCTTTCTAGCCTGCGTGTAAAGGTAGGACGGTCAGTCCAAAGGAAACTGTTACATTTAGGTGAAGCCTCTACAGCTGTACACTTAAGCCATATCAGGGGTGAATAATCTGATTCTGATTCCACTGACCTTTCTAGCCTGGGTGTAAAGGTAGGACGGTCAGTCCAAAGGAAACTGTTCCATTTAGGTGAAGCCTCTACAGCTGTACACTTAAGCCATATCAGGGGTGAGTAATCTGATTCTGATTCCACTGACCTTTCTAGCTTGCGTGTAAAGGTAGGACGGTCAGTCCTAAGGTAACTGTTCCATTTAGGTGAAGCCTCTACAGCTGTACACTTAAGCCATATCAGGGGTGAGTAATCTGATTCTGATTCCACTGACCTTTCTAGCCTGCGTGTAAAGGTAGGACGGTCAGTCCAAAGGAAACTGTTCCATTTAGGTGAAGCCTCTACAGCTGTACACTTAAGCCATATCAGGGGTGAGTAATCTGATTCTGATTCCACTGACCTTTCTAGCCTGGGTGTAAAGGTAGGACGGTCAGTCCAAAGGAAACTGTTCCATTTAGGTGAAGCCTCTACAGCTGTACACTTAAGCCATATCAGGGGTGAGTAATCTGATTCTGATTCCACTGACCTTTCTAGCCTGGGTGTAAAGGTAGGACGGTCAGTCCAAAGGAAACTGTTCCATTTATGTCAAGCCTCTACAGCTGTACACTTAAGCCATATCAGGGGTGAGTAATCTGATTCTGATTCCACTGACCTTTCTAGCCTGCGTGTAAAGGTAGGACGGTCAGTCCAAAGGAAACTGTTACATTTAGGTGAAGCCTCTACAGCTGTAAACTTAAGCCATATCAGGGGTGAGTAATCTGATTCTGATTCCACTGACCTTTCTAGCCTGGGTGTAAAGGTAGGACGGTCAGTCCAAAGGAAACTGTTACATTTAGGTGAAGCCTCTACAGCTGTAAACTTAAGCCATATCAGGGGTGAGTAATCTGATTCTGATTCCACTGACCTTTCTAGCCTGGGTGTAAAGGTAGGACGGTCAGTCCTAAGGAAACTGTTCCATTTAGGTGAAGGCTCTACAGCTGTACACTTAAGCCATATCAGGGGTGAGTAATCTGATTCTGATTCCACTGACCTTTCTAGCCTGGGTGTAAAGGTAGGACGGTCAGTCCAAAGGAAACTGTTACATTTAGGTGAAGCCTCTACAGCTGTAAACTTAAGCCATATCAGGGGTGAGTAATCTGATTCTGATTCCACTGACCTTTCTAGCCTACGTGTAAAGGTAGGAGGGTCAGTCCAAAGGTAACTGTTCCATTTAGGTGAAGCCTCTACAGCTGTACACTTAAGCCATATCAGGGGTGAGTAATCTGATTCTGATTCCACTGACCTTTCTAGCCTACGTGTAAAGGTAGGACGGTCAGTCCAAAGGAAACTGTTACATTTAGGTGAAGCCTCTACAGCTGTACACTTAAGCCATATCAGGGGTGAGTAATCTGATTCCGATTCCACTGACCTTTCTAGCCTACGTGTAAAGGTAGGACGGTCAGTCCAAAGGTAACTGTTACATTTAGGTGAAGCCTCTACAGCTGTACACTTAAGCCATATCAGGGGTGAGTAATCTGATTCTGATTCCACTGACCTTTCTAGCCTACGTGTAAAGGTAGGAGGGTCAGTACAAAGGAAACTGTTACATTTAGGTGAAGCCTCTACAGCTGTACACTTAAGCCATATCAGGGGTGAGTAATCTGATTCCGATTCCACTGACCTTTCTAGCCTACGTGTAAAGGTAGGACGGTCAGTCCAAAGGAAACTGTTACATTTAGGTGAAGGCTCTACAGCTGTACACTTAAGCCATATCAGGGGTGAGTAATCTGATTCTGATTCCACTGACCTTTCTAACCTACGTGTAAAGGTAGGACGGTCAGTCCAAAGGAAACTGTTACATTTAGGTGAAGGCTCTACAGCTGTACACTTAATCCATATCAGGGGTGAGTAATCTGATTCTGATTCCACTGACCTTTCTAGCCTACGTGTAAAGGTAGGACGGTCTGTCCTAAGGTAACTGTTCCATTTAGGTGAAGCCTCTACAGCTGTAAACTTAAGCCATATCAGGGGTGAGTAATCTGATTCTGATTCCACTGACCTTTCTAGCCTACGTGTAAAGGTAGGACGGTCTGTCCTAAGGTAACTGTTCCATTTAGGTGAAGCCTCTACAGCTGTACACTTAAGCCATATCAGGGGTGAGTAATCTGATTCTGATTCCACTGACCTTTCTAGCCTACGTGTAAAGGTAGGACGGTCTGTCCTAAGGTAACTGTTCCATTTAGGTGAAGCCTCTACAGCTGTACACTTAATCCATATCAGGGGTGAGTAATCTGATTCTGATTCCACTGACCTTTCTAGCCTGCGTGTAAAGGTAGGACGGTCAGTCCAAAGGAAACTGTTCCATTTAGGTGAAGCCTCTACAGCTGTACACTTAATCCATATCAGGGGTGAGTAATCTGATTCTGATTCCACTGACCTTTCTAGCCTACGTGTAAAGGTAGGACGGTCAGTCCAAAGGTAACTGTTACATTTAGGTGAAGGCTCTACAGCTGTAAACTTAAGCCATATCAGGGGTGAGTAATCTGATTCTGATTCCACTGACCTTTCTAGCCTGCGTGTAATGGTAGGACGGTCAGTCCAAAGGTAACTGTTACATTTAGGTGAATGCTCTACAGCTGTACACTTAAGCCATATCAGGGGTGAGTAATCTGATTCTGATTCCACTGACCTTTCTAGCCTACGTGTAAAGGTAGGACGGTCAGTCCAAAGGTAACTGTTACATTTAGGTGAAGGCTCTACAGCTGTAGACTTAATCCATATCAGGGGTGAGTAATCTGATTCTGATTCCACTGACCTTTCTAGCTTGCGTGTAAAGGTAGGACGGTCAGTCCAAAGGAAACTGTTCCATTTAGGTGAAGCCTCTACAGCTGTACACTTAATCCATATCAGGGGTGAGTAATCTGATTCTGATTCCACTGACCTTTCTAGCCTGCGTGTAAAGGTAGGAGGGTCAGTCCAAAGGAAACTGTTCCATTTAGGTGAAGCCTCTACAGCTGTACACTTAAGCAATATCAGGGGTGAATAATCTGATTCTGATTCCACTGACCTTTCTAGCCTACGTGTAAAGGTAGGACGGTCAGTCCAAAGGTAACTGTTCCATTTAGGTGAAGCCTCTACAGCTGTACACTTAAGCAATATCAGGGGTGAATAATCTGATTCTGATTCCACTGACCTTTCTAGCTTGCGTGTAAAGGTAGGACGGTCAGTCCAAAGGAAACTGTTCCATTTAGGTGAAGCCTCTACAGCTGTACACTTAATCCATATCAGGGGTGAGTAATCTGATTCTGATTCCACTGACCTTTCTAGCCTACGTGTAAAGGTAGGACGGTCAGTCCAAAGGTAACTGTTCCATTTAGGTGAAGCCTCTACAGCTGTACACTTAATCCATATCAGGGGTGAGTAATCTGATTCTGATTCCACTGACCTTTCTAGCCTACGTGTAAAGGTAGGACGGTCAGTCCAAAGGTAACTGTTCCATTTAGGTGAAGGCTCTACAGCTGTACACTTAATCCATATCAGGGGTGAGTAATCTGATTCTGATTCCACTGACCTTTCTAGCCTGCGTGTAAAGGTAGGACGGTCAGTCCAAAGGTAACTGTTCCATTTAGGTGAAGCCTCTACAGCTGTACACTTAAGCAATATCAGGGGTGAATAATCTGATTCTGATTCCACTGACCTTTCTAGCTTGCGTGTAAAGGTAGGACGGTCAGTCCAAAGGAAACTGTTCCATTTAGGTGAAGCCTCTACAGCTGTACACTTAATCCATATCAGGGGTGAGTAATCTGATTCTGATTCCACTGACCTTTCTAGCCTACGTGTAAAGGTAGGACGGTCAGTCCAAAGGTAACTGTTCCATTTAGGTGAAGCCTCTACAGCTGTACACTTAATCCATATCAGGGGTGAGTAATCTGATTCTGATTCCACTGACCTTTCTAGCCTACGTGTAAAGGTAGGACGGTCAGTCCAAAGGTAACTGTTCCATTTAGGTGAAGGCTCTACAGCTGTACACTTAATCCATATCAGGGGTGAGTAATCTGATTCTGATTCCACTGACCTTTCTAGCCTGCGTGTAAAGGTAGGACGGTCAGTCCAAAGGAA
>JBAIZL010000178.1:25000-97927 GCA_036971475.1 Prosapia bicincta
TTGAAGCAAAACGAGTAATATAAGACAAAATAAGTCAATTCCTACTTAGGTCAAAAAGGAAAAATTTTATTTGATTTACCTTTTATTAAATATTTGCAATTATTATAAATATGTATATACAGATGACAGAATCACAATATTAAGTGGTTAAATAGAAAGCGAAGTGCATTAAGATCGTATCATCCACTACAAGATGAATAAAAAGTATTTTTATTAGTGATTGAAAAGTCGTAACAGTTCATAAAACGTTCTGACAGACGGAAGTCCACCAAAACGCGTATAGAGTATGTGACAATGCTGGGAATGTGGCTCTAAATAAGAATATAAATCCTAGCGGAAAAATAGAAAATTTGAACAAGATATATAAACATATAGGGAGGTTGTGAACTAGTATATTACGAATTGAAAAAGAAAAAATGCAGAAAGGAAAAATATTGTTTAAGAAATACGAATAGTGTAACTCTGGGAATAACAATAATATTTTTAACTCATAAAATAACAGTAAAATCGAATTTAGTTAACTTTTATACATTTATTTCGAAATGTGTTACGTAAAAGGTCGTGCTAAAAATATTGATTAGGTGTACTTTAATATTCTTATAAGCCACTCTATTTTGGAATAACGAATTTTCAGTTTTGAAGTTGTGCTTGTTTTGACAGATAACACTACTCTGCAACGTTTTCTGTGTTTTAATGCTTGAATGCTTACTGAGTTGCTTGGATCCCGGTATAAAGGCACAGAGAGGAAGATCTTTCAGGTTTTTTTATAGACTCATCTAAAAGAAGTCTTGAAGGAGGTCTATTGCACAATGGTAACTTATAGTAGACAATTCCAACAGCCCATTGAGTTTCCTTGAAGGAAACACTCTTGTCGAATATATCCAGTATGCGCTGATCTAAAGGTGATTATGTTACTTGAACAGTATAGGCGTACTCATGTAAAATTATATTAATTATATTGTTTTCATAACCTAACCTAACTTTGTTTTACTCGATAAAATTTTTAAAAAATAAACAAATTTCTTGTATTTAAATATTTGATTGTGAAAAAACCTGACGTGTTAGAAAAAATCCAGACACATATTTAAAATCAGCGTAGAAAATACTGTTAAGAACAGCTTATTTGAAGAAAACATCTTTCGAGCAGTAAAATAATGCGGAGTGGTGGCGCACCGTTCCCCTTTGGAAACTTGAATGTATCTCCCACACAATCATTTTGCAATCTTAAGCAATGCTTTATCTGCATTACATAATCGGCTGATTCATTTGCAGAAAATAGCCTACATTTTTTCAATTCCTTCTATAAGTTCATATAAATCTTGTTCAAATTTTCAATCGGTAATAAAACACTTTTTATTCATCCACGAAAGTTCAAATATATTTTTTAATGCTTGTATGGGATGGCACTTGATGTTAATACAGTTTATTCAAATATTAATTCATTAATTATATTTAATAATGAATTAATTTTAATTTTATATGGGAGGAAAACGTTTCACAAAAGAGGCAAGGTATGTATTATAGGTTATTCATCCCATTGGGCTAAAAATAAGTGATAACACTTATTTCATAAAACTGCTGATTTTATGTTATAGTCATGTCGTAGAGCAGCACTTTTAAAGCATATTTGAATTAGGCTTACTTTATTCATATTAATTGTGATTATTTAATAAAAAGCCACTAAAATAAAATTTTTATTTTTATATCTGAGAAGGAATTGACTAAAAGTTTCTTTGTATTACTTGTTTTAATATTACTTTAATGATTTATTTATTGTAGTACTTGTTTTAGAGAAAATGCTTTCTGACAAATAATATGAAATTTGTTTTTTATTCAACTCCTACTGAAATCAAACAAGGAAACTTTTAGTTTGGTTTCATTCTATTTTATAATTATAACTAATATAATTATGTATATACATATGTGAGAATAAGAATAACAATAGACCTACTAGGTGACAAAATAGGAAGTGATTATCCTTGCAATTTTCCATTTTATTTTCTTTGTATGGTGTTGGACTGTTACTTTTGTTTGTTACTATTTATACGCTTCCTTTTTTTTCGTCGTCTACATTGTGTTGTAATTTCTTTTCGCTTTCCTTTCGGATTGTCCATTTGTGAAGCAACGTTTGGTACTGTTAATCCAGTTTGTTTGTTTATTTTATTCCTCTCATTCATTTTTAATCCTCCAGGGTTATTCTATTTGTGTAATGGTGTGGTAACCATGACAACAATTTAAGGTTGTGCAGTGGAAATTTCGACGACAACCTGAGGGGGGCAAAATAATTTCAGTACATCTTTGAGAAGTTCATTTCAAGAAATGGGAAAGTTGGTTTAGAGCCAAAAGAGCTAGACTTTGAACACGAAGATACCTAGTTCGAATGAGACCTAAACCCCCCCCCCCCAAATTTTATAATTTAATATTGAATAAATATTTGGTAAAACTTTGTGTACAAGATATAGGCCTATATCAGGAGAGAGTGAACTAATAATAGAAGGAATTTAAAAAGACAAAGACGCCAATGAAATGAATTTTAATCATTTTTGTTTTGGAATAGTTTTTTATTTACAGTTTCAATTTGACTGTTACCGTCTATATGGAAAGAGTTTTAATACGAGATATATTGTCGGACCTTATTGTGCTATATGTAGGACCTCGACGCGCGTACACACTCACACACGCTGACCTTCTTACATGTATACATGGTTTTCTATGACTTACCTACTAGGCTACAAGACTAAAAAATTTAACTGATATATTTACGTAATTTTTACTGGCGTTTTGGGATTCTTGACTTCACATCTTGAATTGACAACTTATTCTTTGGAGGCCAAGCACAGCTTATTTATGTCGATTTTCGATGGTATTGAATTAATTTAGGAAATGGATATTTATTGACCGTTATCTTTTCTGTTACCTTTAGGAGTAATATAATTACGTCGCTTGGGATTCCGGGTATGCTGCCAGGCCCAGACAGCGAGAGTAGTGTGAGGGTCGCCTAATCCTCCGCATGCTTCCGAGTGTGGACGGAGCTATAGGTAGAGATATTAGAATAGCTCTTGGTCTGCAATTTGCTGATGTGTAGTGTCGCTACAAATTGTTCAATTTGTGACTGCTTGATTGATATTGGTTGCCTCGCGTTACAAGTGGCATACCTTGTTCAATTTGTGACTGCCTCATTGTTATTGGTTACCTCGCGTTACAAATGGCATACCTTGTTCAATTTGTGACGGCTTGATTGATATTGGTTGCCTCGCGTTACAAGTGGCATACTTTGTTCAATTTGTGACTGCTTGATTGATATTGGTTGCCTCGCGTTACAAGTGGCATACCTTGTTCAATTTGTGACTGCCTCATTGTTATTGGTTGCCTCGCGTTACAAGTGGCATACCTTGTTCAATTTGTGACTGCCTCATTGTTATTGGTTGCCTCGCGTTACAAGTGGCATACCTTGTTCAATTTGTGACTGCTTCATTGTTATTGGTTACCTCGCGCGTTACAAGTGGCATACCTTGTTCAATTTGTGAATGCTTCATTGTTATTGGTTACCTCGCGTTACAAGTGGCATACCTTGTTCAATTTGTGACTGCTTCATTGTTATTGGTTACCTCGCGCGTTACAAGTGGCATACCTTGTTCAATTTGTGAATGCTTCATTGTTATTGGTTACCTCGCGTTACAAGTGGCATACCTTGTTCAATTTGTGACTGCTTCATTGTTATTGGTTACCTCGCGCGTTACAAGTGGCATACCTTGTTCAATTTGTGAATGCTTCATAGTTATTGGTTACCTCGCGTTACAAGTGGCATACCTTGTTCAATTTGTGAATGCTTCATTGTTATTGGTTACCTCGCGCGTTACAAGTGGCATACCTTGTTCAATTTGTGAATGCTTCATAGTTATTGGTTACCTCGCGTTACAAGTGGCATACCTTGTTCAATTTGTGAATGCTTCATTGTTATTGGTTACCTCGCGCGTTACAAGTGGCATACCTTGTTCAATTTGTGAATGCTTCATTGTTATTGGTTACCTCGCGCGTTACAAGTGGCATACCTTGTTCAATTTGTGAATGCTTCATTGTTATTGGTTACCTCGCGCGTTACAAGTGGCATACCTTGTTCAATTTGTGAATGCTTCATTGTTATTGGTTACCTCGCGCGTTACAAGTGGCATACCTTGTTCAATTTGTGAATGCTTCATTGTTATTGGTTACCTCGCGCGTTACAAGTGGCATACCTTGTTCAATTTGTGAATGCTTCATTGTTATTGGTTACCTCGCGCGTTACAAGTGGCATACCTTGTTCAATTTGTGAATGCTTCATTGTTATTGGTTACCTCGCGCGTTACAAGTGGCATACCTTGTTCAATTTGTGAATGCTTCATTGTTATTGGTTACCTCGCGCGTTACAAGTGGCATACCTTGTTCAATTTGTGAATGCTTCATTGTTATTGGTTACCTCGCGTTACAAGTGGCATACCTTGTTCAATTTGTGAATGCTTCATTGTTATTGGTTACCTCGCGTTACAAGTGGCATACCTTGTTCAATTTGTGAATGCTTCATTGTTATTGGTTACCTCGCGCGTTACAAGTGGCATACCTTGTTCAATTTGTGAATGCTTCATTGTTATTGGTTACCTCGCGTTACAAGTGGCATACCTTGTTCAATTTGTGAATGCTTCATTGTTATTGGTTACCTCGCGTTACAAGTGGCATACCTTGTTCAATTTGTGAATGCTTCATTGTTATTGGTTACCTCGCGTTACAAGTGGCATACCTTGTTCAATTTGTGACTGCTTCATTGTTATTGGTTACCTCGCGCGTTACAAGTGGCATACTTTGTTCAATTTGTGAATGCTTCATAGTTATTGGTTACCTCGCGTTACAAGTGGCATACCTTGTTCAATTTGTGAATGCTTCATTGTTATTGGTTACCTCGCGTTACAAGTGGCATACCTTGTTCAATTTGTGACTGCTTCATTGTTATTGGTTACCTCGCGCGTTACAAGTGGCATACCTTGTTCAATTTGTGAATGCTTCATTGTTATTGGTTACCTCGCGTTACAAGTGGCATACCTTGTTCAATTTGTGAATGCTTCATTGTTATTGGTTACCTCGCGCGTTACAAGTGGCATACCTTGTTCAATTTGTGAATGCTTCATTGTTATTGGTTACCTCGCGTTACAAGTGGCATACCTTGTTCAATTTGTGAATGCTTCATTGTTATTGGTTACCTCGCGTTACAAGTGGCATACCTTGTTCAATTTGTGAATGCTTCATTGTTATTGGTTACCTCGCGTTACAAGTGTCATACCTTGTTCAATTTGTGAATGCTTCATTGTTATTGGTTACCTCGCGTTACAAGTGGCATACCTTGTTCAATTTGTGAATGCTTCATTGTTATTGGTTACCTCGCGCGTTACAAGTGGCATACCTTGTTCAATTTGTGAATGCTTCATTGTTATTGGTTACCTCGCGTTACAAGTGGCATACCTTGTTCAATTTGTGAATGCTTCATTGTTATTGGTTACCTCGCGTTACAAATGGCATACCTTGTTCAATTTGTGAATGCTTCATTGTTATTGGTTACCTCGCGTTACAAGTGGCATACCTTGTTCAATTTGTGAATGCTTCATTGTTATTGGTTACCTCGCGCGTTACAAGTGGCATACCTTGTTCAATTTGTGAATGCTTCATTGTTATTGGTTACCTCGCGTTACAAATGGCATACCTTGTTCAATTTGTGAATGCTTCATTGTTATTGGTTACCTCGCGTTACAAGTGGCATACCTTGTTCAATTTGTGAATGCTTCATTGTTATTGGTTACCTCGCGCGTTACAAGTGGCATACCTTGTTCAATTTGTGAATGCTTCATTGTTATTGGTTACCTCGCGTTACAAATGGCATACCTTGTTCAATTTGTGAATGCTTCATTGTTATTGGTTACCTCGCGTTACAAGTGGCATACCTTGTTCAATTTGTGAATGCTTCATTGTTATTGGTTACCTCGCGCGTTACAAGTGGCATACCTTGTTCAATTTGTGAATGCTTCATTGTTATTGGTTACCTCGCGTTACAAGTGGCATACCTTGTTCAATTTGTGAATGCTTCATTGTTATATTGGTTACCTCGCGCGTTACAAGTGGCATACCTTGTTCAATTTGTGAATGCTTCATTGTTATTGGTTACCTCGCGTTACAAATGGCATACCTTGTTCAATTTGTGAATGCTTCATTGTTATTGGTTACCTCGCGCGTTACAAGTGGCATACCTTGTTCAATTTGTGAATGCTTCATTGTTATTGGTTACCTCGCGTTACAAGTGGCATACCTTGTTCAATTTGTGAATGCTTCATTGTTATTGGTTACCTCGCGTTACAAATGGCATACCTTGTTCAATTTGTGAATGCTTCATTGTTATTGGTTACCTCGCGTTACAAGTGGCATACCTTGTTCAATTTGTGAATGCTTCATTGTTATTGGTTACCTCGCGTTACAAATGGCATACCTTGTTCAATTTGTGAATGCTTCATTGTTATTGGTTACCTCGCGTTACAAGTGGCATACCTTGTTCAATTTGTGAATGCTTCATTGTTATTGGTTACCTCGCGCGTTACAAGTGGCATACCTTGTTCAATTTGTGAATGCTTCATTGTTATTGGTTACCTCGCGTTACAAGTGGCATACCTTGTTCAATTTGTGAATGCTTTATTGTTATTGGTTACCTCGCGCGTTACAAGTGGCATACCTTGTTCAATTTGTGAATGCTTCATTGTTATTGGTTACCTCGCGTTTCAAGTGGCATACCTTGTTCAATTTGTGAATGCTTCATTGTTATTGGTTACCTCGCGCGTTACAAGTGGCATACCTTGTTCAATTTTTGAATGCTTCAATGTTATTGGTTACCTCGCGTTACAAGTGGCATACCTTGTTCAATTTGTGACTGCCTCATTGTTATTGGTTACCTCGCGTTACAAGTGCCATACCTTGTTCAATTTGTGAATGCTTCATTGTTATTGGTTACCTCGCGTTACAAGTGGCATACCTTGTTCAATTTGTGACTGCTTCATTGTTATTGGTTACCTCGCGCGTTACAAGTGGCATACCTTGTTCAATTTGTGAATGCTTCATAGTTATTGGTTACCTCGCGTTACAAGTGGCATACCTTGTTCAATTTGTGTATGCTTCATTGTTATTGGTTACCTCGCGTTACAAGTGGCATACCTTGTTCAATTTGTGAATGCTTCATTGTTAATGGTTACCTCGCGTTACAAGTGGCATACCTTGTTCAATTTGTGACTGCTTCATTGCTATTGGTTACCTCGCGCGTTACAAGTGGCATACCTTGTTCAATTTGTGAATGCTTCATAGTTATTGGTTACCTCGCGTTACAAGTGGCATACCTTGTTCAATTTGTGAATGCTTCATTGTTATTGGTTGCCTCGCGCGTTACAAGTGGCATACCTTGTTCAATTTGTGACTGCCTCATTGTTATTGGTTGCCTCGCGTTACAAGTGGCATACCTCGTTCAGTTAGTGACTGCTTCATTGTTATTGGTTACCTCGCGTTACAATTGGCATACCTTGTTCAATTTGTGACTGCTTCATTGTTATTGGTTACCTCGCGTTACAAGTGGCATACCTTGTTCAATTTGTGAATGCTTCATTGTTATTGGTTACCTCGCGTTACAAGTGGCATACCTTGTTCAATTTGTGACTGCTTCATTGTTATTGGTTACCTCGCGTTACAAGTGGCATACCTTGTTCAATTTGTGAATGCTTCATTGTTATTGGTTACCTCGCGTTACAAGTGGCATACCTTGTTCAATTTGTGACTGCTTCATTGTTATTGGTTACCTCGCGCGTTACAAGTGGCATACCTTGTTCAATTTGTGAATGCTTCATTGTTATTGGTTGCCTCGCGCGTTACAAGTGGCATACCTTGTTCAATTTGTGACTGCCTCATTGTTATTGGTTGCCTCGCGTTACAAGTGGCATACCTCGTTCAGTTTGTGACTGCTTCATTGTTATTGGTTACCTCGTGCGTTACAAGTGGCATACCTTGTTCAATTTGTGACTGCCTCATTGTTATTGGTTGCCTCGCGTTACAAGTGGCATACCTTGTTCAGTTTGTGACTGCCTAATTGTTATTGGTTACCTCGCGCGTTACAAGTGGCATACCTTGTTCAATTTGTGAATGCTTCATAGTTATTGGTTACCTCGCGTTACAAGTGGCATACCTTGTTCAATTTGTGAATGCTTCATTGTTATTGGTTGCCTCGCGCGTTACAAGTGGCATACCTTGTTCAATTTGTGACTGCCTCATTGTTATTGGTTACCTCGCGCGTTACAAGTGGCATACCTTGTTCAATTTGTGAATGCTTCATAGTTATTGGTTACCTCGCGTTACAAGTGGCATACCTTGTTCAATTTGTGACTGCCTCATTGTTATTGGTTGCCTCGCGTTACAAGTGGCATACCTCGTTCAGTTTGTGACTGCTTCATTGTTATTGGTTACCTCGCGTTACAAGTGGCATACCTTGTTCAATTTGTGACTGCTTCATTGTTATTGGTTACCTCGCGTTACAAGTGGCATACCTTGTTCAATTTGTGAATGCTTCATTGTTATTGGTTACCTCGCGCGTTACAAGTGGCATACCTTGTTCAATTTGTGAATGCTTCATTGTTATTGGTTACCTCGCGTTACAAGTGGCATACCTTGTTCAATTTGTGAATGCTTCATTGTTATTGGTTACCTCGCGTTACAAGTGGCATACCTTGTTCAATTTGTGAATGCTTCATTGTTATTGGTTACCTCGCGTTACAAGTGTCATACCTTGTTCAATTTGTGAATGCTTCATTGTTATTGGTTACCTCGCGTTACAAGTGGCATACCTTGTTCAATTTGTGAATGCTTCATTGTTATTGGTTACCTCGCGCGTTACAAGTGGCATACCTTGTTCAATTTGTGAATGCTTCATTGTTATTGGTTACCTCGCGTTACAAGTGGCATACCTTGTTCAATTTGTGAATGCTTCATTGTTATTGGTTACCTCGCGTTACAAATGGCATACCTTGTTCAATTTGTGAATGCTTCATTGTTATTGGTTACCTCGCGTTACAAGTGGCATACCTTGTTCAATTTGTGAATGCTTCATTGTTATTGGTTACCTCGCGCGTTACAAGTGGCATACCTTGTTCAATTTGTGAATGCTTCATTGTTATTGGTTACCTCGCGTTACAAATGGCATACCTTGTTCAATTTGTGAATGCTTCATTGTTATTGGTTACCTCGCGTTACAAGTGGCATACCTTGTTCAATTTGTGAATGCTTCATTGTTATTGGTTACCTCGCGCGTTACAAGTGGCATACCTTGTTCAATTTGTGAATGCTTCATTGTTATTGGTTACCTCGCGTTACAAATGGCATACCTTGTTCAATTTGTGAATGCTTCATTGTTATTGGTTACCTCGCGTTACAAGTGGCATACCTTGTTCAATTTGTGAATGCTTCATTGTTATTGGTTACCTCGCGCGTTACAAGTGGCATACCTTGTTCAATTTGTGAATGCTTCATTGTTATTGGTTACCTCGCGTTACAAGTGGCATACCTTGTTCAATTTGTGAATGCTTCATTGTTATATTGGTTACCTCGCGCGTTACAAGTGGCATACCTTGTTCAATTTGTGAATGCTTCATTGTTATTGGTTACCTCGCGTTACAAGTGGCATACCTTGTTCAATTTGTGAATGCTTCATTGTTATTGGTTACCTCGCGTTACAAATGGCATACCTTGTTCAATTTGTGAATGCTTCATTGTTATTGGTTACCTCGCGTTACAAGTGGCATACCTTGTTCAATTTGTGAATGCTTCATTGTTATTGGTTACCTCGCGTTACAAATGGCATACCTTGTTCAATTTGTGAATGCTTCATTGTTATTGGTTACCTCGCGTTACAAGTGGCATACCTTGTTCAATTTGTGAATGCTTCATTGTTATTGGTTACCTCGCGCGTTACAAGTGGCATACCTTGTTCAATTTGTGAATGCTTCATTGTTATTGGTTACCTCGCGTTACAAGTGGCATACCTTGTTCAATTTGTGAATGCTTTATTGTTATTGGTTACCTCGCGCGTTACAAGTGGCATACCTTGTTCAATTTGTGAATGCTTCATTGTTATTGGTTACCTCGCGTTTCAAGTGGCATACCTTGTTCAATTTGTGAATGCTTCATTGTTATTGGTTACCTCGCGCGTTACAAGTGGCATACCTTGTTCAATTTTTGAATGCTTCAATGTTATTGGTTACCTCGCGTTACAAGTGGCATACCTTGTTCAATTTGTGACTGCCTCATTGTTATTGGTTACCTCGCGTTACAAGTGCCATACCTTGTTCAATTTGTGAATGCTTCATTGTTATTGGTTACCTCGCGTTACAAGTGGCATACCTTGTTCAATTTGTGACTGCTTCATTGTTATTGGTTACCTCGCGCGTTACAAGTGGCATACCTTGTTCAATTTGTGAATGCTTCATAGTTATTGGTTACCTCGCGTTACAAGTGGCATACCTTGTTCAATTTGTGTATGCTTCATTGTTATTGGTTACCTCGCGTTACAAGTGGCATACCTTGTTCAATTTGTGAATGCTTCATTGTTAATGGTTACCTCGCGTTACAAGTGGCATACCTTGTTCAATTTGTGACTGCTTCATTGCTATTGGTTACCTCGCGCGTTACAAGTGGCATACCTTGTTCAATTTGTGAATGCTTCATAGTTATTGGTTACCTCGCGTTACAAGTGGCATACCTTGTTCAATTTGTGAATGCTTCATTGTTATTGGTTGCCTCGCGCGTTACAAGTGGCATACCTTGTTCAATTTGTGACTGCCTCATTGTTATTGGTTGCCTCGCGTTACAAGTGGCATACCTCGTTCAGTTAGTGACTGCTTCATTGTTATTGGTTACCTCGCGTTACAATTGGCATACCTTGTTCAATTTGTGACTGCTTCATTGTTATTGGTTACCTCGCGTTACAAGTGGCATACCTTGTTCAATTTGTGAATGCTTCATTGTTATTGGTTACCTCGCGTTACAAGTGGCATACCTTGTTCAATTTGTGACTGCTTCATTGTTATTGGTTACCTCGCGTTACAAGTGGCATACCTTGTTCAATTTGTGAATGCTTCATTGTTATTGGTTACCTCGCGTTACAAGTGGCATACCTTGTTCAATTTGTGACTGCTTCATTGTTATTGGTTACCTCGCGCGTTACAAGTGGCATACCTTGTTCAATTTGTGAATGCTTCATTGTTATTGGTTGCCTCGCGCGTTACAAGTGGCATACCTTGTTCAATTTGTGACTGCCTCATTGTTATTGGTTGCCTCGCGTTACAAGTGGCATACCTCGTTCAGTTTGTGACTGCTTCATTGTTATTGGTTACCTCGTGCGTTACAAGTGGCATACCTTGTTCAATTTGTGACTGCCTCATTGTTATTGGTTGCCTCGCGTTACAAGTGGCATACCTTGTTCAGTTTGTGACTGCCTAATTGTTATTGGTTACCTCGCGCGTTACAAGTGGCATACCTTGTTCAATTTGTGAATGCTTCATAGTTATTGGTTACCTCGCGTTACAAGTGGCATACCTTGTTCAATTTGTGAATGCTTCATTGTTATTGGTTGCCTCGCGCGTTACAAGTGGCATACCTTGTTCAATTTGTGACTGCCTCATTGTTATTGGTTACCTCGCGCGTTACAAGTGGCATACCTTGTTCAATTTGTGAATGCTTCATAGTTATTGGTTACCTCGCGTTACAAGTGGCATACCTTGTTCAATTTGTGACTGCCTCATTGTTATTGGTTGCCTCGCGTTACAAGTGGCATACCTCGTTCAGTTTGTGACTGCTTCATTGTTATTGGTTACCTCGCGTTACAAGTGGCATACCTTGTTCAATTTGTGACTGCTTCATTGTTATTGGTTACCTCGCGTTACAAGTGGCATACCTTGTTCAATTTGTGAATGCTTCATTGTTATTGGTTACCTCGCGTTACAAGTGGCATACCTTGTTCAATTTGTGACTGCTTCATTGTTATTGGTTACCTCGCGTTACAAGTGGCATACCTTGTTCAATTTGTGAATGCTTCATTGTTATTGGTTACCTCGCGTTACAAGTGGCATACCTTGTTCAATTTGTGACTGCTTCATTGTTATTGGTTACCTCGCGCGTTACAAGTGGCATACCTTGTTCAATTTGTGAATGCTTCATTGTTATTGGTTGCCTCGCGCGTTACAAGTGGCATACCTTGTTCAATTTGTGACTGCCTCATTGTTATTGGTTGCCTCGCGTTACAAGTGGCATACCTCCTTCAGTTTGTGACTGCCTCATTGTTATTGGTTACCTCGCGCGTTACAAGTGGCATACCTTGTTCAATTTGTGACTGCCTCATTGTTATTGGTTGCCTCGCGTTACAAGTGGCATACCTTGTTCAGTTTGTGACTGCTTCATTGTTATTGGTTACCTCGCGCGTTACAAGTGGCATACCTTGTTCAATTTGTGACTGCCTCATTGTTATTGGTTGCCTCGCGTTACAAGTGGCATACCTTGTTCAGTTTATGACTGCTTCATTGTTATTGGTTACCTCGCGCGTTACAAGTGGCATACCTTGTTCAATTTGTGACTGCCTCATTGTTATTGGTTGCCTCGCGTTACAAGTGGCATACCTTGTTCAGTTTGTGACTGCTTCATTGTTATTGGTTACCTCGCGCGTTACAAGTGGCATACCTTGTTCAATTTGTGACTGGCTCATTGTTATTGACTTTATTCAGTCAGTAATTTGTGATTATTATACGTAAGCAGATATAACGTATATTGAAATGTTATTATATATTTGTCTGAAATACCATATTTTTTATACGGTCTTAACCATTTTCTCTTTTAAAATTTCGCCACACGTTGTTCCCCGTTACTCGCAAAGCTTCAATAGGTTTTACAACGTATTAAAAATACCGCCTTTATGGTGGCCAAGAGACCAACAATGGAAAGTTTCGTGGTAAATATAAATCACCAAAGCATTTACATATTCTCGTAGACATCTGACGGAAAAAAGTCCTTGGAGGATTTTTGGAAGTAATGGAGGATTTTTTTTGGAAATTATTTTTATAGTCATTAAGTTTTCTGCATTTTTTGCAATACATTTTTCTTAATTGTTTTTCAAAATGTGTATATTGTATCCTCGAATCTGATTCGCTGTATGAAAAAATATCTTTCAATAACATTTCTTATTAATTGCATTATACTGAGCAATATAAGAGTAGTTTCTAAATAATTGCATGTAATAATAATATACACCTGGAAAGCCTATTTTGAAAATAATAATTTCAAAAGTAGGTATTTACTTTTCAGAAAATAAGCCAGCTTTTACAGATCTTCTGAAATAGGAATACAAACGAATAGTTAATACTGCGAGTTCACTGAAAACAAGTAATATAAGCAAAACCTTAGTCAAGGAAAGTTTTACCTAGGTTAACAGAGAACATGTTATTTTAGTTACTTTGTATTGAATTATTACAATTAATGTAGCTGAAGTAACACAACATATGCGTTAAAACAGCTGTTCTACCACATAACCTATAACAAATCAGCTGTTTTATGAAATCAAATGTTATCACTTATTTTAAGTCATATAGGACGAAATAACTATATTGCATACCTTGCCCCCTTTTTAAAACGTTTTTTTCACATATAAAACTAAATTTAATTAATACATTATTATTTGTAAAACCTGTATTAACATCAAGTGTCATTCACTACAAGTTTTAAAAAAATGTATTTGAACTTTCGTGGATGAATAAAATGTATTTTATTAACGATGGAAAACTTGAACGATACATATGAGAAGAATGGAAACTAATAGAAAGAATTGAAAATGAGCTGCGAATTTTTGAAAAAACTTCCATATTGCTTTAAAAAAAATCCAAAGTTTTTCATTTGAAAAAAAAAAAATTAAAAACAACTATCGCAAGGGACAATGAAATATTAAAATGTCCTATAATTCGAGCTAAATTAGCGGCGTGTAAACACCAACTATTTGTGGCTGTCCAGGGGGTTTCTAATAAATTTAGGTAAAATATGATCTCGTATCCATTAGGATTCTCAACGAACACGTGAACAACTAACACGAGCTTTATGAAGTTCTACACGTTTCTTGACTAAGTTAATGCAAACTAAAGCCCCAGAAAAAGAGGCTATATCCATACGTAGACTGATAAGGAAGCATCTCGTAAGTTAAATGTGACGGCCAGCGTCATAATTTATTTTTAGACAGTATCGGAAATGTGTTACGTGTCTCTTCACGGGATTTCTATTGATCTGGAAACGTCCTTGGCACGGTATGGTTTATTCATTGCACAGCCTTCATGATTTCACTTCAGTTACTTTGAGGTCGGCGCAGGCGCACAGGGACCAAAGCGTCGGCGCGTCTGTGTACTAAATTAGATATGTTTATTGCTTCTATTATTTCCATAACACCAATATGAAATTGAACTTGCTGGTTGAGACATTTATGTCGACAATTTTTAAAAGAATGAATGTTAATAATTTTGATTATACCCGTGTGCGTCAAAAATAAACATTATTGGAATTGAATCAGCTGAAGTAGAATGACCTATATAGAGTCATTATCGGTCGTTTTGTAGGGGAGCCCAAAGATTTTGTTGTGCCCGAAACTTGCCTTTTCGCTCACGATGGTTCCAGCAAGATGACGCAATCAGCCACATTCCCCCAAATCTTAAACCACTTGACGCCTATGTCTGAGGAAGATTTTCCGTAGTGACCCACCAACCACCATCGTCCAACGAGCATAAAACAAACAGTACAGTACATACATATTTATATTAGCTATAATTATAAAATAGAAAGTAACTAAAATATATAATATATATACAAATTTACATACATACATACATACATATATATATATATATATATATATATATGTATAAATGATCAAATAAAAGAGAAAAATATAATATATCAAATTGGTTTAGAAAATGGATATAAAAGAAAAACTATAGATAAATTAAATAATAACATAATAAGAAAACAGAAACTCGAAAATAACTTTTTGCCTAATAAGAGAGAAAATATTTGGACAACTTTTACATTCACTGGTAACGAAATAAATAAAATTACAAGATTATTTAAAGAAACAAATCTACAAATTACATATAAAACTGATAATAAAATTAAAAATCTAATAAACAGAAACAAAAATCAAAATAATATGCACGAAAGAAATGGAGTATATAATATAAAATGTCAAACTTGTAATAAATTATATGTAGGACAAACAAAAAAGAAATTAAAAGAAAGATACAAAGAACATTTAAACGCTTATATCAAACCAAACATTTACAAATCAAATTTAGCTACGCATTGTATTAATAATGGACACGAGTTTCCGGAAATATGAAATTAATAAAAGAATTAAATAAAGGATTAAAAATGAATATATTTGAAACATTGGAAATTTATAAGCATAAAGTTAAAGACAAATTAATTGATGAACAAATTCAAGTGAGATCAAGGCACCAAACTATTTATAAGGTTATTGATGTTATAAAAAAAATTACATAAAGTGCAATACTTATAAACATATGGTCGTTTGTAGCACATATGATTTAATTTTGTAAAAATATTTTATTCGATAGTTATTTTCCTGAAGATGCTGATACTATTTTATCGGCGAAAAGCTTTGAATAAATATATTCATTCAAAGTATTCTTGTTTTTGAAATATTTTAAATTTATTAATTATGTATATATAATTGTTATATAAACAATACCAACAACATATTTTGTTGACTTATTGGGAATTGCCTTTAAGAAAAACCTTTATTAACGGCTTTTTATAAGGCTTAAGGGAATTGCCTTTATATTACTTGTTTATTTATGAATTCAGGTTAAAGGCACAAACAAGATACTCAAGTAAATTTTAAATGTTCAATTTCACAAACTACGTTTCTACAAATGAATGTTGAATCTACGAGACTTTTTTGAAAGTACATTAGAAACTTGATTCTTTGTTCAAGCGATTGCCTCATGTATTTAAGCCATATAAGTAAGTACATTGAGTCGCTTCTCTGGAGTTTTATGCCATCGCCGAACGAAGTCTTATTCCTATTGATTTTATATGAAAACTGTTTTAAAGTTATGATATTTAAAGTTGCTTTATAAGAGTTTGGAATTAGTGTGCATTTTGTTGAAAAAGTAACAAGTTTAAAATAAAATTCAATACGTTGTTTTAGTTCACTCTCTCTCTCTCTCTCTCTCTCTCTCTCTCTCTATATATATATATATATATATATATATATATATATATATATATTTATATATCGTTCAAAATTTCAATCGTGAATACAATATTATTTATTCCCTAACTTAAGTTCGAAAATATTTATTCAAGCTTGTAGTGGATGACACTTGATGTAAATAGAGTTTTTCAAATATTAGTTCAGTGATTAAATATATTGATTTAATTTTAGTTTTATATGGGAGAAAAACATTTCACAAAAAGGGGCATGGTTTCCAATATAGTTATTTCGTCGCATTTGGCTTAAAATAAGTTATAACATATGATTTCATTAAACAGCTGATTTTAAGTTATAGGTTACGTGATAAAAAAAACTGTTTTAACGCATAGGCTATGTTACTTTTATAATTGTAATTAATAACTCAAAGTAAAAAAAAAAAAATCATTGACCTAATTAAGAGTCGACTTTGAAAATTTGTTTCTTTTATATTACTTGTTTTAGATGTTAGAAGTTTAATATGTAACTGTATTCTTTCTTTGAAAAGGGTTTGGATAAACCTTTCGCCACGACCCTGTGCTCAGCTCGCCTATGTTCTATGAGTGAGGTAATATTGCGTTGGTATTGTAATTAGGATCATGAACGATTACAAAATTGTAACACGCATTAATGCACTTAGGTGTTACGTAATAGTTAATTGCAGAAAAGGATTCACCCACTTGTGACATTTAGCCTTAAGTAGAGATGATGTGATAAGAATTATTAAATTTAGAATCTAGATTGTAAACTATAAAATACGTACGCAGAGTTGTGAGTGAAAATGCGTCGCGTATCGCGTACAGTCAGTGAATAGAAACTATGGGTACCCGTTACTTTGGACTTGCTATTGTCTTGAAACAATGGTCGACAGTTGGCCGAATGCCAGATGCAAAATGATTCCTACTTTTGTTTTTACACTTATAGTAGGCCAGTGTGATGTTGACGAGTCTTCTTGTCGAAACATTACAGTGGCTAAAGATTGTTATTACACGAGTAAAACCTAATTAAACGCAGCTGAAAAAATGCCCTAATGCAGAATAATTATAATTGTAAGAATAAACTATAATTATAGCTTAAGAATGTCAGGTATCAATTAGTTCTACTCCTGGATTTCGATGCGTTTTATGTGCTTATGCTAATAGCCATAAAAAATATAAAGATTATAATGACCTCAAATTAAACAACTTTTACAGACTCATTTTTTATATTCTACAAGCCATCATAATAATATGTATATACACATTCTTTAAATTTGTATATATTTATGTATAAAGTTGTAAAAAGAAGTGAAAATATTGTTTCACGGGAATGTAATTTTTATTTTTTACTAGCTGTACCCTGGCACGACACTTTGTGGTTGCGTGAATAAAACAAAGCATACGTTTCCTAGAAGTTTAATTTTGCAGTACTTCAGAGGCAATACAGAGCTAAGGCTTTGTAATATTTATTTTTTGCTAGCTGTACCCTGGCACGCTCTGCTGTGACACGTTGTGGTTGTGTGGATAAAACAAAGCACACGTTTCATAGAAGTTTAATTTTGCAGTACTTCAGAGGCAATACAGAGCTAAGGCTTTGTAATATTTATTTTTTGCTAGCTGTACCCTGGCACGCTCTGCTGTGACACGTTGTGGTTGTGTGGATAAAACAAAGCACACGTTTCATAGAAGTTTAATTTTGCAGTACTTCAGAGGCAATACAGAGCTAAGGCTTTGTAATATTTATTTTTTGCTAGCTGTACCCTGGCACGCTCTGCTGTGACACGTTGTGGTTGCGTGGATAAAGCAAAGCATACGTTTCATAGAAGTTTAATTTTTCAATACTTCAGAGACTCAGAGGCAATACAAAGCTAAGGTTTTGTAATATTTATTTTTTGCTAGCTTTACCCTGGACGCTCTGCTGTGACACGTTGTGTTTGCGTGAATAAAGCAAAGTATACGTTTCATAGATGTTGAATTTTGCAGTACTTCAGAGACTCAGAGGTAATATAGAGCTAAGGCTTTGTAATATTTATTTTTTGCTAGTTGTGCCTTGGCACGTTCTGCTGTGACACGTTGTGGTTGCGTGGATAAAACAAAGCACACGTTTCATAGAAGTTGAATTTTGCAGTACTTCAGAGACTCAGAGGCAATACAGTGCTTAGGCTTTGTAATATTTATTTTTTTGCTAGCTGTACCCTGGCACGCTCGGCTGTGACACGTTGTGTTTGTGTGGTTAAAGCAAAGCATACGTTTCATAGAAGTTTATCTTTGCAGTACTTCAGAGACTCAGAGGCAATACAGAGTAAAGACTACGTAATTTTAATTTTTTGCTAGCTATACCCTTGCACGCTCTGCTGTGACACGTTGTGGTTGCGTGGATAAAACAAAGCACACGTTTCATAGAAGTTTAATTTTTCAATACTTCAGAGACTCAGAGGCAATACAAATCTAAGGCTTTGTAATATTTATTTTTTTGCTAGCTGCACCCTGGCACGCTCGGCTGTGACACGTTGTGGTTGCGAGGATAAAACAAAGCACACGTTTCATAGAAGTTTAATTTTGCAGTACTTCAGAGGCAATACAGAGCTAAGGCTTTGTAATATTTATTTTTTTGCTAGCTGTGTCCTGGCATGCTCGGCTGTGACACGTTGTGGTTGTGTGGATAAAGCAAAGCACACGTTTCATAGAAGTTTAATTTTGCAGTACTTCAGAGGCAATACAGAGCTAAGGCTTTGTAATATTTATTTTTTTGCTAGCTGCACCCTGGCACGCTCGGCTGTGACACGTTGTGGTTGTGTGGATAAAACAAAGCACACGTTTCATAGAAGTTTAATTTTGCAGTACTTCAGAGGCAATACAGAGCTAAGGCTTTGTAATATTTATTTTTTTGCTAGCTGTGTCCTGGCACGCTCGGCTGTGACACGCTGTGGTTGTGTGGATAAAGCAAAGCACACGTTTCATAGAAGTTTAATTTGCAGTACTTCAGAGACTCAGAGGCAATACAGAGCTAAGGCTTTGTAATATTTATTTTTTTGCTAGCTGCACCCTGGCACGCTCGGCTGTGACACGTTGTGGTTGTGTGGATAAAACAAAGCACACGTTTCATAGAAGTTTAATTTGCAGTACTTCAGAGACTCAGAGGCAATACAGAGCTAAGGCTTTGTAATATTTATTTTTTTGCTAGCTGCACCCTGGCACGCTCGGCTGTGACACGTTGTGGTTGTGTAGATAAAACAAAGCACACGTTTCATAGAAGTTTAATTTTGCAGTACTTCAGAGGCAATACAGAGCTAAGGCTTTGTAATATTTATTTTTTTGCTAGCTGCACCCTGGCACGCTCGGCTGTGACACGTTGTGGTTGTGTGGATAAAACAAAGCACACGTTTCATAGAAGTTTAATTTTGCAGTACTTCAGAGGCAATACAGAGCTAAGGCTTTGTAATATTTATTTTTTTGCTAGCTGCACCCTGGCACGCTCGGCTGTGACACGTTGTGGTTGTGTGGATAAAACAAAGCACACGTTTCATAGAAGTTTAATTTTGCAGTACTTCAGAGGCAATACAGAGCTAAGGCTTTGTAATATTTATTTTTTTGCTAGCTGCACCCTGGCACGCTCGGCTGTGACACGTTGTGGTTGTGTGGATAAAACAAAGCACACGTTTCATAGAAGTTTAATTTTTCAATACTTCAGAGACTCAGAGGCAATACAAATCTAAGTCTTTGTAATATTTATTTTTTTGTTAGCTGCACCCTGGCACGCTCGGCTGTGACACGTTGTGGTTGCGTGGATAAAACAAAGCACACGTTTCATAGAAGTTTAATTTGCAGTACTTCAGAGGCAATACAGAGCTAATGCTTTGTAATATTTATTTTTTTGCTAGCTGTACCCTGGCACGCTCGGCTGTGACACGTTGTGTTTGTGTGGATAAAACAAAGCACACGTTTCATAGAAGTTTAATTTTGCAGTACTTCAGAGGCAATACAGAGCTAAGGCTTTGTAATATTTATTTTTTTGCTAGCTGCACCCTGGCACGCTCGGCTGTGACACGTTGTGGTTGTGTGGATAAAACAAAGCACACGTTTCATAGAAGTTTAATTTTGTAGTACTTCAGAGGCAATACAGAGCTAAGGCTTTGTAATATTTATTTTTTTGCTAGCTGTGTCCTGGCACGCTCGGCTGTGACACGTTGTGGTTGCGTGGATAAAACAAAGCACACGTTTCATAGAAGTTTAATTTTGCAGTACTTCAGAGGCAATACAGAGCTAAGGCTTTGTAATATTTATTTTTTTGCTAGCTGTGTCCTGGCATGCTCGGCTGTGACACGTTGTGGTTGTGTGGATAAAACAAAGCACACGTTTGATAGAAGTTTAATTTTGCAGTACTTCAGAGGCAATACAGAGCTAAGGCTTTGTAATATTTATTTTTTTGCTAGCTGCACCCTGGCACGCTCGGCTGTGACACGTTGTGGTTGTGTGGATAAAACAAAGCACACGTTTCATAGAAGTTTAATTTTGCAGTACTTCAGAGGCAATACAGAGCTAAGGCTTTGTAATATTTATTTTTTTGCTAGCTGCACCCTGGCACGCTCGGCTGTGACACGTTGTGGTTGTGTGGATAAAACAAAGCACACGTTTCATAGAAGTTTAATTTTGCAGTACTTCAGAGGCAATACAGAGCTAAGGCTTTGTAATATTTATTTTTTTGCTAGCTGCACCCTGGCACGCTCGGCTGTGACACGTTGTGGTTGTGTGGATAAAGCAAAGCACACGTTTCATAGAAGTTTAATTTTGCAGTACTTCAGAGGCAATACAGAGCTAAGGCTTTGTAATATTTATTTTTTTGCTAGCTGCACCCTGGCACGCTCGGCTGTGACACGTTGTGGTTGTGTGGATAAAACAAAGCACACGTTTCATAGAAGTTTAATTTTGCAGCACTTCAGAGGCAATACAGAGCTACGGCTTTGTAATATTTATTTTTTTGCTAGCTGCACCCTGGCACGCTCGGCTGTGACACGTTGTGGTTGTGTGGATAAAACAAAGCACACGTTTCATAGAAGTTTAATTTTGCAGTACTTCAGAGGCAATACAGAGCTAAGGCTTTGTAATATTTATTTTTTTGCTAGCTGCACCCTGGCACGCTCGGCTGTGACACGTTGTGGTTGTGTGGATAAAACAAAGCACACGTTTCATAGAAGTTTAATTTGCAGTACTTCAGAGACTCAGAGGCAATACAGAGCTAAGGCTTTGTAATATTTATTTTTTTGCTAGCTGCACCCTGGCACGCTCGGCTGTGACACGTTGCGGTTGTGTGGATAAAGCAAAGCACACGTTTCATAGAAGTTTAATTTTGCAGTACTTCAGAGGCAATACAGAGCTAAGGCTTTGTAATATTTATTTTTTTGCTAGCTGCACCCTGGCACGCTCGGCTGTGACACGTTGTGGTTGTGTGGATAAAACAAAGCACACGTTTCATAGAAGTTTTTATCTTTGCAGTACTTCAGAGACTCAGAGGCAGTACAGAGTAAAGACTACGTAATTTTTATTTTTTGCTAGCTATACCCTTGCACGCTCGGCCGTGACACGTTGTGGTTGTGTGGATAAAGCAAAGCACACGTTTCATAGAAGTTTAATTTTGCAGTACTTCAGAGGCAATACAGAGCTAAGGCTTTGTAATATTTAGTTTTTTGCTAGCTGCACCCTGGCACGCTCGGCTGTGACACGTTGTGGTTGTGTGGATAAAGCAAAGCACACGTTTCATAGAAGTTTAATTTTGCAGTACTTCAGAGGCAATACAGAGCTAAGGCTTTGTAATATTTATTTTTTTGCTAGCTGCACCCTGGCACGCTCGGCTGTGACACGTTGTGGTTGTGTGGATAAAACAAAGCACACGTTTCATAGAAGTTTAATTTTGCAGTACTTCAGAGGCAATACAGAGCTAAGGCTTTGTAATATTTATTTTTTTGCTAGCTGCACCCTGGCACGCTCGGCTGTGACACGTTGTGGTTGTGTGGATAAAACAAAGCACACGTTTCATAGAAGTTTAATTTTGCAGTACTTCAGAGGCAATACAGAGCTAAGGCTTTGTAATATTTATTTTTTTGCTAGCTGCACCCTGGCACGCTCGGCTGTGACACGTTGTGGTTGTGTGGATAAAACAAAGCACACGTTTCATAGAAGTTTAATTTTGCAGTACTTCAGAGGCAATACAGAGCTAAGGCTTTGTAATATTTATTTTTTTGCTAGCTGCACCCTTGCACGCTCTGCTGTGACACGTTGTGGTTGCGTGGATAAAACAAAGCACACGTTTCATAGAAGTTGAATTTTGCAGTACTTCAGAGGCAATACAGTGCTTAGGCTTTGTAATATTTATTTTTTTGCTAGCTGTACCCTGGCACGCTCGGCTGTGACACGTTGTGTTTGTGTGGTTAAAGCAAAGCATACGTTTCATAGAAGTTTATCTTTGCAGTACTTCAGAGACTCAGAGGCAATACAGAGTAAAGACTACGTAATTTTTATTTTTTGCTAGCTATACCCTTTCACGCTCTGCTGTGACACGTTGTGGTTGCGTGGATAAAACAAAGCACACGTTTCATAGAAGTTTAATTTTTCAATACTTCAGAGACTCAGAGGCAATACAAATCTAAGGCTTTGTAATATTTATTTTTTTGCTAGCTGCACTCTGGCATGCTCGGCTGTGACACGTTGTGGTTGCGTGGATAAAACAAAGCACACGTTTCATAGAAGTTTAATTTTTCAATACTTCAGAGACTCAGAGGCAATACAAATCTAAGGCTTTGTAATATTTATTTTTTTGCTAGCTGCACCCTGGCACGCTCGGCTGTGACACGTTGTGGTTGCGTGGATAAAACAAAGCACACGTTTCATAGAAGTTTAATTTTGCAGTACTTCAGAGGCAATACAGAGCTAAGGCTTTGTAATATTTATTTTTTTGCTAGCTGTGTCCTGGCATGCTCGGCTGTGACACGTTGTGGTTGTGTGGATAAAGCAAAGCACACGTTTCATAGAAGTTTAATTTTGCAGTACTTCAGAGGCAATACAGAGCTAAGGCTTTGTAATATTTATTTTTTTGCTAGCTGCACCCTGGCACGCTCGGCTGTGACACGTTGTGGTTGTGTGGATAAAACAAAGCACACGTTTCATAGAAGTTTAATTTTGCAGTACTTCAGAGGCAATACAGAGCTAAGGCTTTGTAATATTTATTTTTTTGCTAGCTGCACCCTGGCACGCTCGGCTGTGACACGTTGTGGTTGTGTGGATAAAACAAAGCACACGTTTCATAGAAGTTTAATTTTGCAGTACTTCAGAGGCAATACAGAGCTAAGGCTTTGTAATATTTATGTTTTTGCTAGCTGCACCCTGGCACGCTCGGCTGTGACACGTTGTGGTTGTGTGGATAAAACAAAGCACACGTTTCATAGAAGTTTAATTTGCAGTACTTCAGAGACTCAGAGGCAATACAGAGCTAAGGCTTTGTAATATTTATTTTTTTGCTAGCTGCACCCTGGCACGCTCGGCTGTGACACGTTGTGGTTGTGTGGATAAAACAAAGCACACGTTTCATAGAAGTTTAATTTTGCAGTACTTCAGAGGCAATACAGAGCTAAGGCTTTGTAATATTTATTTTTTTGCTAGCTGCACCCTGGCACGCTCGGCTGTGACACGTTGTGGTTGTGTGGATAAAACAAAGCACACGTTTCATAGAAGTTTAATTTTGCAGTACTTCAGAGGCAATACAGAGCTAAGGCTTTGTAATATTTATTTTTTTGCTAGCTGTGTCCTGGCACGCTCGGCTGTGACACGTTGTGGTTGTGTGGATAAAGCAAAGCACACGTTTCATAGAAGTTTAATTTTGCAATACTTCAGAGACTCTGAGGCAATAGAAAGATAAGGATTTGTCATTTTTTTACCTATCTGTTGCTGGAATCAATCTGATAAATGTTTTTCCAGTTGCTCCTGTTGCATCCAAGAAGAAATTTTCCTCAACCTCATCATTTATCAATTGCATCATGCGATCATAAATCCCATTATGTTCACTTGTTAATTTGGGAATTCTTGATTGGACATGTGACTGGAGATCGCCGGTGTAGCTTTGTTCACGGTACAAATCCACATCCAGTCGCAACTCGGGTGGGTGCTGGTAATTCGCAAATCTGTTCTTAACGATTTGGCGGACGACGCAGCTCGATCACGACATGATCATACAAAAGTACCTCGATTAAGGCGAATATTCAATTCAGATTGTATAATAATCTGAATGGGATGCAAGTGGATTCGTTTGTTTTGGTTAGTAAAAAGTGTAATTGGGAAGAGGTAATGTTTCACATGGGACTTTTTTTGGTTGTCGTTAGCTAGCATGGGAAGTGTTCCCATGCTTACGGGATATTGCACGGTTGCCGGGACACAACTGGCCTTTAAAAAAGTTGTTATCTCGCGGTCGCGGGTATGTTATTAACGCGAAAAAAAGATTTGACGGTTAGCAACAATGTAATGAAATAATGAAAATCTGCCAGGCGCAAATCAATGGTTCACCCTGATCGCTTTATTATCTTTTTACTGAGTTAATGTAGGCTTTTGCAATTTGTTGAGAAGAGGTTGTCAGAAATACTGTAGAAAGACGAATAAAAGCCGAGTTTGCTTTATTGACAAGCCAGAATAGCTTGCCATGTTTATCTTGTGAACAATCACCATCAACACAAAGTTTCACTGAACAGTTGGATACATTTTCCTGACAGATAATTGACATGCTTGTACGTCGTGATTCTCTTTAATTGTTATCATATCTGGCAGGCGACCTTCACCTTTGTACACACGAGACGTTTGGCCTTTGTCTGACAAATCGTGTATGTACTGTCTGACGGCGGATGGTTTTGCAACCGAACTGTATTTGCGTAGTAAGATGTATACGTTAGAGCCTCCGCATACGGGTCGACGCTCGAAGTGGTCGACTCGAGAAAAATCGCGTTCGTCTCTCCCCTCCACTCAACTTCTTACGTCGTGGCATTGGCGTCCGCAGACGGGGCGTTTTGTGCTCGTCAAGAACCGAGCAGTTCCTCGTCTCCTGCGCTCCTCATCTCGTGCGATCGGTAGTGTACGGGATTTATCGAGAGGATCGCGCGATTCTACGTTGTGGAGTTGATTATAATTTCATCATCTTTCTTGGTTTTCGGCTTTATTAACATTGACAGATTTTTTTAAATGATCGGTGAATGTTATGTTTGTTGATTGTAGTACTCGTAGTTTAAATTATAGTTTTCCTTCCCCCCGCCTGTGCCCGATCTTCGAGGTCATGAGCCAGCTTACGTATGATCAGCTATGATATTCTCTAGGCCTAATCGTTCTTACTCATTTTCACAAGTTCAAAAATCAACAAAATGTTTTTTTTACGAATGGCGGAATCTTAAGGTTAATAGTCGACTGCTCCATCCAGTACGTTACTCAGCTGACATTGAATGTCAGTTTAATCCTTACTACATACATACCTCAGAGAGCCGTATGTTAGGCAAACGTTCTATACGCCTGACTCAGTTTTACAAGTTGAGTATCTACAATTTGCTGCTACGGGCGTGTTTGGCAGTGTAACAATAAACAACAAAATGTTTTTTTTACGAATGGCGGAATCTTAAGGTTAATAGTCGACTGCTCCATCCAGTACGTTACTCAGCTGACATTGAATGTCAGTTTAATCCTTACTACATACATACCTCAGAGAGCCGTATGTTAGGCAAACGTTCTATACGCCTGACTCAGTTTTACAAGTTGAGTATCTACAATTTGCTGCTACGGGCATGTTTGGCAGTGTAACAATAAACAACAAAAACTTGAACCATAATAGCAACAACATTTGATTGTAATAAAATATAAAGTAATAACAAGTTATATTTAACTAACTTCTAATCAACTAGTTTTATTTAGGTTATATCTCTTTTTTATTATTTGTTTTTATAGGTTTTTAATGCAATATAGTTTAACACAGCGTTACATTGCTCGTTCTCCATGGCCGTTATTACGCGATCTTCTATAAAGTAGAAATAGGTGAAAAAACATGTTTAAAATTTATAAAGACAATTTATTTAAATTTTTTCGAAATTTATTAAATTATAAAAATCTTTGTTTTTTACTGAAATTTTTGGTAGGGTAACTTCTTCACTTCTCTTTTACACACTAATTAACTTTACTTGCCTTTTTTCCCTAATATCTACTTAATGCATTATTCATCGCACTTTTAGAATTTCTACACCCAAATAACTAATAAATTCCTTTTACATTATCCACCCCCTAATACGTCTGCACCTTACCGATGTTCGCCAAAAACCTAGTCCGCTTTGCCCGATGATTTTAATTTCCAAGAACGAGCATAATGTCCCCCTTTATGTATTTAAGCCAACTTTTTCTGATATTTCGGTGTATCTCACGCACCTTTACAAATTTTATGACTTTCCACACTATTATATTGAAATAACAATAGTATTATTGAAATATTTTTTGTTTAATATCTGTGCTTTATGTACCGACATTTACATAATAGTAGCATTATTTGTGTTCAGGATATTAAAATGAAATAACTGTGGGAAAAAAATTTTGTATTCGAACGATAGTAAAAATTACTTTTCTGACACATGGGGAGAATCATGGGAAATGTTTAAAGGGGTGTAGCGTAGTTAAGTGAATAAACCCGAAGGAGATGGAGGCTAGTAAAGGCAGAATGGCCGTATGGAAAGCAAAATAAGAGTTATGTTAAAACAAGCGTGTAAGGAATGTCCGAACCAGGCGAAGAAAACGGAATTTGTCTGGAAACTGAAATTGGAAGAATGGCTGCAGGCAGAAAAAATTTCGGATGATTGATGACTGAAATATAAGAGGTCTTGGTCGGTTGCTTAGGGAAAAGCAGAAAACACAGGAAAGCGGCTTTTAAAGTTGGGTTAGGGGGTTGGGTGAAGGAATGCATCTGTGGAACGATCATTTCCTTCTGTGCGAGAATTTCACTGAATTTCGTCAGTTTGTACACTAGTCAAACCTTCATTTTGGAAACTGCTATTGATTAAGTATTTTAATGGTAAAATTTTGTTTACAGTCTTATTTTACCAGGCGAAAAATAATAAAATGCTACGTCTACTTTACTTTTACATACTATACTAAATGTACTTGTATTTATTCATTTCCTGCTATTAGTTCACTCTCTCTTTCTCTCTCTCTCTCTCTCTCTCTCTCTCTCTCTCTCTCTACATATATATATATATATATATATATATATATATATATATATATATATATATATATATCGTTCAAATATTCACTCGTTAATAAAATACTTTTTATTCATCCACTCAAGTTCAGATACATTTTTTTGAACTTGAGGACGACTTGATGTTAAAAACGTTTTTTCAAATATTAATTCATCAATTAAATTTAATGAATTAATTTTATTTTTGTATGGAGATAAACCTTTCACAAAAGAGCTCTGTATGCAATATAGTTATTTCGATCCATTTGGCTTAAAATAAGTGATAACATATGATTTCATAAAACAGCTGATTTTATGTTGTAGGTTATGTGGTAGAACAGCTGTTTTAACGCATATATTATGTTACTATATTTATATTAATTGTAATTATTTAATAATAATTAACTAAAATAAAATTTCCTTTGTTGACCTAAGGAATTGAGTTTGAATTGAAAAAATATTTTGTTTATATCACTGACTTTCTCAAACCTTTAGATGCTATTATCTTGTCGTATGCATTGTTTATATTAATAACACGAGGCGAGTGTCTTTGTTCGTTTGTGGACGTTCTCTATAATTTATGTCAAGCAAAACTGTCCATTCCTTAACGATCTATCTACACTGAATTCAGATGGTTCTTTTTCTAATTCAGTAAGATTTTTTGTTACTCTTGCATATCATAGATTATATACTTAATATAAATTATACATTTTGATATTATCGAAGTATGGGCTTTGTTTACTGGCCTGTTATTGTAGATATATTGAACATATCTTGAATCACTCGAGAAGTACTTTTTATTAATTCTGCCAGAGTATGTACTGATCCAGAACTCAGTTTTTCAATCAGAAATCGGAAGGCTAAACTTTCGTGCAGCGTTAGTTATTAGGAAATGAACAAGTAATATGAAAAAAAAACAAATCAATTCCTACAGAGGTTAACAAAGAAAAATATCATTTTAATTACTTTTTGTTTTATAATTACAATGAATGTAAATATGTATATACATATGTCCGAATCACAATATTAAGTGGCAAAATAGAAACCGAATTTCCTTGCAATTTTCCATTTCCCTCATTATACAGTGTATGCTATGAAACTAATACTTTTGTTTGTTAGGCTACTATTCAATCGCTTTCTTTTTCTTAGTTTCTATGATATAAAGCTGATGGCGGTCTATAACTTCTCATTTTATCAATCTCTTGTAATGCTTCACTATTGCAAGACGCCTTTATTCTATAATTTCGTATACATCTTAATTGATCTGTTTTGGAAAAGTTGGCTCAGGGCCAAAGTGCTGAATTTCAAAAATCTAGTCGTTCAGTTCGAATTCGACCGAGACATTGACTTTTTTAAATTAAATAATATATAAATACTTGAAAGAGCTGTATTAACATCAGTTGTCATCCATTACAGGTTAAAAAAAATGTATTTGAACTTGATTGGATGAATAAAACGTATTTTATTAACGATTAAAAACTTGTACTATATATATATATATATATATATATATATATATATATATATATATATATATAGACCTAAATATATAGAGTGTGCCCTAATAGAAGGAATTAAAAATTAAAAATGATACTATAATTATGAAATAATAATAACATAAAGAAGTAATTTTTAAAAATTATAAAATCCTATCATACATTAATAATTGAACTATTAACTTGCAAATTTATTTTTCATACTCAAAGAAATTTATTTTTAGTTTCTAATTTATGAAGCTGATGGGAGTCTAAAATAACATCTCATTTTGTCCATCTCTTGTAATGCTTCACTAAAGGAACATTTCTTATATAATTTCATATACATTTTTAAGTAATTGAGTAACTTTCCCAAGCTATGGTAAAGCTTTCTCAGTGTCAAAGTGCTGGGTTTCAAACATGTAGTTACTTATTTCACATTCGACAGAACCATACACTTTTTAAAATGTAATTAATGAATAAATGTTTGGAAAAGCTGTATCAACGTCAACTGTCGTCCACTATAAGTTAAAAAAAATGTATTTGAACTTGATTGGATGAATAAATACGTATTTCATTTACGATGGAAAATTTGTACAAGATGTATATAAGGAGAGTGTGAACTAATATAAGGAAGTAATAGATTTAAGATTTTGCCGCCTTCTTTACATTTTATACCCACAAAGAGTATCGGACTGATCCGTATGAAGGTAAAATAATTGTCCCACCCCCCGACCTTGGTGAGGCGCTGCTACCGTGCCCCGTACAAATCGATAAGACCTTAGTTGGTTCGTAGTGCGCAGACTCCCCAAAAATGGAATTTTCCATCTTGTACAGCTCTTAAATGTTCAATTTTATGAATTAATTCATATATAATTCGTCTTAATGCCACATTGCATTTAATCAATCAGGGGAAAAAGTTCGCTTCCTATATGCAACCAGTTTCTCCTCATTGTGAAAAAATAGCTCATCTTATAATGTATTATCTATTTTTGTGTGTGTTAAGTTCCAAATTTAATAAAATTTGTCGGAAATCTTGTAATTCCGTTATTTCTTTTTCTAAATCTACAACCGATTATTGCATTTGGGCAGTTGGCACTTAGTTTAGTGAAAACTTTTATGGTTATTTCGTCCCATTTGGCTTAAATAAGTAATAACATATGATTTCATAAAACAGCTGATTTTAAGTTATAGGTTACGTGGTAAAACAGCTGTGTTTTTAACACTTAGGTTATGTTGCTTTATTTATATTCAATGTAATTATTTTTAAAAAAGTAACTAAAATAAGAACTTCTTTCGTTTACCCAAGTAGGAATTGACTTAAAAAATCGTTGTTTATATTACTTGTGAAATTTTCACTTGTGTATGTCCCATAACAATATATTAGGCAATGGTATAAATTGTAATAAAAAGTCGTGATTATAAATTTCCGTTCCCGTGTTTTATACTCTTCGCACAGGGTAAATCCGCCCACATTTCATTTAAATCGTTGCCCGACCGAGCAAAATGAAATCCACTTGGTTTATTTTCGTAGGGTGTAAACCATACACACCATTTTATTGCTGTACACTACTATGCTTTAATGTCGCAAAAGTTGCTTTGATTGATTCGATAATTTTATCATGGCCAGTACTTCTACACATGTATAATCGGTTTTAGAGTGATTTTGATCCTTTTTCTTTTATACGTGATCTATTGCTTCATAATTTCGTTAAATTTAAATCAACACTTATTTCACAGTTGGAGTAATTTATCGCATCTTTTACTTATATTTGTAACTACTTATCTCTCAAATATAACATTCTGCTTTATTATAGCTGTTATCTGCATGTATTTGTGTTTAAAGTGTTTGTTTTGTGCCTATTTTAAGGTTTCACTTCTGCATGTGACTAATGTTAACACAAATGGGAGAATTGAATTACATGATATAAAATTTATTACATTCCACTTTGCATTTTTTGCAGCCAGTCATTGTTTACGAAATGTAAATTAAATATAATTTAAATCAGTGGAAAGAGTAATACTGTGTCAGTACATGGTAGATAATCTTTTGTTACATTTGATAAACAAATATTGAGATTAAATTGGTCGAACAGATAGCTTTGCTCTGAAACAGTGTATAGAAAACCAACAATGCAAATACACACCCACTTCCATGTAATAGGTCCAACTGAAATATACAAAGTACTAAAGTCCACAGAAATAAACCCGATTAAATAAGCTGGACATAAGAAATGGAAACAGTCTCACAATAATTGATAAACTGTGGCTTGCATAAAATACTAATAAAAGAACAAAACATCAGAACAGGGAAAAACAATACAGACTCGCATACATGAATTAGAAAACCTGGGAAATGGTGGCTCAAGAAATGTAAACAACCTGGTAAAGGCTAACTATTAATACTAACTTAACTACAACATAAGTAGATGAGGGCGAAAGTTAGATCATTGCCAAAACGCTAGACTTCGAACGTGAAGGTACTTAGTTCGAATCCGACCTAAACCCACCAAATTTATGATTTAATATTTGAATAAATATTTGAAAAAACCGTGCCAACTTCAATTGTCATCCATCATAGGCCAAAAGAAATATATTTGAAATTGATTGGATGAATAAAAACGTATTTTACTGACGATTGGAAATTTGTACAGGATATATAGGGAGAGTGTGAGTTAATAGAAGGAAATGAAAACAAGATGACCTCCAAGCTCCAGGTATATACACACTAATATGTAGATACTAACATATCCTACATGGAGCAGTGAGGGCGCAACTAAAAATAAGCGTTTAAAGAAGACAAATTCTATTAAATATGACACCGATTCATTCTTTTCTAATGAAAGTAGAAACAGGCCACACTTACATACAAATCAAACATAGTCTAAAACTTTTCCACGTTAAGAGAAAAGACTACAGCTCAACACTAGAACAATAGAAAATCTAAAAATGTAACAAAAAATAAAAAAAGTTAATAAAAACCAATGACTTTGTTACACGAGGTTTGTTCTAGCAGCTAGTTTTTTAACGCTAGTTGCTTCTAGCTCCATCTTCTGAGCCTAAATGGAGTATAGATCCCACGGAGACACAGTGCCTTGTGTTTATCTTTCCTGTGGTCGCGATGTAGAGTCACTCTTCTGTCATGTCTCATTATTAAGTTGCATGTAACAAAGCATTGATCCAAGATCCAATGGTTAATACAGTTTTATGCCATTCTAATCTCTATTGAGGTAAACGTTTCACAGTAGTAATACTATAGTATATGTAAGGGGGGATTTCTGACAGTGCCTTGCTAAAAAAGAACTATGCCCAAATGTCATAGTTTACATGTATAATAAGTGTTTCGATTGTTTTATAGATTTGTGTTATTCCTTCTATTAGCTCACACTCTCCTGATATATATCTTGTACACATTTTCAATCGTTAATAAAATACATTTTTATTCATCCAATCATGTTTAAATATATTTTTTTAACCTATAGTACATGACAATTGATATTAATACAGTTGCTTGTCAAATATTTATTCAATAATTAAATTATAAAAATTTGGGGATCTAGGTCGGATTTGAACTGAGTACTGTATCTTCATGTTCAAAGTCTAGAGTTTTTGGCACTGATCAAACTTTTCTATAGCTAGAAGTGTATTTCTCAAAGATGCATATGAATTTTTCTTTTGCCTTCATCTGGTTGTCGTCGAAACCTCTATTGTAGATCCTTAAATTGCTGTCATGGTTACCACAACAATATAAATGATTCTCTAGGATTAAAAATGAATGAAAGTAACAAAATAAAGAAACAAACTGGATTACGGTATCGAACCTTCACACATGGACAATGCGAAAGGAAAGCGAAAAGAAACTACAACACAATGCAAGCGACGAAAAAATAGAAAGCGTATAATAGCAACAAACAAAAATAACAATCATAGAAAGGGAAATGGAAAACTGCAAGGATATTCTCATTCTATTTGGCCGCTTATTATTGTTGTTCTGACATTAGTATATACATATTTATATAATTTGTAATTATAAAATAAAAAGTAACTAGAATAAATTTTTCTTTATTGATTTAAGTAGGAATTTACGTAAAAATTAAAAAAATTAAATGACTTGTTTTCGGATAAAAGTTTGAAGCGGATCAGTGATGGAAAGATTTGTTTGGAATTTATTTCCTTAGATTCGGAAGTGTTCTTTGAATATGTTCTTTAAAAGCAAAATCTTTTAAAAATCTCGTTGTACCAGTTTTTTTGTGTTATCAGTCTGAGATAAGTGACACTCCAGGCGGGTTACAACAGACTCTTAAAATTGTATACAATGTCAGTGACAGATTTGCAATAAATTTACCTTGTTCGGCTGATAAAACTGTCATTTCCCATGGTTTGTCGTTGACGGCCGGAAGTTGTTTTAATGAAAATAGATTTCTTCATATCTCTGCGCCACAGTATATCAGTATACGGGTTTAGAATGACTTTACAATGTATGTTGTAGTAGGTGTATTATACGATGACTACCCTTGCTTCCGATAACACATTACTAGAATGAGCGCCTACTGCTAATAATACTACCATTATTACTAATAATAAATTATGAACGATATCTCAGAAATTTATTTATGGCCTTATTTCAGTTATGTAGGTTATACCCTTGCTTCCGATAACGCATCACTAGAATGAGCGCCTACTGCTAATAATACTACCATTATTACTAATAATAAATTATGAACGATATCTCAGAAATTTATTTATGGCCTTATTTCAGTTATGTAGGTTATACCCTTGCTTCCGATAACACATCACTAGAATGAGCGCCTACTGCTAATAATACTACCATTATTACTAATAATAAATTATGAACGATATCTCAGAAATTTATTTATGGTCTTATTTCAGTTATGTAGGTTATACCCTTGCTTCCGATAACGCATCACTAGAATGAGCGCCTACTGCTAATAATACTACCATTATTACTAATAATAAATTATGAACGATATCTCAGAAATTTATTTATGGTCTTATTTCAGTTATGTAGGTTATACCCTTGCTTCCGATAACACATCACTAGAATGAGCGCCTACTGCTAATAATACTACCATTATTACTAATAATAAATTATGAACGATATCTCAGAAATTTATTTATGGCCTTATTTCAGTTATGTAGGTTATACCCTTGCTTCCGATAACACATCACTAGAATGAGCGCCTACTGCTAATAATACTACCATTATTACTAATAATAAATTATGAACGATATCTCAGAAATTTATTTATGGCCTTATTTCAGTTATGTAGGTTATACCCTTGCTTCCGATAACACATCACTAGAATGAGCGCCTACTGCTAATAATACTACCATTATTACTAATAATAAATTATGAACGATATCTCAGAAATTTATTTATGGCCTTATTTCAGTTATGTAGGTTATACCCTTGCTTCCGATAACGCATCACTAGAATGAGCGCCTACTGCTAATAATACTACCATTATTACTAATAATAAATTATGAACGATATCTCAGAAATTTATTTATGGTCTTATTTCAGTTATGTAGGTTATACCCTTGCTTCCGATAACGCATCACTAGAATGAGCGCCTACTGCTAATAATACTACCATTATTACTAATAATAAATTATGAACGATATCTCAGAAATTTATTTATGGCCTTATTTCAGTTATGTAGGTTATACCCTTGCTTCCGATAACACATCACTAGAATGAGCGCCTACTGCTAATAATACTACCATTATTACTAATAATAAATTATGAACGATATCTCAGAAATTTATTTATGGTCTTATTTCAGTTATGTAGGTTATACCCTTGCTTCCGATAACGCATCACTAGAATGAGCGCCTACTGCTAATAATACTACCATTATTACTAATAATAAATTATGAACGATATCTCAGAAATTTATTTATGGTCTTATTTCAGTTATGTAGGTTATACCCTTGCTTCCGATAACGCATCACTAGAATGAGCGCCTACTGCTAATAATACTACCATTATTACTAATAATAAATTATGAACGATATCTCAGAAATTTATTTATGGTCTTATTTCAGTTATGTAGGTTATACCCTTGCTTCCGATAACGCATCACTAGAATGAGCGCCTACTGCTAATAATACTACCATTATTACTAATAATAAATTATGAACGATATCTCAGAAATTTATTTATGGTCTTATTTCAGTTATGTAGGTTATACCCTTGCTTCCGATAACGCATCACTAGAATGAGCGCCTACTGCTAATAATACTACCATTATTACTAATAATAAATTATGAACGATATCTCAGAAATTTATTTATGGTCTTATTTCAGTTATGTAGGTTATACCCTTGCTTCCGATAACACATCACTAGAATGAGCGCCTACTGCTAATAATACTACCATTATTACTAATAATAAATTATGAACGATATCTCAGAAATTTATTTATGGTCTTATTTCAGTTATGTAGGTTATACCCTTGCTTCCGATAACACATCACTAGAATGAGCGCCTACTGCTAATAATACTACCATTATTACTAATAATAAATTATGAACGATATCTCAGAAATTTATTTATGGTCTTATTTCAGTTATGTAGGTTATACCCTTGCTTCCGATAACGCATCACTAGAATGAGCGCCTACTGCTAATAATACTACCATTATTACTAATAATAAATTATGAACGATATCTCAGAAATTTATTTATGGTCTTATTTCAGTTATGTAGGTTATACCCTTGCTTCCGATAACGCATCACTAGAATGAGCGCCTACTGCTAATAATACTACCATTATTACTAATAATAAATTATGAACGATATCTCAGAAATTTATTTATGGTCTTATTTCAGTTATGTAGGTTATACCCTTGCTTCCGATAACACATCACTAGAATGAGCGCCTACTGCTAATAATACTACCATTATTACTAATAATAAATTATGAACGATATCTCAGAAATTTATTTATGGTCTTATTTCAGTTATGTAGGTTATACCCTTGCTTCCGATAACGCATCACTAGAATGAGCGCCTACTGCTAATAATACTACCATTATTACTAATAATAAATTATGAACGATATCTCAGAAATTTATTTATGGCCTTATTTCAGTTATGTAGGTTATACCCTTGCTTCCGATAACACATCACTAGAATGAGCGCCTACTGCTAATAATACTACCATTATTACTAATAATAAATTATGAACGATATCTCAGAAATTTATTTATGGTCTTATTTCAGTTATGTAGGTTATACCCTTGCTTCCGATAACGCATCACTAGAATGAGCGCCTACTGCTAATAATACTACCATTATTACTAATAATAAATTATGAACGATATCTCAGAAATTTATTTATGGCCTTATTTCAGTTATGTAGGTTATACCCTTGCTTCCGATAACGCATCACTAGAATGAGCGCCTACTGCTAATAATACTACCATTATTACTAATAATAAATTATGAACGATATCTCAGAAATTTATTTATGGTCTTATTTCAGTTATGTAGGTTATACCCTTGCTTCCGATAACACATCACTAGAATGAGCGCCTACTGCTAATAATACTACCATTATTACTAATAATAAATTATGAACGATATCTCAGAAATTTATTTATGGCCTTATTTCAGTTATGTAGGTTATACCCTTGCTTCCGATAACACATCACTAGAATGAGCGCCTACTGCTAATAATACTACCATTATTACTAATAATAAATTATGAACGATATCTCAGAAATTTATTTATGGCCTTATTTCAGTTATGTAGGTTATACCCTTGCTTCCGATAACGCATCACTAGAATGAGCGCCTAATGCTAATAATACTACCATTATTACTAATAATAAATTATGAACGATATCTCAGAAATTTATTTATGGCCTTATTTCAGTTATGTAGGTTATACCCTTGCTTCCGATAACACATCACTAGAATGAGCGCCTACTGCTAATAATACTACCATTATTACTAATAATAAATTATGAACGATATCTCAGAAATTTATTTATGGCCTTATTTCAGTTATGTAGGTTATACCCTTGCTTCCGATAACGCATCACTAGAATGAGCGCCTAATGCTAATAATACTACCATTATTACTAATAATAAATTATGAACGATATCTCAGAAATTTATTTATGGCCTTATTTCAGTTATGTAGGTTATACCCTTGCTTCCGATAACACATCACTAGAATGAGCGCCTACTGCTAATAATACTACCATTATTACTAATAATAAATTATGAACGATATCTCAGAAATTTATTTATGGCCTTATTTCAGTTATGTAGGTTATACCCTTGCTTCCGATAACGCATCACTAGAATGAGCGCCTAATGCTAATAATACTACCATTATTACTAATAATAAATTATGAACGATATCTCAGAAATTTATTTATGGTCTTATTTCAGTTATGTAGGTTATACCCTTGCTTCCGATAACACATCACTAGAATGAGCGCCTACTGCTAATAATACTACCATTATTACTAATAATAAATTATGAACGATATCTCAGAAATTTATTTATGGCCTTATTTCAGTTATGTAGGTTATGGATTCCTCTATGACTATTTGAGTACACTTAGTTTCTGACTTTATACCCCACGCGCGCGCGTACGTACTTACTGTGAGAGAGTGCGTGTGCTTAGACATACTCCTCTGAGCTTGCTAAATATAAGAGTCATACATCAAACGACAAATGCAGTACAATATATAGTTTAAGATACGCCTTTTAGTATTTTAAGAACTGTAGTTCTAAATTTTAGGAAAATCTAACCTACAATTCTGTACAAATATTTAATCTGTTATGGGTTGAATAAATATTTACAATTCGTTGAAACCTTCCATTAGAATTTCGACGATTCCAAGGAGAAGGAAAGCAATGTTTGCAGATGGAAAATGTGCACAACGTTCTCTTTTCAAGTGATCGGTAATCCCTATAAATGCTAGACATTTTGAAGAGCTACGCCCTAAGTAAGTATAAGGGTTGATAGTCATTAATACCAGTTTTTTCCTCAGAAAAACTAATCATACAAATTGAATATCATCGATACTAACACCTATTAGGTCTTTATTTTTAATATTAATATAAGTGTACTGACTTTGATAAAAACCATTGACTATGTATAAAACTGTAAATAAATTGGAACTCTATTGCAAGTTCCCTAATCAGGCATTGAACCTTAAAAAAAAACATTTGCTTTACAGAAACCCATAACTAATTTGGAATAATTTGTATTGCAAGTAGTCTAAAGACATAGAATTTTGTACTAGCCTTGGTAAAAAACATTGGCAATACATTAACCATCTTAATCACTCGAAGCCGTATTGTAAGTAGCCTAATAAGTTGGGGAATTTAATACTAGCCTTGGTAAAAGTCATTGGCAATACAGCGGTCCCCTAAATGACCAGGAACTATATTGCAAGTAGCTTAAAGACATAGAATTTTGTACTATCCTTGGTCAAAAACATTGGCAATACGTCAACCATCTTAATCACTCGAAGCTGTATTGTAAGTAGCCTAATAAGTTGGGGAATTTAATACTAGCCTTGGTAAAAGTCATTGGCAATACAGCGACCTCCTAAATGACCAGGAACGCAAGTAGCTTAAAGATAGAGAATTTTGTATTAGCCTTGGTAAAAGCATTGACAATTTAGATCAAAACTGACTTGGAACTGTATCAAGTTCCCTAATAAGAAATTGAATTTTTCGCTAGCCTTGATAAAAAACATGGGCTCTACAGCAACCCCTAAAGAACTTGGAGATGTATTGGAAGTAGCCTAAAGAATTTAGTACTAGCCTTGATTAAAAAAAAACATTAGCAATACTGCAACCCCTAAATCACTTGGAACTAATTGCAAGTAGCTCAGAGACAGAATTTGTACTATCCTTAGTAAAAACATTGGTAATACAGTAAGCTCTAAATCACTTGGAACTAATTGCAAGTAGCTCAGAGACAGAATTTCTACTGTCCTTAGTAAAAACATTTGCAATACAGTAAGCTCTAAATCAGTTGGAACTGTATTGCAAGTAGCCTGATATGGCATAGAATTTAGGAATCCATTTAAGGCATTACTGCCTTGGTGATCATCAAACCTGTTATACACCCTCTCTTTTCTATGCATCCTTCTGCAAATCCGCTGTAACTATTTTCTAAGAAATACATTGTTATTGATTATCGCTTATTTAAATACTTATTGTACATGGGTTACTATATTTAAATGCTTATAAAATATTAAAATAATTTTTTTAAATTTCAGGTAAGTTGAAGTGCATTTTGATTCAAGTTAAAACATGGCATCTGTATGTAAGTGTAAAAATTAGTTTATATCTATTTTATAATTTATACTTACTGAGTAGATAATGTGTGTACGATAAATGAAAAAAATGTTATAGTTTTATAGTTAGAGTCTATAGTTGAATATTTTAGAAGGAGATTAAACGTTTCTGTGGTCGACACAATGGCGCAATAACAGGACACCTCGAGCTCTTTAAACTGAGCTACACTGGATAATTTACTTGTTCTGTTTTGAAAAATCCAGACATTAGTCACGATCCAAAGCAAGATGGAGCTAGTGACGACCAGTTCACACTGAAGCTAAACAGTTCCTCGCACACTGCCAATTTACAGCCTTCGAATGGCAAGACGTGAATGTTTTACTGATTATCCCGCTTGATCTTGTGATAACTTGTTCACAGTTTAAATGATATGTTTGTAAAATCACCGTAAACAACTTTAAATTGTGCACATGCGTTTAGATCTTGTTTACATCCAAATTACATAATGCCATTAAATATAACTAAATTTTATTTTTTCTGATTTTACTTAATTTTCATGTGTAAATGAATTTAATAATAATAAAGTCATCTTAAAGTTGAAAATTGCGTTCAATAATCCGCCCTTCCTTAATGTTTCGTTTCTGCCTCTCTACAAACAAAGTAATTATACAAATCCTAACCAACATCATTTTACAGATGCACGTTAAATGACAATTTATAGTAAAAACCTAACAACCCAGTTATTTAATATTTTGTGATAAGTTAAGGTAACGTGTAGATACAAAATGCAGAAGATTAAACGCATGTAGGCCTAATCCTTGGACTTCAAAAAAGGGTGTCTGCCACTAAGGGCAAAAAACCATTCCCCTGAGTTAAGTATACATTGTTTTATTGTTATGTTGCTATTTCATATTTTGTTTATTTATCATTTTGTTTATTTATCATTTTGTTATAATGCTTATTGTTACGTTTTCGTTTTTTAATTATTTTTCGTTGTTATTTGTTGCAATAGCCTATAGACTATCTTTTGGTTATTTTAGCGATTGCATTTCATTTTAATGTTAGTTTTCTACACGCTAATTTTATTTTCGATGATAAAACCTGAATTGTAAATGGAAAAAATTGAAATGTGCAACTGTCTTATTCCAGTTACAAGCCTTTGCTGAAGTTAAAACTCTCCAATAGACTTATTTACATCAGTGCTTGTCCTTGTTTTCAATCACGGTTTTAGACCTTGGCGTTACGAGTTTCTTTTTTGCTCTCGTAACTCCTTCATGCTACCTTACACGCGATGGTAGGCAATCGCGCTTATATCTTTAAAAAAGATACAAACTGGTTCAGAAGGAAATCTTCGTAAGATGAATCTATATTCTATATTAAAAAATAAAAAAGAGTAAGTTTTAACCCGGAAAACCGGGCATCCCTTTACGGAGATATTTCGTCTGGGTTTTAGCTCACTGCATCTATTAACTTCTTTGTAAACTTCAGTACTAAACACCTTAAATATAGGTTTACTTTGGGGTTTTACGGTCATCTTTACATATAAAAATGTTAGGTTAGTTTGTGTGCGCTTCAACTTTCTGCAGCGATTGAGCCCAAATATTGACACGACATACAGCCAGCTTCAATGATTGTTTTTATCTATTTTACGCTTCAGTAACATACCCGCGAAAGTTCAGCTGTCCCAGCAAGTGAGGGAACACAAGTCGTACTACCAAAGGACAACCACAGTTACATGTGAAACATCACCTCTTCCCGATCACATTGTCTGTTAACAAAACAAATGTTTACACTTCCATCCGGTTAGATTAATATACAAATAGTTTTGTGTGATCATGTGGTCGATCATGAAAACACCCACCCGAGCTGCGACTGCTTCATTTTATGTGGATTTACGCCGTGAATACTTACAACACCGGTGATCTCAGATCAAGGATTCTCAAATTAATTGCCCAACATAAGGGCATTTATGATCGCATAATGGAAATGGTAAATGATGGGAGTTAGTTGAAACTTCTTCTTGGAAGCTCCAGGAAGGACTGAGGAAGCATTTCTTACTAGATTGATTCTAGGAGAAAATGGCTTGGTCTCTGTATTGCCTTAGGCTCCGAATTGTTGCAAAGTTAAATTTCTGTGGAACGTATGCTTCGTTTTGCACGTCATTTCTCGGGAAAGCGTGGCAGGGTACAGATAGAAAATAAATCCTGTTCCACAACTGTGTAACTTCGGCAATTTTTGAAAAATAATCGGGATAAAATGGAGTAAAAGCCCTTATTTTACATTTCTTGTGCAATTTATTCGTTAAATTGACCGCAGTCTCATATCAAATAACCGCATTAGTTTTGAATAAAACTTGTGAACAAAGTAGTTCTGAAAAAATGTATGTAAATAACGTCAACTGCGAAAGGAAAACAACTTGCAAGAAATAAATTTTACTTTACAAGAGACATTGACTTTATATAGAAAGAATAATATCTCTAATATCCGGAGTTATAGCTATATAACTGGATATAATATAATAAAGCCTTGTTTCTAAATGGAGTAATAAAATAAAGTATGTAAACCAATTAAAAAAGTAACGCTTTAAGGCGCCTGATGATAAAAGCATGAAAACGAACTGATAGATTTAATAAATTTAAAAACTGAGGGAAATATTATCCGTGGAAGCGGAGAAGTTACTTTTGGGGCGGCACTTAATTGATTGCTTCGGTTAAAAGGGTTGGTGTTATAGCACTTAAATGCACGCTAATATTGATCAAGTCTTGGGGTTTTGTAGCGGCCGACAAAGCTCTGCGACTTCAGACTCACGGATTATTAAATTTTAATATTACAATCTACGAGGCGTAGGCTACTTCAGCTTATCATTTTTGGTTTTCCGACAAACTTAGAGTGGAAATAGTTCGTGTCATAATTTCGCGTGACTCACAACGGGCTCAGTGTCAAGGCTTTCTCTTGTCATTTAATTTAATTTCCGCCAAATAGTTTTAATGTATCTAATTTTGTTTAAACATTATTTTTGTATTTGTTTTTTGTAAGGATTTTCCTAAGTGATTAGCGTTTTATTTGCTGTTATTAATCAACAATGATACTGTGTAGGGAAATGCACCCAAAATGCACTTCGTAATAAGATCACGAACGTGACGACAGGTTACTCCTATAGCTCTGTCCAAAACAAGACGTAACCACGTTCTATTTTCAAGAAATTACACAATCAATCCTTAAGGGAATAAGGTCATAAAGCAGCCCTAAACTTACATCTTAAACTTTCACTTGGAGGATTGATAAACTATTTGTATGGTATATTTCATTGTATAGCCATTTGCGATCACAAGGAACTTTAAGCATAATGAGAGATAAAGAATGGGTTTTGAATAATAGTTTTAGGATAGGAACAAACAACCCCGTAAAATCTGTAAATGTAAGATAGGATCAGTGGATACTGTTTTTAAAGTCTCGTACCTCAGTTAGACCAGATTAGTAGCTAGAAGGTAGAAGAAGGATATACCACTTATTTAAGGAAGGAACTAAAGAGAGGGACATAATGCTATGGGTGCGGGGTTAAGGAATTAAAACTCTTCTGGGCAGGTTTGCAGGGCTACGCATAAGCTCTACTCTTACTGGCTTGCAAGTAGGAGGAAATAAAGGGACTTTAAGTAAAGATAAGAATAAAAAAGGTGACGTAATAATAGATAATAAACAGAAACCGTAAGGTACATCTATAACGAAATCAAGTGAAGATAGCTACCATCTGAGTTTTTTGATACATGAATGCCCAGATTTTCATCAAACTTTTGTAGACCTTACAGATAATAGATCAAAACTGATGGCACAACTGTAACAAATTCAAGTAAAGGTATCTACCGTCTGGGTTGTTTGGACACATGAATGCCCAGATTTTCATCAAACTTTTGTAGACCTTACAGATAATAGATCAAAACTGATGGCACAACTGTAACAAATTCAAGTAAAGTTATCTACCGTCTGGGTTGTTTGGGCACATGAATGCCCAGATTTTCATCAAACTTTTGTAGACCTTACAGATAATAGATCAAAACTGATGGCACAACTGTAACAAATTCAAGTAAAGTTATCTACCGTCTGGGTTGTTTGGGCACATGAATGCCCAGATTTTCATCAAACTTTTGTAGACCTTACAGATAATAGATCAAAACTGATGGCACAACTGTAACAAATTCAAGTAAATTTATCTACCGTCTGGGTTATTTGGGCACATGAATGCCCATATTATAGATCAAAACTGATGGCACAACTGTAACAAATTCAAGTAAAGTTATCTACCGTCTGGGTTGTTTGGGCACATGAATGCCCAGATTTTCATCAAACTTTTGTAGACCTTACAGATAATAGATCAAAACTGATGGCACAACTCTAACAAATTCAAGTAAATTTATCTACCGTCTGGGTTGTTTGGGCACATGAATGCCCATATTATAGATCAAAACTGATGGCACAACTGTAACAAATTCAAGTAAATTTATCTACCGTCTGGGTTGTTTGGACACATGAATGCCCAGATTTTCATCAAACTTTTGTAGACCTTACAGATAATAGATCAAAACTGATGGCACAACTGTAACAAATTCAAGTACATTTATCTACCGTCTGGGTTGTTTGGGCACATGAATGCCCATATTATAGATCAAAACTGATGGCACAACTGTAACAAATTCAAGTAAATTTATCTACCGTCTGGGTTGTTTGGGCACATGAATGCCCATATTATAGATCAAAACTGATGGCACAACTGTAACAAATTCAAGTAAATTTATCTACCGTCTGGGTTGTTTGGCCACATGAATGCCCATATTATAGATCAAAACTGATGGCACAACTGTAACAAATTCAAGTAAATTTATCTACCGTCTGGGTTGTTTGGGCACATGAATGCCCATATTATAGATCAAAACTGATGGCACAACTGTAACAAATTCAAGTAAAGTTATCTACTGTCTGGGTTGTTTGGGCACATGAATGCCCAGATTTTCATCAAACTTTTGTAGACCTTACAGATAATAGATCAAAACTGATGGCACAACTGTAACAAATTCAAGTAAAGTTATCTACTGTCTGGGTTGTTTGGGCACATGAATGCCCAGATTTTCATCAAACTTTTGTAGACCTTACAGATAATAGATCAAAACTGATGGCACAACTGTAACAAATTCAAGTAAATTTATCTACCGTCTGGGTTGTTTGGGCACATGAATGCCCATATTATAGATCAAAACTGATGGCACAACTGTAACAAATTCAAGTAAAGTTATCTACTGTCTGGGTTGTTTAGGCACATGAATGCCCAGATTTTCATCAAACTTTTGTAGACCTTACAGATAATAGATCAAAACTGATGGCACAACTGTAACAAATTCAAGTAAATTTATCTACCGTCTGGGTTGTTTGGGCACATGAATGCCCATATTATAGATCAAAACTGATGGCACAACTGTAACAAATTCAAGTAAAGTTATCTACCGTCTGGGTTGTTTGGACACATGAATGCCCAGATTTTCATCAAACTTTTGTAGACCTTACAGATAATAGATCAAAACTGATGGCACAACTGTAACAAATTCAAGTAAATTTATCTACCGTCTGGGTTGTTTGGGCACATGAATGCCCATATTATAGATCAAAACTGATGGCACAACTGTAACAAATTCAAGTAAATTTATCTACCGTCTGGGTTGTTTGGGCACATGAATGCCCATATTATAGATCAAAACTGATGGCACAACTGTAACAAATTCAAGTAAATTTATCTACCGTCTGGGTTGTTTGGGCACATGAATGCCCATATTATAGATCAAACTGATGGCACAACTGTAACAAATTCAAGTAAATTTATCTACCGTCTGGGTTGTTTGGGCACATGAATGCCCATATTATAGATCAAAACTGATGGCACAACTGTAACAAATTCAAGTAAATTTATCTACCGTCTGGGTTGTTTGGGCACATGAATGCCCATATTATAGATCAAAACTGATGGCACAACTGTAACAAATTCAAGTAAAGTTATCTACTGTCTGGGTTGTTTGGGCACATGAATGCCCAGATTTTCATCAAACTTTTGTAGACCTTACAGATAATAGATCAAAACTGATGGCACAACTGTAACAAATTCAAGTAAAGTTATCTACTGTCTGGGTTGTTTGGGCACATGAATGCCCAGATTTTCATCAAACTTTTGTAGACCTTACAGATAATAGATCAAAACTGATGGCACAACTGTAACAAATTCAAGTAAATTTATCTACCGTCTGGGTTGTTTGGGCACATGAATGCCCATATTATAGATCAAAACTGATGGCACAACTGTAACAAATTCAAGTAAAGTTATCTACTGTCTGGGTTGTTTGGGCACATGAATGCCCAGATTTTCATCAAACTTTTGTAGACCTTACAGATAATAGATCAAAACTGATGGCACAACTGTAACAAATTCAAGTAAAGTTATCTACTGTCTGGGTTGTTTGGGCACATGAATGCCCATATTATAGATCAAAACTGATGGCACAACTGTAACAAATTCAAGTAAAGTTATCTACTGTCTGGGTTGTTTGGGCACATGAATGCCCAGATTTTCATCAAACTTTTGTAGACCTTACAGATAATAGATCAAAACTGATGGCCCAACTGTAACAAATTCAAGTAAAGTTATCTACTGTCTGGGTTGTTTGGGCACATGAATGCCCAGATTTTCATCAAACTTTTGTAGACCTTACAGATAATAGATCAAAACTGATGGCACAACTGTAACAAATTCAAGTAAATTTATCTACCGTCTGGGTTGTTTGGGCACATGAATGCCCATATTATAGATCAAAACTGATGGCACAACTGTAACAAATTCAAGTAAAGTTATCTACTGTCTGGGTTGTTTGGGCACATGAATGCCCAGATTTTCATCAAACTTTTGTAGACCTTACAGATAATAGATCAAAACTGATGGCACAACTGTAACAAATTCAAGTAAAGTTATCTACTGTCTGGGTTGTTTGGGCACATGAATGCCCATATTATAGATCAAAACTGATGGCACAACTGTAACAAATTCAAGTAAAGTTATCTACTGTCTAGGTTGTTTGGGCACATGAATGCCCAGATTTTCATCAAACTTTTGTAGACCTTACAGATAATAGATCAAAACTGATGGCCCAACTGTAACAAATTCAAGTAAAGTTATCTACTGTCTGGGTTGTTTGGGCACATGAATGCCCAGATTTTCATCAAACTTTTGTAGACCTTACAGATAATAGATCAAAACTGATGGCACAACTGTAACAAATTCAAGTAAATTTATCTACCGTCTGGGTTGTTTGGGCACATGAATGCCCATATTATAGATCAAAACTGATGGCACAACTGTAACAAATTCATGTAAATTTATCTACCGCCTGGGTTGTTTGGGCACATGAATGCCCATATTATAGATCAAAACTGATGGCACAACTGTAACAAATTCAAGTAAATTTATCTACCGTCTGGGTTGTTTGGGCACATGAATGCCCATATTATAGATCAAAACTGATGGCACAACTGTAACAAATTCAAGTAAATTTATCTACCGCCTGGGTTGTTTGGGCACATGAATGCCCATATTATAGATCAAAACTGATGGCACAACTGTAACAAATTCAAGTAAATTTATCTACCGTCTGGGTTGTTTGGGCACATGAATGCCCATATTATAGATCAAAACTGATGGCACAACTGTAACAAATTCATGTAAATTTATCTACCGTCTGGGTTGTTTGGGCACATGAATGCCCATATTATAGATCAAAACTGATGGCACAACTGTAACAAATTCAAGTAAAGTTATCTACTGTCTGGGTTATTTGGGCACACGAATGCCCAGATTTTCATCAAACCTTTGTAGACCTTACAGATAATAGATCAAAACTGATGGCACAACTGTAACAAATTCAAGTAAAGTTGTCTGGGTTGTTTGGACACATGAATGACCAGATTTTCATCAAACTTTTGCAGGCCTAGACCTTACAGTTAATAAATGGAAATTAGAAAACTCAACGGTACTGAATTCTTGTTGACCCAAGTGATTCCTTGGAAGACGATTGTCCCGTTTTCATTTCAACCTTTTGATAATATATTCTATTTCTACGCAAATATGTTATTTTATGTAAGGGTACAAGGAAATCTGTGTTCGACCAATGGTACCTATCCCTGGATTCAAGGCGATTACCCTCATGTTACCAAAGATTTAAGGAATATCTTATAAAACAGTTGAGGTACCTTACTAATATAGTTTTATTGTTTACACAGGCGCATCAACAATATTTGTCGCTTAAAATATTAGTTTAAATCCTAGAAATCTTTATGAACTCCGAATATTCTTGCATAATTTGCGTGATATGAAAATTTTTAAATGTCACAATATTTGCCTTAAAAATCTCTCAATACTACAGCAAATGCATTTGTGACAAATGCTGTAAATTACAATTGAAAATACATTTGATACTCTTTTGCGCAACCGCTTTAAATTACCTATTTCTAAATAAACTAAATAATTTTAATTTTATTCCTATTATTATTAAAACTAATTTTTGTAAGATTTGCTGGAAACAGATAAGTCCGTTATGGGTGTCAACATTTTTTGAAGAGAAATGTATTGTTTGTAATGGGGGATTCACTATTTGCTGATTAGCGCTAGAGACCACAGTAGGGCAGTAATTATTGACCTCAGTTGTAATTACGTGGCACTGCCCATTAGAATTGGGTTTTCGCAAGGCAGGCTATGCATTTCATTAGCAATGATATTTGTTGTCATTTCGATTTAACCTAATTGACGCTGTTTTCCAACGAGATACACGTTGCTACTAACTTGGAAATGTGATGGTCGTATCTTTGGAGTACATTGCTCCTGTTGCTTTACACGAATGGTAGAGAGAACAAATTTTTAAGAAGAGATTATACAGGAAATCCATCGCACACTGAAATCGTCTGTGCTTGTCTAAGGACGCTATAATTAAAGGAGGTCGTATCTTTGGAGTACATTGCTCCTGTTGCTTTACACGAATGGTAGAGAGAACAAATTTTTAAGAAGAGATTATACAGGAAATGCATCGCACACTAAAGCCGGACTGAAACCGTCTGTGTCTGTCTATGAACGCTATAACTAAAGGAGTTCGTGCTTTTGGAGTACATTGCTCCTGTTGCTTTACACGAATGGTAGAGAGAACATATTTTTAAGGAGAGATTCTACAAGAAATCCATCGCACACTGAAACCGTCTGTGCTTGTCTAAGGACGCTATAACTAAAGGAGTTCGTGCTTTTGGAGTACATTGCTCCTGTTGCTTTACACGAATGGTAGAGAGAACATATTTTTAAGGAGAGATTCTACAGGATACCCATCGCACACTGAAACCGTCTGTGCTTGTCTAAGGACGCTATAACTAAAGGAGTTCGTGCTTTTGGAGTACATTGCTCCTGTTGCTTTACACGAATGGTAGAGAGAACATATTTTTAAGGAGAGATTCTACAGGATACCCATCGCACACTGAAACCGTCTGTGCTTGTCTAAGGACGCTATAACTAAAGGAGTTCGTGCTTTTGGAGTACCGGGCTCCTGTTGCTGTACACGAATGGTAGAGAGAACATATTTTTAAGGAGAGATTCTACAGGATACCCATCGCACACTGAAACCGTCTGTGCTTGTCTAAGGACGCTATAACTAAAGGAGTTCGTGCTTTTGGAGTACATTGCTCCTGTTGCTTTACACGAATGGTAGAGAGAACATATTTTTAAGGAGAGATTCTACAGGAAATCCATCGCACACTGAAACCGTCTATGCTTCTCTAAGGACGCTATAACTAAAGTATTTCGTACCTTTGGAGTACATTGCTCACTGTTGCTGTACACGAATGGTAGAGAGAACATTAAGTAAGAAGAGGTTATACAGGAAATGCATCGCACACTACTGAAACCGTCTGTGCTTGTCTAAGAACGCTATAACTAAAGGAGTTCGTGCTTTTGGAGTACATTGCTCCTGTTGCTGTACACGAATGGTAGAGAGAACATTAAGTAAAAAGAGGTTATACAGAAAATGCATCGCACACTAAAGTCGAACTGAAACCGTCTGTGCTTGTCTAAGAACGCTATAACTAAAGGAGTTCGTGCTTTTGGAGTACATTGCTCCTGTTGCTGTACACGAATGGTAGAGAGAACATTTTGGTAAGAAGAGGTTATACAGGAAATGCATCGCACACTGAATCCGAACTGTAACCGTCTGTGCTGGTCTAAGAACGCTATAACTAAAGGAGTTCGTGCTTTTGGAGTACATTGCTCCTGTTGCTTTACACGAATGGTAGAGAGAACATATTTTTAAGGAGAGATTCTACAGGAAATCCATCGCACACTGAAACCGTCTGTGCTTCTCTAAGGACGCTATAACTAAAGTATTTCGTACCTTTGGAGTACATTGCTCACTGTTGCTGTACACGAATGGTAGAGAGAACATTAAGTAAAAAGAGGTTATACAGGAAATGCATCGCACACTAAAGTCGAACTGAAACCGTCTGTGCTTGTCTAAGAACGCTATAACTAAAGGATTTCGTGCTTTTGGAGTACATTGCTCCTGTTGCTGTACACGAATGGTAGAGAGAACATTTTGGTAAGAAGAGGTTATACAGGAAATGCATCGCACACTGAATCCGAACTGTAACCGTCTGTGCTGGTCTAAGGACGCTATAACTAAAGGAGTTCGTGCTTTTGGAGTACATTGCTCCTGTTGCTGTACGCGAATGGTAGAGAGAACATTTTGGTAAGAAGAGGTTATACAGGAAATGCATCGCACACTGAAACCGTCTGTGCTTCTCTAAGGACGCTATAACTAAAGGAGTTCGTGCTTTTGGAGTACATTGCTCCTGTTGCTGTACACGAATGGTAGAGAGAACATTTTGGTAAGAAGAGGTTATACAGGAAATGCATCGCACACTAAAGCCGGACTGAAACCGTCTGTGTCTGTCTATGAACGCTATAACTAAAGGAGTTCGTGCTTTTGGAGTACATTGCTCCTGTTGCTTTACACGAATGGTAGAGAGAACATATTTTTAAGGAGAGATTCTACAAGAAATCCATCGCACACTGAAACCGTCTGAGCTTGTCTAAGGACGCTATAACTAAAGGAGGCCGTGTTTTGGAGTACCGGGCTCCTGTTGCTGTACACGAATGGTAGAGAGAACATATTTTTAAGGAGAGATTCTACAGGATACCCATCGCACACTGAAACCGTCTGTGCTTGTCTAAGGACGCTATAACTAAAGGAGTTCGTGCTTTTGGAGTACATTGCTCCTGTTGCTTTACACGAATGGTAGAGAGAACATATTTTTAAGGAGAGATTCTACAGGAAATCCATCGCACACTGAAACCGTCTATGCTTCTCTAAGGACGCTATAACTAAAGTATTTCGTACCTTTGGAGTACATTGCTCACTGTTGCTGTACACGAATGGTAGAGAGAACATTAAGTAAAAAGAGGTTATACAGAAAATGCATCGCACACTAAAGTCGAACTGAAACCGTCTGTGCTTGTCTAAGAACGCTATAACTAAAGGAGTTCGTGCTTTTGGAGTACATTGCTCCTGTTGCTGTACACGAATGGTAGAGAGAACATTTTGGTAAGAAGAGGTTATACAGGAAATGCATCGCACACTGAATCCGAACTGTAACCGTCTGTGCTGGTCTAAGGACGCTATAACTAAAGGAGTTCGTGCTTTTGGAGTACATTGCTCCTGTTGCTGTACGCGAATGGTAGAGAGAACATTTTTTTAAGAAGAGGTTATACAGGAAATGCATCGCACACTGAAACCGTCTGTGCTTCTCTAAGGACGCTATAACTAAAGGAGTTCGTGCTTTTGGAATACATTGCTCCTGTTGCTGTACACGAATGGTAGAGAGAACATTTTGGTAAGAAGAGGTTATACAGGAAATGCATCGCACACTGAATCCGAACTGTAACCGTCTGTGCTGGTCTCAGGACGCTATAACTAAAGGAGTTCGTGCTTTTGGAGTACATTGCTCCTGTTGCTGTACACGAATGGTAGAGAGAACATTTTGGTAAGAAGAGGTTATACAGGAAATGCATCGCACACTGAATCCGAACTGTAACCGTCTGTGCTGGTCTCAGGACGCTATAACTAAAGGAGTTCGTGCTTTTGGAGTACATTGCTCCTTTTGTTGTACGCGAATGGTAGAGAGAACATTTTGGTAAGAAGAGGTTATACAGGAAATGCATCGCACACTAAAGCCGGACTGAAACCGTCTGTGTCTGTCTATGAACGCTATAACTAAAGGAGTTCGTGCTTTTGGAGTACATTGCTCCTGTTGCTTTACACGAATGGTAGAGAGAACATATTTTTAAGGAGAGATTCTACAAGAAATCCATCGCACACTGAAACCGTCTGAGCTTGTCTAAGGACGCTATAACTAAAGGAGGCCGTGTTTTGGAGTACCGGGCTCCTGTTGCTGTACACGAATGGTAGAGAGAACATATTTTTAAGGAGAGATTCTACAGGATACCCATCGCACACTGAAACCGTCTGTGCTCGTCTAAGGACGCTATAACTAAAGGAGTTCGTACCTTTGGAGTACATTGCTGTACACGAATGGTAGAGAGAACATTAAGTAAGAAGAGGTTATACAGGAAATCCATCGCACACTGAAACCGTCTGAGCTTGTCTAAGGACGCTATAACTAAAGGAGGCCTTGCTTTTGGAGTACATTGCTCCTGCTGCTGTACACGAATGGTAGAGAGACAAATTTTTATAGAGAGATTCTACAGGAAATCCATCGCACACTGAATCCGAACTGAAACCTTCTGTGCTTGTCTAAGAACACTGTATAGCTGAAAGAGGCCGTGCCTTTGGAGTACAGTACATTGCTCCTGTTACTGTACACGAATGGTAGAAAGAACAAATCAGTAAATAGAGATTCTACAGGAAATCCATCGCACACTGAATCCGAACTGAAACCTTCTGTGCTTGTCTAAGAACACTGTATAGCTGAAAGAGGCCGTGCCTTTGGAGTACAGTACATTGCTCCTGTTACTGTACACGAATGGTAGAAAGAACAAATCAGTAAATAGAGATTCTACAGGAAATCCATCGCACACTGAATCCGAACTGAAACCTTCTGTGCTTGTCTAAGAACACTGTATAGCTGAAAGAGGCCGTGCCTTTGGAGTACAGTACATTGCTCCTGTTACTGTACACGAATGGTAGAAAGAACAAATCAGTAAATAGAGATTCTACAGGAAATCCATCGCACACTGAATCCGAACTGAAACCTTCTGTGCTTGTCTAAGAACACTGTATAGCTGAAAGAGGCCGTGCCTTTGGAGTACAGTACATTGCTCCTGTTACTGTACACGAATGGTAGAAAGAACAAATCAGTAAATAGAGATTCTACAGGAAATCCATCGCACACTGAATCCGAACTGAAACCTTCTGTGCTTGTCTAAGAACACTGTATAGCTGAAAGAGGCCGTGCCTTTGGAGTACAGTACATTGCTCCTGTTACTGTACACGAATGGTAGAAAGAACAAATCAGTAAATAGAGATTCTACAGGAAATCCATCGCACACTGAATCCGAACTGAAACCTTCTGTGCTTGTCTAAGAACACTGTATAGCTGAAAGAGGCCGTGCCTTTGGAGTACAGTACATTGCTCCTGTTACTGTACACGAATGGTAGAAAGAACAAATCAGTAAATAGAGATTCTACAGGAAATCCATCGCACACTGAATCCGAACTGAAACCTTCTGTGCTTGTCTAAGAACACTGTATAGCTGAAAGAGGCCGTGCCTTTGGAGTACAGTACATTGCTCCTGTTACTGTACACGAATGGTAGAAAGAACAAATCAGTAAATAGAGATTCTACAGGAAATCCATCGCACACTGAATCCGAACTGAAACCTTCTGTGCTTGTCTAAGAACACTGTATAGCTGAAAGAGGCCGTGCCTTTGGAGTACAGTACATTGCTCCTGTTACTGTACACGAATGGTAGAAAGAACAAATCAGTAAATAGAGATTCTACAGGAAATCCATCGCACACTGAATCCGAACTGAAACCTTCTGTGCTTGTCTAAGAACACTGTATAGCTGAAAGAGGCCGTGCCTTTGGAGTACAGTACATTGCTCCTGTTACTGTACACGAATGGTAGAAAGAACAAATCAGTAAATAGAGATTCTACAGGAAATCCATCGCACACTGAATCCGAACTGAAACCTTCTGTGCTTGTCTAAGAACACTGTATAGCTGAAAGAGGCCGTGCCTTTGGAGTACAGTACATTGCTCCTGTTACTGTACACGAATGGTAGAAAGAACAAATCAGTAAATAGAGATTCTACAGGAAATCCATCGCACACTGAATCCGAACTGAAACCTTCTGTGCTTGTCTAAGAACACTGTATAGCTGAAAGAGGCCGTGCCTTTGGAGTACAGTACATTGCTCCTGTTACTGTACACGAATGGTAGAAAGAACAAATCAGTAAATAGAGATTCTACAGGAAATCCATCGCACACTGAATCCGAACTGAAACCTTCTGTGCTTGTCTAAGAACACTGTATAGCTGAAAGAGGCCGTGCCTTTGGAGTACAGTACATTGCTCCTGTTACTGTACACGAATGGTAGAAAGAACAAATCAGTAAATAGAGATTCTACAGGAAATCCATCGCACACTGAATCCGAACTGAAACCTTCTGTGCTTGTCTAAGAACACTGTATAGCTGAAAGAGGCCGTGCCTTTGGAGTACAGTACATTGCTCCTGTTACTGTACACGAATGGTAGAAAGAACAAATCAGTAAATAGAGATTCTACAGGAAATCCATCGCACACTGAATCCGAACTGAAACCTTCTGTGCTTGTCTAAGAACACTGTATAGCTGAAAGAGGCCGTGCCTTTGGAGTACAGTACATTGCTCCTGTTACTGTACACGAATGGTAGAAAGAACAAATCAGTAAATAGAGATTCTACAGGAAATCCATCGCACACTGAATCCGAACTGAAACCTTCTGTGCTTGTCTAAGAACACTGTATAGCTGAAAGAGGCCGTGCCTTTGGAGTACAGTACATTGCTCCTGTTACTGTACACGAATGGTAGAAAGAACAAATCAGTAAATAGAGATTCTACAGGAAATCCATCGCACACTGAATCCGAACTGAAACCTTCTGTGCTTGTCTAAGAACACTGTATAGCTGAAAGAGGCCGTGCCTTTGGAGTACAGTACATTGCTCCTGTTACTGTACACGAATGGTAGAAAGAACAAATCAGTAAATAGAGATTCTACAGGAAATCCATCGCACACTGAATCCGAACTGAAACCTTCTGTGCTTGTCTAAGAACACTGTATAGCTGATAGAGGCCGTGCCTTTGGAGTACAGTACATTGCTCCTGTTACTGTACACGAATGGTAGAAAGAACAAATCAGTAAATAGAGATTCTACAGGAAATCCATCGCACACTGAATCCGAACTGAAACCTTCTGTGCTTGTCTAAGAACACTGTATAGCTGAAAGAGGCCGTGCCTTTGGAGTACAGTACATTGCTCCTGTTACTGTACACGAATGGTAGAAAGAACAAATCAGTAAATAGAGATTCTACAGGAAATCCATCGCACACTGAATCCGAACTGAAACCTTCTGTGCTTGTCTAAGAACACTGTATAGCTGAAAGAGGCCGTGCCTTTGGAGTACAGTACATTGCTCCTGTTACTGTACACGAATGGTAGAAAGAACAAATCAGTAAATAGAGATTCTACAGGAAATCCATCGCACACTGAATCCGAACTGAAACCTTCTGTGCTTGTCTAAGAACACTGTATAGCTGAAAGAGGCCGTGCCTTTGGAGTACAGTACATTGCTCCTGTTACTGTACACGAATGGTAGAAAGAACAAATCAGTAAATAGAGATTCTACAGGAAATCCATCGCTCGCTGAATCTGAAATGAGGCATTCTGTGTTTGTCTAAGAAAGCTATGGTTGAAGGAAATAATGATCAAACAAACAATTCATTGAAATGTTGAGAATCTAATGATGCTAGGTTTGTCTTTGTATGGGATTCTTTCTTTTATCTTTCCTTCTTGTAGGTTAATAAATCGTATCCTTTCAAACACGCGAAGCTACTGCATCCGACGACTGTTTGTTTCATTTCATCAACGCTATAACTGAAGGAAATAATGGCCAAACAAACAATTCGTTGAAATGTTGAGAATCTAATGATGCTAGGTTTGTCTTTGTATGGGATTCTTTCTTTTATCTTTCCTTCTTGTAGGTTAATAAATCGTATCCTTTCAAACACGCGATGCTACTGCATCCGACGACTGTTTGTTTCATTTCATCAACGCTATAACTGAAGGAAATAATGGCCAAACAAACAATTCGTTGAAATGTTGAGAATCTAATGATGCTAGGTTTGTCTTTGTATGGGATTCTTTCTTTTATCTTTCCTTCTTGTATGTTAATAAATCGTATCCTTTCAAACACGCGATGCTACTGCATCCGACGACTGTTTGTTTCATTTCATCTGTCAAACGATAATAATTTGCATTCCCTCTTCCCTTAACCTTGCACAGGAATACGAGTGCCGACACGTCAAATGCCGACAAGTTATCGATTTCTTCTTAAGTTGTGTTTTATTTATTTTCTAGTGTTAATTTTCTGTAGAATTTAATATTTGAAACACACATAAATGAAATTTTGTTAAAAAGTCTAGTAAAGTAAAAAAATCCAAATATCTTGAACTCAACTAACAATTTCAGTGTCCACTCTTGGATTACGTGACCGGAAATCAATCGACACCATTGGCATGTCCAGTTGTCTAGACCTTACATTAAAATAATACAGCTTGGTTTGGTTCTTGTTATTAAAGTTTTTGTTATATATGCGAGTGGTGTGTCTGCGCGCGCGCGTGCGTGTATGTGTTATTGGTATGCTAAAATTCTTGTGAATTAAGTTTAAAAGTACTTGTTACAGTTTCGTTTAAAATTGCTATTATTTAAAATTTTCTGAATTTATTAGTGGTTTTCGTATAAATAACGCAATTTCTGGACTTATATGTATAAGACTTGAGTAGAAGTTGTGCACTAGATTATTACATAAACAAGTAATATAAAAAAGTCAAGTTTTTAAAGTAGAATTCTGTGTAGGTCAACAGTTTACTACTATTTACCAGCCAACGCCGACCCTTGTCAGTTGGGCCAATAGAGTTAATCCTGGGCCCGATCCCAGGTTAGTTGGTCATATGTTTCATTGCCAGTGACGTTTACATGGCTCAGGATCCACTAGAAAATTAAGTATCCTCCTGGCATTTAGGACAGAGTTCAGGATGGTGAACGTAGAGTCATCAAGGAAAACCGGCTAAGCCGGCGCAGTCAAGATCTCAATTGCTGAAGCATGTATGGTAGCTACCTCACTAAAAATCACTTCAAAATATGTGCAGCAGTATGCAACACCTCTTTCGCCTGATCCAGGCATGGATGATCTGTCGGTGTAAATTTGAAAAACTTGTTTAACAAAAAAAAATTTGATTTTAGTTACTTTTTGTTAAATAATTACAATTAATATAAATACGTACGAGTATATACATATGACAGAATCACGGTATTATGCGGCAAAATAGAAAAATAATTAAATTAAATTAATGTAATAACATTAAGTCATCTACTACAAGTTAAAAAAAATATGAACTTGAGTAAATGAATAAAAAGTATTTTATTAACAATTAAAAATTTGAACGAAATATACAAATACAGTAGGCCTATATATTAATAGATTGTCAGTAGGAGATTGGATAAATGTAAATCTTTGCTTCAACCGTGACAGTATAAAGCTATTCTAACGAGTTGTACCCGAGTTGTAAAGCTTTCTAAACAGTTTATATCGTTCTAGCAATTGAATTCCTTTGTAATTAATGTTTTTCTGGGTCGTTTTTCCAGCAGCAGACTGTAGTACAACTCCCTTGTTATCATTAATCCTTGTCGCTTGTTTTATTTATGTTGAGAAGAAGTGGTTGAGAGGTACAACCAAACGTCGTAAGAAAATCAATTTCTTCTGTAAAAGCTTTAGTAATGTATTAGAAGAAGTTTACTAAATTCAATAACAGGTTTAATGGCGTTATTGTTTTTAGAATCATTACGTTGTCTTTTATATTTTGTAGAACTTTATGCATAACGAGGAATATGAAACTTTTTTTTAAAAATTAAATTCCTACTGAGGTAAAACATTTATTTAAAGTACGTTCTTATTTTATAATTAATATAAATATGAATATACTTATGGCAAAATCACAATATTAGCTGTCAAAATATAAAGTGTATTTCCTTGCAATTATTTATTTTCCTCTGTACAGTATTTGGCACTATTAATTTTGTTTGTTACTATTTATTCCATTTTAAATGAATTAAATGAATCATGTTAAGGTACGTGTAAAACGGTTGTTAAACAGCATAACATATAGTGCAAAATTAATTGTTGCATGAAATCAAATGTTATCATTTAATTCACTTTGAGGTTAAACTGTAATAACTTCTCAGATATCATTCGTCTCGTATGAGGATATGTCGCATTCATATTGTATTTTGAATCATATCAAAAGATATAAGTATACGTAGATAAAATGTAAAGATTTCTGGAGGCGAGAGAAAGCAGTGAAAATGCTTAGGACATTTTAGGAGGAAAACTTCAGAATTAAATTACGAAGCAGGTGCTAGGAGGCAGTGAGTTACCTTCAACCCTGTCTGGGAATAGATTACTTTTACTGAAGAGCGAGACATTTTTATATGAAAGTTATTGTCTCCCATTTTTTTTATGCATACGTATCTCGTTTTGGCGTTTTTTAAATCTAAGTGCCATGAAAAAGGTTTGATGTATGTTATACAAATCGGTAAAATTGTAGAATTCCTTCACACACACACACACACACACACACACACACACACACACACACACACACACACACACACACACACACACACACACACACACACACACACACACACACACACACACACACACACACACACACACACACACACACACACACACACACACACACACACACACACACACACACACACACACACACACACACACACACACACACACACACACACACACACACACACACACACACACACACACACACACACACACACACACACACACACACACACACACACACACACACACACACACACACACACACACACACACACACACACACACACACACACACACACACACACACACACACACACACACACACACACACACACACACACACACACACACACACACACACACACACACACACACACACACACACACACACACACACACACACACACACACACACACACACACACACACACACACACACACACACACACACACACACACACACACACACACACACACACACACACACACACACACACACACACACACACACACACACACACACACACACACACACACACACACACACACACACACACACACACACACACACACACACACACACACACACACACACACACACACACACACACACACACACACACACACACACACACACACACACACACACACACACACACACACACACACACACACACACACACACACACACACACACACACACACACACACACACACACACACACACACACACACACACACACACACACACACACACACACACACACACACACACACACACACACACACACACACACACACACACACACACACACACACACACACACACACACACACACACACACACACACACACACACACACACACACACACACACACACACACACACACACACACACACACACACACACACACACACACACACACACACACACACACACACACACACACACACACACACACACACACACACACACACACACACACACACACACACACACACACACACACACACACACACACACACACACACACACACACACACACACACACACACACACACACACACACACACACACACACACACACACACACACACACACACACACACACACACACACACACACACACACACACACACACACACACACACACACACACACACACACACACACACACACACACACACACACACACACACACACACACACACACACACACACACCCCCCCTCTTGTACTATATATATCTTGTTTTCATCGTTAATAAAATACTTTTTATATATCCACCTTAGCTCAAAAATATTTTTTTAAACTGGTAATGGATGACACTTGATTTTAGTACAGTTTTTTTTTCAAATATCAATTCAATAAATAAGTTTAATCATTTAATTTTAACTTTTCACAAAATGGGGAAGGCATGTAATATATTTACTCAGTCCCATTCGACTTGAAATAAGTGATAACATGATGTCCTAAAACAGCTGATTTTATGTTATAGGTAATGTGTTTTACCTCATAGGTTAATTTACTTTATTTATATTAATTGTAATCTTTATCTATAAAAATGAATGTATGTATGTATGTATCTATGTATGTGTGTATGTATGTTATAGACGCCTAAACCGCTGAACAGATGTTGATGAGATTTGGAGGGTTTGTTTAATATATTCCCAAGATGGTTACTGTGAAGTTTGGTGTAGATCCACAGGGCTCCGCCTCAGAGGCTTAGGATGGTTCAAAAACCGGTGTGTATATATGTGTGTGTATATATATATCTCATATGAACGCCTAAACCGCTGAACAGATGTTGATGAGATTTGGAGGGTTTGTTTAATATATTCCCAAGATGGTTCCTGTGAAGTTTGGTGTAGATCCACAGGGCTCCGCCTCAGAGGCTTAGGATGGTTCAAAAACCGGTGTGTATATATGTGTGTGTATATATATCTCATATGAACGCTTAAACCGGTGAACAGATGTTAATGAAATTTGGAAAGATAGTTTAACATATTGCCAGGATGGTTCCTGTGAAGTTTGGTGTAGATCCACAGGGCACCGCCTCAGAGGCTTAGGATGGTTCAAAAACCGGTGTGTATATATGTGTGTGTATATATATCTCATATGAACGCTTAAACCGGTGAACAGATGTTAATGAAATTTGGAAAGATAGTTTAACATATTGCCAGGATGGTTCGTGTGAAGTTTGGTATAGATCCTACCACAGTGCTTCGCCCCAAAGATTTAGGATTTAAATGAATCACCCAGATAGGAAGCTAGGAAGATTACAATTTGGCGAGCTACTTCAAGACTGTTTGGGGAAAGCTGCAACACCAGGGAACTGCGTCTCTGGCTTCAAAGCAACGGGAGTATATCCCTTTAATCCAGATGCAATTCCTGATTACTCTTTTAGAAGTCATCCACCTGTGAGTGGAAATGAAAACATCAACGTATGTGGTCAAACTCTCCAAATAGGAACCTCGTCACCCTTGCTGCAATCCACTACTAAAACCACCGAATCTACATCAGCAGACAATTATACCGGCAACAATTCACTGAAAGAGTAGCGACGTCACCTCTACCAGGACCTTCTACAAGACCTGATGATATTTAGCTTGTGATTTCAAATGAAACGAACCAAGTCACCCCTACCAAAATTCTGAGCAAAATTTACCTATTCTCGCTAGAACCAAAAATAAAACAAACAAACGTAGAAAAATTAAAGCTACATATTTGACGTCTAGAAAAAATATTAAAAAATTAAAACTGAAACTTGATGAAAAAGCAAACAAAACAAGACCTATTGGGATAAAACTAGTGGAAAAGGTCCGGACCAAGAAGGTTGAAGTTATGTCAGACAGTTCAGACGCATCAGATGTAGTTCAGTAAAAGGAAGACTCAAGTGACGGACTACTTAAAGAAGAAGAGTGCGTTGGATACGGGAAAGACTATTCAGAAACAAATAAAATCTGTGATTGGATTCAGTGTGTTAGGTGCAAGCCTTGGTTACACGATCCTGAACATCATATGTTGATGTGTGTCATCGATGTGGAAAGCAATTTTGAAAAAATAAATCTAAGGCTAAAGTAACCAACTGAACAATTTAAGATATTTCATTATTTTCTATATAAAACCAGTATGTTCTAACAAGTTAATACAAAAATAAGTACTGAAGAATAATTTTTACAAATTAGGTTTTGTTTAATTTATAATTTAACTATAATTGTTATCTTTATAATATCATGTTACATAATTTTTTCCTTTATTTTTGAGTTTTTTTACCGATGGCCATCTATCCCTTACATGTATGCCCATCTAACCCTGATCCTCGGTTGAGATGGCCAAGTGCTACATATTTTAAAAATATTTTTAGCTGGTATGTCATTTGGTATATCTTTGTAAAATACATGGACTTTTGATTTTTAAGGACTGGAAAGGCAATTCATGGAAGATTTCAGGATGTTCTTATTTATTTAGGTTGAGAAACTGGGTTTTGAAACAATCATGATCATCTATACCGGACTTACCCTTAATGAAATATAATTATTTAGATGTTTCATTTGCTTTTCTAATTGCAAAAGTCATGATTTCGGGCGCAGCAACGTGCGCCGGGTAACGCTAGTTATTTGGCATTGTTAACCCAAGTAGGACTTTAACTTAAACAATATTTGTTTTTATTACTTGCTGTTAAAGATATGTTGTTTTTTACCGTAACATTATTTTAAAATAATTCGATACAAGTTTTTGAGCAAGTTCTATTTTTATGATTTAAAAAACTATCTATAAGGTTTTAAAGACAGTCATATCTAGTAAAATAAACTTTAATCTCTTGCTACTATTTGAAACTAAATGTAGATTTAAAATTTGTATAATTACTTTAATGTGTGTTAGTATTTACAACTATAGTTTATGATTAGTTTGGATTATTGGGACTGATTTTAGATAGGCAGCAAATGCAACTACATATAAGTGTCAATACATTGCAGTAGGTTTTGATTCCCATTTAGAACATTTTTAGAAGGTAAAATGTAACGAGGATGGCAATGCAAAATCGAAACTACTAGCTATGTGTTGCAACTAATTACAGGTAGTTTTATTCATTGTCTATAATTGGTCGTAGTAAATCAAATCATAACTTAAAGACCAATCGTCTTTACGACCAACCGTTTTAGGTTTATAGGTGTTTCTTTTTTTGAGTTGTTGAGGAAAAATACTTGCATCAAGTGCCAGAGGTGTTCATAAAAAAAAGTTTTATCATTTCGAGATGGCCTTTATAACAAGGAATAAAGAGCCGGTTCTATAAGCAGCAAAATTTTAACGAATTTAGAACGCGATTTTTTGTACTTTGGTTTTTGTTCACTCACTTATGTCGTTACCCTCTCAGCCAGTCAGAGAAGGAGGGGGGTATGGTGCCCCCCGAGCTTTTGCAGCGTCTGTCACGCGACACTGGCTGCAGGTAGGAATTTGGGATCAGGGATTAGGTTAGAGCTGGATCTGAGGAGGGGTTTTTGCAAAGCAGGACGTTTTATTCGATGGGACGGAATACGGTTTTATGCTGGGGAACAAGCCATCACCTGAAGACAATACTTTGTCGATAAACCCACATTATCTCCCTCGTCCGAGGCCTACTTGCTCTACTACAATGCCACGTACATTTCTCCCCTTGCGTCACATGAAAAAAGTTTTTTTCCTTGCGGGTAGAGATAAATTATTTTTGTGATTCGCTTCTTTTCGTATCGTCACAAGAGTTCTTGCTTTTAACAAAACTGATGTATCGTAAGCATTTACCCTGTTCGTATTTGGTGTTTGCAAGCAAATGATCGCGATCAAGCAGACAGATAAATATGAAAGTAACGACAGTAAATCCACCATCGACGCAGTTTACACCCCTGTAATACGGGTGGACTCGCCGTGGTAGCCCGGGCTGCACAGGGTGGGGTGTGATCGATACTCCCTCTCCGATCCGTTCAGCTCGGGCCGGGTAGCCTGCTAGTCTGTAGCCTACTGTATCCATGCACTATATAACCTTGGTGATTCACTGTCATTACCAAACTTTCGCAACAGATAAATATAAAAATGTGACAAGCAAATCGTAAAACAGTTTTATTTTTGTTTTATCATGCAACTTTATGCAGATGCATAATCATATTTTGAAATATATATATATATATATATATATATATAATATAACCAGTTTCAGCATTTTTAAAACTTATTTCGTACGGTATAGTTCTGTAACTACATCAGGACCTACTGATTTTAATAACATTTGTTGTATTTATTTATAGTATTTTAGTATATTACAAGCCTAATACAATTTGTAGCATATTATATGTTATCTTTAAAACAAATAGATGGAGATCATTAATATTTATTTAATCAGACACCATAAATGAAACAAGCAATTTTATCAAACTTAGTATAAATATATATGCGAACCGTCCTAATGTAGTAATAAAACTACACAGTACTAACAAACATTTGGAAATGCTGATACTGTTCATCTGCGAAAAGCTTCAGCAGGAAATAAATGTGTAAAATAAAATATTCTTGTAAATTGAAGCGTTTAATTTACCGTATACATATTAAGTTAAAAAAGATGATTATATTAAAAAGTTCATGTTTACTTGTTTTAAAAGTTGACTTAGGAGTGTAGTTTGTTTCAAAATTTACCTTTAATTAGAGTTGTTCTAAAAGATTTTATTTTAATACTAGTGCATACTTATATTTTATTCCGTATTAATATCGTACAACTAGTTTAATTTTCGTCCAAGAATAGTTAACGCCATGATGTTGAACTGATGCAACCTCTATACAGATACAGAAATTTGTTTCTTGATCCAAGAAATCCCGTCATACACTAAACTGCTATAATTTGGCATGATCGTGTTCTATGCACGCCAAACCTTCTGGTAGAGCTATAAATATACAAATATTCTATGGATCAAATGCGTTTTTCCTGTTATTTTAAATTTATGTTTTCCGATTTAACCAGTTGAAATGAAATGCATTGAAGGTTGAAAGCAATTTCCTCAGTGGTTTTTCTATTGATTGCAAGTTACTGGTTATGAGTGTTTTGTGCACAGCCATTGACGAGGCACAAGGGGGCGATAAATTGCATGGAATATGTTTACAGAGCTTGTCAAGTATCGACTGATCGATTAGCTTCCATATTACATCGTGTTTCTCGTGTTTGTATTTATGCTTTTACGAATACAACGTAAACATACAGAGCTTGTCAAGTATCGACTGATCGATTAGCTTCCATATTACATCGTGTTTCTCGTGTTTGTATTTATGCTTTTACGAATACAACGTAAACATACAGAGCTTGTCAAGTATCGACTGATCGATTAGCTTCCATATTACATCGTGTTTCTCGTGTTTGTATTTATGCTTTTACGAATACAACGTAAACATACAGAGCTTGTCAAGTATCGACTGATCGATTAGCGTCCATATTACATCGTGTTTCTCGTGTTTGTATTTATGCTTTTACGAATACAACGTAAACATACAGAGCTTGTCAAGTATCGACTGATCGATTAGCGTCCATATTACATCGTGTTTCTCGTGTTTGTATTTATGCTTTTACGAATACAACGTAAACATACAGAGCTTGTCAAGTATCGACTGATCGATTAGCTTCCATATTACATCGTGTTTCTCGTGTTTGTATTTATGCTTTTACGAATACAACGTAAACATACAGAGCTTGTCAAGTATCGACTGATCGATTAGCTTCCATATTACATCGTGTTTCTCGTGTTTGTATTTATGCTTTTACGAATACAACGTAAACATACAGAGCTTGTCAAGTATCGACTGATCGATTAGCTTCCATATTACATCGTGTTTCTCGTGTTTGTATTTATGCTTTTACGAATACAACGTAAACATACAGAGCTTGTCAAGTATCGACTGATCGATTAGCTTCCATATTACATCGTGTTTCTCGTGTTTGTATTTATGCTTTTACGAATACAACGTAAACATACAGAGCTTGTCAAGTATCGACTGATCGATTAGCGTCCATATTACATCGTGTTTCTCGTGTTTGTATTTATGCTTTTACGAATACAACGTAAACATACAGAGCTTGTCAAGTATCGACTGATCGATTAGCGTCCATATTACATCGTGTTTCTCGTGTTTGTATTTATGCTTTTACGAATACAACGTAAACATACAGAGCTTGTCAAGTATCGACTGATCGATTAGCTTCCATATTACATCGTGTTTCTCGTGTTTGTATTTATGCTTTTACGAATACAACGTAAACATACAGAGCTTGTCAAGTATCGACTGATCGATTAGCTTCCATATTACATCGTGTTTCTCGTGTTTGTATTTATGCTTTTACGAATACAACGTAAACATACAGAGCTTGTCAAGTATCGACTGATCGATTAGCGTCCATATTACATCGTGTTTCTCGTGTTTGTATTTATGCTTTTACGAATACAACGTAAACATACAGAGCTTGTCAAGTATCGACTGATCGATTAGCTTCCATATTACATCGTGTTTCTCGTGTTTGTATTTATGCTTTTACGAATACAACGTAAACATACAGAGCTTGCCAAGTATCGACTGATCGATTAGCTTCCATATTACATCGTGTTTCTCGTGTTTGTATTTATGCTTTTACGAATACAACGTAAACATACAGAGCTTGTCAAGTATCGACTGATCGATTAGCTTCCATATTACATCTTGTTTCTCGTGTTTGTATTTATGCTTTTACGAATACAACGTAAACATACAGAGCTTGTCAAGTATCGACTGATCGATTAGCTTCCATAATATATCGTGTTTCTCGTGTTTGTATTTATGCTTTTACGAATACAACGTAAACATACAGAGCTTGTCAAGTATCGACTGATCGATTAGCTTCCATATTACATCGTGTTTCTCGTGTTTGTATTTATGCTTTTACGAATACAACGTAAACATACAGAGCTTGTCAAGTATCGACTGATCGATTAGCTTCCATATTACATCGTGTTTCTCGTGTTTGTATTTATGCTTTTACGAATACAACGTAAACATACAGTGCTTGTCAAGTATCGACTGATCGATTAGCGTCCATATTACATCGTGTTTCTCGTGTTTGTATTTATGCTTTTACGAATACAACGTAAACATACAGAGCTTGTCAAGTATCGACTGATCGATTAGCTTCCATATTACATCGTGTTTCTCGTGTTTGTATTTATGCTTTTACGAATACAACGTAAACATACAGAGCTTGTCAAGTATCGACTGATCGATTAGCTTCCATATTACATCGTGTTTCTCGTGTTTGTATTTATGCTTTTACGAATACAACGTAAACATACAGAGCTTGTCAAGTATCGACTGATCGATTAGCTTCCATATTACATCGTGTTTCTCGTGTTTGTATTTATGCTTTTACGAATACAACGTAAACATACAGAGCTTGTCAAGTATCTTTATAAAATCTATTATGGAAGTTTTCGAAGTAAAAATGCGTTTGGAAAATATTTAATATAGTTAACCTTACAATTATTTACCACTATGTGAGCCTTAGTGTGTTTTTTATTATCTATTATTTACGACTATCTCAGCCTTAGTGTGTTTTATTATTATCTATTATTTTACTATCTATTATTTACCACTATCTGAGCCTTAGTGTGTTTTTTTATTATCTATTATTTACGACTATCTGAGCCTTAGTGTGTTTTATTATTATCTATTATTTTACTATCTATTATTTACCACTATCTGAGTCTTAGTGTGTTTTTTTTATTATCTATTATTTTACTATCTATTATTTACAACTATCTGAGCCTTAGTGTGTTTTTTATTATCTATTATTTTACTATTTATTATTTACCACTATCTGAGCCTTAGTGTGTTTTTTTATTATCTATTATTTTACTATCTATTATTTACCACTATCTGAGCCTTAGTGTGTTTTTTCATTATCTATTATTTTACAATCTATTATTTACCAATATCTGAGCCTTAGTGTGTTTTTTATGATATATTATTTTACTATCTATTATTTACCACTAGCTGAGCCTTAGTGTGTTTTTTTATTATCTATTATTTTACTATCTATTATTTACCACTATCTGAGCCTTAGTGTGTTTTTTCATTATCTATTATTTACCAATATCTGAGCCTTAGTGTGTTTTTTATGATATATTATTTTACTATCTATTATTTACCACTATCTGAGCCTTAGTGTGTTTTTTTATTATCAATTATTTTACTATCTATTATTTACCACTATCTGAGCCTTAGTGTGTTTTTTTATTATCTATTATTTTACTATCTATTATTTACCACTATCTGAGCATTAGTGTGTTTTTTCATTATCTATTATTTTACTATCTATTATTTACCACTATCTGAGCCTTAGTGTGTTTTTTTATTATCTATTATTTTACTATCTATTATTTACCACTATCTGAGCCTTAGTGTGTTTTTTTATTATCTATTATTTTACTATCTATTATTTACCACTATCTGAGCCTTAGTGTGTTTTTTTATTATCTATTATTTTACTATCTATTATTTACCACTATCTGAGCCTCAGTGTGTTTTTTTATTATCTATTATTTTACTATCTATTATTTACCACTATCTGAGCCTTAGTGTGTTTTTTTATTATCTATTATTTTACTATCTATTATTTACCACTATCTGAGCATTAGTGTGTTTTTTCATTATCTATTATTTTACTATCTATTATTTACCACTATCTGAGCCTTAGTGTGTTTTTTTATTATCTATTATTTTACTATCTATTATTTACCACTATCTGAGCCTTAGTGTGTTTTTTTATTATTTATTATTTTACTATCTATTATTTACCACTATCTGAGCCTTAGTGTGTTTTTTTATTATCTATTATTTTACTATCTATTATTTACAACTATCTGAGCCTTAGTGTGTTTTTTTATTATCTATTATTTTACTATCTATTATTTACCACTATCTGAGCCTTAGTGTGTTTTTTTATTATCTATTATTTTACTCTCTATTATTTATCACTATCTGAGCATTAGTGTGTTTTTCATTATCTATTATTTTACTATCTATTATTTACCACTATCTGAGCCTTAGTGTGTTTTTTTATTATCTATTTTTTTACTATCTATTATTTACCACTATCTGAGCCTTAGTGTGTTTTTTTTATTTTCTATTATTCTTCTATCTATTATTTACCACTATCTGAGCCTTAGTGTGTTTTTTTATTATCTATTATTTTACTATCTATTATTACCACTATCTGAGCCTCAGTGTGTTTTTTATTATCTATTATTTTACTATCTATTATTTACCACTATCTGAGCCTTAGTGTGTTTTTTTACTATCTATTATTTTACTATCTATTTTTTACACTATCTGAGCATTAGTGTGTTTTTTCATTATCTATTATTTTACTATCTATTATTTACCACTATCTGAGCCTTAGTGTGTTTTTTTATTATCTATTATTTTACTATCTATTATTTACCAATATCTGAGCCTTAGTGTGTTTTTTTATTATCTATTATTTTACTATCTATTATTTACCACTATCTGAGCCTTAGTGTGTTTTTTTATTATCTATTATTTTACTATCTATTATTTACCACTATCTGAGCCTTAGTGTGTTTTTTATTATCTATTATTTTATTATCTATTATTTACTACTATCTGAGCCTTAGTGTGTTTTTTTATTATCTATTATTTTACTATCTATTATTTACCACTATCTGAGCCTCAGTGTGTTTTTTATTATCTATTATTTTACTATCTATTATTTACCAATATCTGAGCCTTAGTGTGTTTTTTTATTATCTATTATTTTACTATCTATTATTTACCACTATCTGAGCCTTAGTGTGTTTTTTTATTATCTATTATTTTACTATCTATTATTTACCACTATCTGAGCCTTAGTGTGTTTTTTATTATCTATTATTTTATTATCTATTATTTACTACTATCTGAGCCTTAGTGTGTTTTTTTATTATTGCGAATTAGCTTTTAGTTTAAGAGTTTTACGTCACATATGCGCCTAGTAATTATGGAAACATTTTCTGATCGAGGATTTAATTCGACATGCCAGTAGATACACTGACTAAGGCAAAAGATGGTAAAACTTGGGCGTTTTTTACTTTAATAATATGTAGATCTAAAATACCCGATTGAGATACGTCTATTTTGGGAAACAAAAAAGGTTTATTTTGGGAAACAAAAATGTCTATTTTAGGAAGCAAAACTGTCTATTTTAGGAAGCCAAAAGTTCTATTTTAGGAAAAAAGGTCTATTTTGGGAAACAAAAATGTCTATTTTAAGAAGCAGAAATGTCTATTTTAGGAAGTCAAAAATTCTATATTAGGAAAAAAGGTCTATTGTGGGCAACGAAAAAGGTTTATTTTGGGAAACAAAAATGTCTATTTTAGGAAGCAAAAAGTTCTATTTTAGGAAAAAAGGTCTATTTTGGGAAACAAAAATGTCTATTTTAAGAAGCAGAAATGTCTATTTTAGGAAGTCAAAAATTCTATTTTAGGAAAAAAGGTCTATTTTGGGCAACGAAAAAGGTTTATTTTGGGAAACAAAAATGTCTATTTTAGGAAGCCAAAAGTTCTATTTTAGGAAAAAAGGTCTATTTTGGGCAACGAAAAAGGTTTATTTTGGGAAACAAAAATGTCTATTTTAGGAAGCAAAAAGTTCTATTTTAGGAAAAAAGGGTTTATTTTGGGAAACGAAAAAAGTTTATTTTGGGAAACAAAAGGTTTTGTTGTTTGAAACGAAAAAGTTTATTTTGGGAAACAAACAGTCGCATTTACTAAAGTGTGCTTAACATTTTGATACGAGGATCATTCAATAATTAGAGACAAACTGACGTGGAGAATAAACCGTTCCTACTTTGCAACATAATCCCCAACAACATGTTTCAATGGGTTACTAGGGTGTTTATATCGGCTGCAAAGATCCCTTTGTCTTGTTGGACAATAGGGGTCCCTTTTAGGACCCTATTTCCTAAAAGTTTCTTGACATCCTCTCTATCCGGGATCTTCTTCCCACGTAATGGCTCTTTCAGTGGTCCAGTAAAATGGAAATCAGAGGGGGCCTTAAGGGGACGAGGCAGTACCTCCCAACCTATTTTTATAGTTTCTCAGGTTCAGTGAGGACGTGGGTTGTCTCGCTGTAGAGTCTTCTCCTAGAGCCACAAGTTTTCTATTTCATGGCTGGCTTCAGCTTGCTAAACCATATCTCAGAAGTATTGGCTGTTTATAGACATGAATAATATGATCAATTCGAGTTTCAAGTGAGGAAGTCGAAACTTCAACAGGCGGTCAGAACGGCGTTTGTCAGTCACTGATTCTCGACCACTTCTAAACTGTTCTACCCACTTGTAGAAATCTACACGGTTAATACAACTGCTCCATAGAGTTAAGTCACTCCAGAATATATATTGACTGATTTTAAAACTTCAGCAAGACCCGACATCGTTACACTTGTGAGGTTATAAACAGAGCAATGTTCATCCACCAGTTGATTAAAACTTATCCCAGTAATGCCACCTTAAAATCCTAAATGTATCAAACGTGGCTACCACCTGTCTTTTCCTCAGACCAGTTTATCTTAACGATCCTCGTAAAACCGACTAAAATGAAGCTTTCACGTCAGCAAAGGTATACATATTAAACGATATTTATTTATTTTTTTTGCTAAACCTATACTAACTAGATACTTCGTAAATACTTCATATCCGAAGTAAGACGAGATGGCGTAGTCTTTGTCAACTTTTACCGGCTCTTGTTTTTGTGATTCAAATTTCTATTAACATTTTGTATTGTCCCATTCAAGGACTTGTTAGCCTACTATATTTTAAAAACTACATTTGATGAAGTTTTATAATTTATTAGTATGTATTCAGATAAGTAAGTTATAATAGATATTTTTATAAATAATTTATAATCATAATAATAATTTAATTAATAATTTATTTAATATTTAATTTATTTAACATTTAATTTATTTAATATTACATTTATTTAATTTGAATATTTAATACTGTTTGCGCCTAAATTAACAGTACCGAAACTGAATCAGCAGTGCTGACTTTTGAGTGTTGTCGCGTCCTCGTGTTGACATATTTCATTTGAGTTTAGTGTTTGCTGACGGGATGCTAGCTACTGCAGAGAGAACTTGTATCGTGGAGCATTATTTTCGCTTATTTGGAATTGAATTTGCGGGTGGGGTAAGTTTGTCACACATTGCATTTCTACTACATCCCTAAGTCGGGACCGATATATCATTCTCGGTCGTTTTATAGGAGACCTCAACAATTTTTGTTATGCACGAAACCGCCTTTTCGTTCGCAATGGTTCCAACAAGATGGCGCCACCAACCACACTGCCTTAGATAATATTGCTTTACTTCAAGAAACTTTTGGCAACCGCCTCATCTCCCTTAGAACAAAGCCCTATCTCCCGATATTACACCACCTGACGCCTACGTCTGGGGAATGATACAGGAGAGTTTTCGTAATGACCCACCAACCACCATCGCCCAACTACAGGAAAAAATAGCCATGTATATACCGAGCATGGAACAACCCCGTTACCAAAATGATCCCAAGCCATCAAGAATCATACGAGTGTTGCCTCAAATTAAAGAGGTTATATAGGACAAGTTAATACTCGAGTCTAACCGAATTAGCCTCTTTTTACCTGTGTGTATTTGTAAATATAGGTAAATAAAATAAAAGGAAATAAAATAAACTGTTTCAGTACTGTTATTTTGGCTCATGCGGTATTTAAATTTAATATATTTATTTAGTATTTATGAATTTAATTTTAATAATTGCTTTCATTCTAATCCCAGTCACGAGTGGTAAAATGTTTTAATTTTTTATTTTCCTAAATGTATCTCAATTCTGCGGAGGTGCGTCGCATGCGACCAACTGAGTTATCTGTTCACTAGAGGCCGCTAGCTCCGTGCAGACAAATGGTGGCTCATTAATTGCGTGCGCACGTTTCCTATTTTTACTCAACGATATAGTTATAATTTTCGTAGCAAAATTGGGCTGTTGTGGCTCAACAATTCCGAAGCTGTTGTGGCTCAACAATTCCGAAGCTGTTGTGGCTCAACAATTCCGAAGCTGTTGTGGCTCAACAATTCCGAAGCTGTTGTGGCTCAACAATTCCGAAGCTGTTGTGGCCCAACAATTCCGAAGCTGTTGAGCGATGGAAGTGCGTAAAGAAGAGCTGAGGCAGGACCTAATTTAAAGCCAGTTTGTAGCGTTGAGTCGCAACCTGACTAGAACCATTTTAATTCAGAGTTTCAATGTTCGCCCCAGTCGAAGCCGAGGCTGTGTAGCACAACAGTATGTACCTAAATAAACAGTACTGAAACAATGGTGGTTCGTTAACTTTAACGTAAAGGATTTACTCGCAATCTCTTTAAAATGACAAAATCTGTTTTAAAAATGAACTATTTTCGATTAATTTCAGCAAACACGTAAAGAGGGCAAAATGTTTTACACAGTAGAATGGTAATCGGTATTCTAGAGGCAAAATTTCAGGGTAAAAACGTGCTTTGGGTATGGTTTTTCGGGTTTTGCAGAAATCATCACAACAAAATGTC